>BNST01000711.1:0-498305 GCA_019650275.1 Xylocarpus granatum
AAGTACAAAAGCATATCGTCTGGGTTTGGAGTTCTGCTGAAGGAGCAGGGAGTCAGGGGTTTCTTCAGGGGATGGGTACCTACCTTCCTTGGTTACAGTGCCCAGGGTGCATGCAAGTACGGATTCTACGAGTTCTTCAAGAAGTATTACTCTGACCTTGCTGGTCCAGAATATGCTGCCAAGTATAAGACCTTAATCTATCTTGCTGGCTCTGCTTCTGCTGAGGTGATTGCTGATGTTGCTCTTTGCCCCTTGGAGGCAGTAAAGGTCCGTGTTCAAACTCAGCCTGGTTTTGCCAGGGGTCTGTCTGATGGACTTCCAAAGTTTGTTAGATCCGAGGGTACTCTTGGGTAAGTAACTGAATGCCACTTGTTTGTTTTCCGGCATATTCATTATTGTATGTCAGATGTTGAGTCTAACCTCTTCGCTTGAATTAATGCAGTTTGTATAAGGGTCTTGTTCCTCTCTGGGGACGTCAAATTCCATGTAAGTCATCTGTTCTACTTTGCTAAATACAGTCTTATTGTGTATGACCTACGAATCTAACTAGCCCTTCAGTTGATTTTTCTGTTTATGCATTTTTGATATATGTCAGTTCTCATATGGCTTTTCCCGATGCCTAGATGTATTTGTTTTGATTGCTTCTTTGTTATTTGCTCTTGCTTTTCCTATACTATTTCTCGAGGGTGACAGCATTATCTTAATGTACATGCATACATGCAGTGCTTTTAATGTCATTTAGTAATTATACTTACACAATGAGGTTATTGACGGTCTGAACTTCTTTGATTTTTCTATCAACACAACTTCAACCATGTTCTATATGTTTTTGCCATTGGTGCTAGTGTGGCTTTCTGCTCAATAATTATGTTTTATAAGGTGTTCAATTTGACAGCATAATTAACTCTGTTTTCTATGTTTGGGCCTTACTCGACTGTGTGCCATTGATGGTAGTGATTGCCAAGTGTTTTAATAGAGAAAGATGCTTTCTTCTTGCAGATACAATGATGAAGTTTGCTTCTTTTGAGACCATTGTTGAGATGATTTACAAGCATGCTATCCCCACTCCAAAGGACCAGTGCAGTAAATCTCTGCAGCTTGGTGTGAGTTTTACTGGAGGTTATGTGGCTGGTGTTTTGTGTGCTGTTGTGTCCCATCCTGCTGACAATCTTGTCTCTTTCCTAAACAATGCCAAAGGGGCAACTGTTGGTGATGTGAGTGTTATAGCTTAGCATGATCTTTTAAAAATTCTATATGCTTCAAGCTTCTATGCCTGCTATGTTGACGCCCCTGATTTCTTGTTGTGTAGGCCGTGAAGAAGCTAGGTTTGTGGGGTCTATTTACTCGTGGGCTTCCTCTACGTATTGTCATGATTGGAACACTCACCGGAGCCCAGTGGGGGATATACGATGCATTCAAAGTTTTTGTGGGACTGTACGTTCTTTCCTTTCATTTGTTTAAGTTTTCACTTGGTATCAGTGTTTGTATTATTGTGCTATTGTGTTAAATTGCTGCTTATGGTTTGATACGAATCTTCAGGCCAACCACTGGTGGTGTTTCTCCTGCTGTTGCCCAAGTTGATGCTGCCACCGAGCTTGCAAAGGTGTAAAACATTAAATGATCTAGGCAGTAGAATTTTTCTTTGTGGAATCTGGGAAAACTTCTCGCTAGGGATTAATAAACATAGGATTATTCAAGGTGCTTGAGTCACTCAAGCCAAATGTGGAGTATTCATTTATCAGCATATTTCAAAACACATTTTGGGCTTTGTATTTGCTTTCGCTGAGGATGGTTTTGTTCTCATCCTGGTACTTGGGAAACTTTTTCGTGGTAGTTAGATCATACATTAAATTTCACTTGAATGCTAAGATCACATTCTTTCCCATCAAGAATGGGCAACAAAAATAATGGGCACAAAGGAGAATACTTGTTACCATGTGACCATATTTCTTGACTTTCTTTTCGACAGAGATTGTGTTTCTATGTTGAGGCACCGAATTGACGCTTATAAGATCATAACAATTGTTAATTTCGTTATTGCAAGGGACGTTTAATTTTTCAGAGTTATCTTCAATTATTGTCATTTCCCCTTAATTTGTCATTATCTTTTTTTTCTTCTCTCTCTCCTTTCTGGTTAAAGACGGTGGTCATCATAACTTGCCTTTGAACGATCAAGGATTTGAGCATTTATACCCCAAAACTTGCGTGGTTTCGCTTACCATTCATACCTGGCAGTTAGTGGACATAAACTAATGAAGCATGGATCGCTTACCATTCATACCTGGCAGTTAGTGGACATAAACTAACGAAGGATGGATGTACGAGATTTGTGACTGGTAAAATGCATGTTCGCCGCCGACAGCGACCGACCATATTTTCCCTGCGATATGATCGCTGGGGTGGGGATCGATCATCTAAAGCATGCTATGGTTCAGCCAAAGGTTTCACAAAAATTTTCCCCCCTCTAGCATCATTTAATCATGGCCAAATGGGTCTACATAATGTAAACATCTTAAAACAATTCAATTACGATTCCATCGTAACTATTATTCACGAGTCCATTTCCTTACAGAAACCTAAGAACCAAAACCGGACAGCTTAAAACACTTAAAAGTGTGTGTACCGCTAAGCTTGTATAACTGGTATTTTCAGGGTTATCAAACCAGATGCTATAACAAAATGGAAAAAACTGTACGGGGCTTAAAGTGCAAAACGAGCCTGCAACTCTCGTACCACGGAATGTCCAACAGATTAATTACAAACATAACTGGCAAAATGTGCATCATAACTTGCAGATTGTTGTAACCCAATAGAATGAAGGCTCACCATGAGTATCAAACTCACTAGGTACAGAAAGCAAAACCTCAAATTATTACTTCAAATACAAATTTCAGGAGGCAAGATCTTAACTGCAAATTTTAATATTTCACCCTTCTGCTTAACAGTGACAAGAACTCTCCAAGCCCAGATCACAGGTAAACAACAAAAGAATTGAGTTATTAATGCTAATATACATATCTTCAGTTTCCTGCCCTTTATTAATGTAGTCAAGACCAATACTCAAGACTATGAATTCTTACATACATGGAAACATGACTCAGCATCAAATAAGATTGATAGTGAAGGAGACATACGGATGAGCATCAGCATCGCTGCCCAGACCAACCATCCCTCCCCCCACTTCATCTTCAGATTTCCAGTATGTGCTATATCAGATATCACAAGGGAAATAAAAATATCAGATGACAGAACAACAAAGGGCGATGACGTGCAAAGATAAGATACTGTTTCCTTACTGCTTTTTCAGCATGAACATGTGAGTAAATATGAAATAGAAAGAAAACCTAAACCAAAAAAAAAGAAACACTATGCTCCCGAGGAATTCTTAAGGCATTTCTGCATTAGCTTGTTTCCATTCCTAAGACACTTTCTAGATGATAAACAATCAGTGAAAGGTGTCTACTATTAACCGAGGACTGAATCCATTTTGGACAAAAAAAAATTAGAGAAGTATTTGAGGAAAATAAATTAATGTTGTTTTCTATGGCATCGAAACAGACCTTTGGAATTTCAAAAGTGCATGCAGCTTAATTTCCTGGAAGAATATAATACTGAATTCAAATGATATGGTCAAATTCCATGCTTCCAAATGTTTTAATCTCACATCATCATTGTATAATAAGTTGGAGAATTTTGTGAGTAGCACAAAAACTTTAAATTTAAATTTAGGCAGTGCAGAGTGGTTACCAGAAAATATATTTGAAACTATGGAACTTGAAAATTTTTGTATAAACACCAGATAGACGATCCAAAGTAGTAAACAAGGGGAACAAAATTTCAACTTTAATAACTTTTCTGTGATAATTAGAATCCAACCTGGCATGAAACAAAGTTCAGTTTGGTTACCTATTTGCACTGTCACACAGTCCTTCAAGAATTGAGCGTACTTTCTTTTCACTCTTCACAGAAGGAGCTAAAACACACGCCTGAAGTTAACTCAAAACCAACTCTTAGTCAAAATGTAAAGATTGATAACAAAAGCCAAAGAGGAACATAAGAGTTTAATTACCAAGAAATTTGGAGGCAAACCGTATCTCAAAATGCTCTCTGCAAAGACACGTACAGCACAAAAGTGCATCCAGGAGCTAAAAACCTACAGACAGAAACCCCATTCAATGTGACATAAGTTATGAAGTCCGCCATAAAGAGCAAGATACACCAATGACTACAATATATGATAATGGTGATAATAACGAACACTACTGAATGTTATAAACTGTTGAATTATTCTTTTTCTTGGAAAAGATTGGTTTCTCTAATTTACTGGGTATAACTATAAGAACCAGTTTCAAAGCCATAAGCAGATTCAGTTGTATTAGGGCCACCAGTTCGCTACTTATAATATTGCAAGACAACCTTTTACTTCCAGTTGTAGTTGACAAATTTCATCACATAAATTTTATGCAGAAAATTGGAAGAAAATACCTCTCCATAACTGGTATAGCACCAGTGCAATAAAGAGCTTCTCAGGCTTTCCTGGTCGTGAACTAATTTATCTAGCTCCTGCTTCCGACTTTCTTGTGCTTCTGAACTATATTCAAAATCACGAATCTGAACACAATGAAAGACAAAAAATGTAAACCTGAATTAGAGACCTCCCATTAAGTCAAACATAGAACATACTTTTAACATAGTACTGCAAGATATCAATGCAGCTGTATTCATAGTACTGCAAGATATCAATGCAGCTGTATTCAGAGCACACTTAAAATGAGAATGCCAGAAAGTAAATTCCAGACGGAATAAGACACCAAGAAGATAATTATTGTAAATCAGAACCACTTGCACTTGAATATCACACTCACTTGGAAGCTCTTCTCACGTGCAGCAGTCCTGAAATTGTCTGCAACACGGCGAAATAGAGTAACAGTGTAAAGAGCATATTCATTATCCTCATACAAAAGCTTGCTGGACCTAGGGACCTGAAGAAGAAAAAAATACTTATATTGGTTAGTGAGACAGAAATCACGATAAGAGCAAAAGAGTAATGTAGATTTATTTATTCCACATGAATTCAATAGTATGATAGACATAAAGTTCAACTTCAGAAGACATGCTCAACTATTCAGCAAAGTAGCAATCTATGTCCCTGTGCATTCATACAGTATTTAGGACTGAATAACTGGAGTCAGAATGTACAACTGCATAAATTATTCCTTACCACGTAGCTAGTCAGTGTCTCATAACTGGCCAACCAATCCTTCTGTGAGTACTTGGGAATGATTGCAAGGAGGGTTACTAGATGTTCTGAGGTAACGATGTCCTCTGGTTTCACCAGATTGGAAAGATCACGAACAGCTAAGCTGAGATAGGAAGAGAAGTAATTAACTAAGTAATTGAAATACACTATTCCCCACTAGTGAACTACAAATGCTAATACCTTCCACTTTGCTTTCGGTTAATGGCATTAAGCTGACTGCGAACATTGTTGTATTCAGCAACACGAACCTAACACAATACAGAAACAAAATTTCAAGAAACCCAGAAATCCAAGTCAATAAACAAGTTAAAAGCTAGAATACTTGAACCTTTAAACCATAATTAAGTTTAAATTTTTGGGAAGAGTCAGAATTCATATAGAACCTAAGCAAAATAAACCACTTGTTTTCAATTTCTTGCCACAGGAAACAAACAAGGTATCTTAACTGATGATTACTAAAGTTGAGACCGAATGATTAGGCTGGAAGGCAGTCATATGAATAAAGGAATGAACAAGTCAGAGTGACAATATCATTCTCATGAAAATTTTATCAATAAGAATCGATTGAGATTCAACTCCTTTTCAGGATGTCATGAGGTGTTTCACATACTGTATTGTATCCTTTGTACCCATCTACCTTATCACCTCAAGTAGCGAGTGAAAGATTAAAGGCAAAATATCAAACTTAGTCCCCAACCCACATCTACAAGTATTACAGCCATATAGACTATATACAAAAATTTCTTACTTAAAATAAGAATTCTAACTTACCATAGCCCTGTAGTAGAGCCTTTCATACCCAATTCAACAGACTGCTCTTTCATCTTTCAGCCAGTGGCAAAATTGGTTATAATTATATGACCATCACAGAATTTCTTGGTTTTATCATTTTGATAAAGACTACTTGAAAAATGATTCTATCCACCTAAGTATTCTTACTTTTACTATTGCTAAGCTAAGCTAAACTAATAATGACCTTTGCATTAGGCCATACCAAAACAGGTATCTGTTTTCAGTTACACCGCTCACACTACTTGTGAACCAACAATAATAAAGTATAATTGGCCAAATATTAGCATGTTTTATACTCTGTATTAAATATGAATGACTAAACAACACATAAATCCTTGTGGAGAAACAATACCTTAAGGTCATCTTCAATCTTTGCCACTTGAGTATGAATGCCATCCACAATTTCCCTCAAAGGTGACATTGTTGGATATTTTGCTTCATCCCAAACAAACCTTCCAACACAAACCAAACCAATTCAAAACAAATATTAATTACTCACAAAATTAAAACCTGTTTGAAAAATTCAAAGCAAGTTCACTAAATTCACTACATAATGCACAAGTTATCATACAATCAAATCCAGACACAAAATTCAAGCTATGTTCA
This sequence comes from Xylocarpus granatum, assembly GCA_019650275.1. Classification (NCBI taxonomy): domain Eukaryota; kingdom Viridiplantae; phylum Streptophyta; class Magnoliopsida; order Sapindales; family Meliaceae; genus Xylocarpus; species Xylocarpus granatum. The sequence continues at coordinate 6,659 of BNST01000711.1, forward strand.
CTGACAGGGGATATACCGAGTGAGATAAGAATCAACTGGCACTCCATCAACAGTCAAAGAACTACTCTCAATTCCTGATGCTTTCTCCAATTCCTCAATTTGTCGCCTGATCTTGTGAGATACTCCTTCCACAAAGCTGTTTGACTGCACATTTTATCAAATAAGAAGGTGCTAAAAACTCACAAAACTAACATTCAGTAATGCATTATTTCACATGTTAAAATCAAAATCTGATTAAAGTTTCAATAAAAGGCCGTACATCGCAATTCACCTTAAAGTGATAATATCACAATCTACAGATCTAATTATCAGCTAACATACAGAATTCCGTTTCCCAGTAGAAATTCGACACATTCCAAAAATCAAACGATTTGGCCAAAAACAGAATCAAACTATGATGATAATTTTCCTTCCAGTGATTACAACGCAATCTACGGATCTAAATATTGGTAAGAAACAAACAGCGGCATATAATTTAAGTCTAAACTTAAGCGATGACAACTATTGACATTCGAATGGCAGCGTAAACTCGATGCTCTGAAAAAAATCCACAATTCCATGAGAAGGAAAAAAAAATACAAAGCCGTGTTTCAAGTATTAAAAACAAATTACCTTGAGTAGATCATCGCTAAGAGCGAGGAGTGAATCTAGGGTTCCAACACGGAGATTTGGTATATTAAACTGCAAAAACCAAAACAAACTTCATAAGACAATGAATGAATGCAAAATAATATAAGATAGTTTGACGATCAGATCTGAACGTACCCTGTAAAGAAGAGTATCAAAGGAATGCTTGGAGATTTGTTCCTGTAAACGATTCCAAAGAGCAGTGGCTGAATTTTGTACTGGAAGAGACACTACCCAGTACCTTGACGCCATTTCACAACCGCTTTCAGGATTTCTTCCGTGTCTGACTGTTGCTTGCGGGTGTTAATGAAGGAGCTTGTTTTTTGCTAATAGCTAGAAAGATCAGAATGTTATCAATTTTAAAGAGTGCTATTTTGGATCTTATTTGGCCCGTTCCCGTCTCACGTGGGAAAAAAATCCGGAAAATAAAATCGCCAACCGTGGGGTTCGAACCCACGACCACAAGGTGAACAGCCTTGCGCTCTACCCACTGAGATAGACGGACTAGAATGCACAAAAGTTGATGTAAAGTTTGGGCCAAACAATCAGTATCAATTCGACGACCCCGTTTCATCTTTATAATGTTCGTGTTACAATTTTTATGATCTTTCCAGCACTAATATTCAAATTATAACTAACTTCAGAACCAAAGTGATTCCAGTATTCTTTGTTGAGTGGAGGTGGTGCAATATTAACAATAAGTTAAAGCAAGGGTAATTATCATTTTAATGGAGTAATTAAGCTTGGCATGGCATGGGTTATACGTGCTACAATAATGAGATTAGAAATAATATTAGCAACTTACATTGTTCAGGAGAAAACAGCACAGGATCCATATATACGATGCAAGTTTTCCTCTTGCTACTCTTTATTACATTTATACCTTGACATACAACAAAAGGCAGGGGTGGGCACTAATGTGTTCTAGTAGAAGTCATCAAGAGATATGTTCTCAACAGATCCAAAGCTTTCCTGCAGAGATCCAAATCTTGAGTAACTGGTCAGTGAACCACCCAAAAAATCCAGTGGAGAGTCATTTGAGAAGGCTGTGGTGTCATAAATAAACGACATGCCGGTGTCGTCCGCCATTGGATAATTCACATAGTAGGAGCTGGACCTGTTAACTTCGTAGTCATTGAGGAGGATGTCATTGACAGTATCACCTGTGAAATTAGCATATACATCTTGATCAGAAGCCTTTTTAGCCTGAATGACCTGAAAAAAAAACGGCGAGGAAGAACTTTTGTGAGTATACAAGAGAGAAGCTTATAGTTTCACTACCCCAAAGATGTAGGATGTGGCGTGGACGACATACATAGTTCTGGTTTTGATTGTCTTGATACACAATGATGAAATCCCCAAGTTGTAACCCATGCGTGTTAACAAAATCCCCTGATAGAATTCGGCCAAAAGATGCAAGGTTGAGGAAAATTCATTGTTCGAAGAATGACCGATGTCAGACTGAAAGATAATTAAGTAGGTGAGATAAATCTAATTACCAGTATTTTCAAGTACGTACATTCGACTGTTATTATTAGGCCAAAACCTGCTCATGAAATAAAGAACGTTAGTCGATTAACCTTTTAATATTGTAGAGAATACAAACTACCAAAGAGAAGTACTCCCGTTTAGGCTAACAATTGGCAGTCATTTTGAAGGAAAATGCAATTAAGCATGCATATATTACGATGTCGCATGCATTATATTTTGTCACATATCTTGCTACCATTGAGGAAAGCCAGAGACAAATGATAAACCTGTACTTGAAGCTCCAGACATGCATACCATCCAAGTCATCCATGCTGATAAAAATCCCTTCCTTGGATTCGAGCACGGGGAGGTGAGCCTCGGCTGCTTTCTGAAACAAAGTTCATCGTGATGAAATATCTGTAGTTAAGTTCGACAAATTTGACATGGGCGATGATTTGAGCAAATATAAATCTAGAACTACAGAAGTACTACAGATTTCGAACCTTTGGCAGGATCATTCTCCTGAGGGAGCTAACATCACTGTTCTTAAGTTCCTTCTGGAAAAGGAATGTCAGCCTCTGGGGATCAATCACCTGAATAAAGCATAAAGAATATTTTGGAATCGGCAAATGAATCAATAAAAAGAAGCATGCTAAATTGTAACCGAAGCCGGCAGTTAGTTAGGTTCATATACAACAAGGAATCATGTCTCCAGCATTTATTTGATGACCTCAAAACAATCTAAAAGACCAAAATTAAGGTGTACGGTAAATTATCTAACCATGTCTCCAGCATTTGTTTAAGGATGGTAAATATGCTAAAATAGGGAGTGCCCAATTGAATTTGGCACGCACATATATTTGGAAGACTGACGAGTAAATGCCAAAATGAAATGTGAAGTCATAAAAGAACGAATGAAAGGGATTTCTCATGGCACATTATTCTATACAAAAGAGTACTCGAGGTTAAGATAAAACTTCCTAACGACATAACAATTGGTGATAAATGTTACATCAGGATGTCTTTCACATGCCTAAATCCGCAAGTAGGAGCATACCAGGTGTGATGTGTGAATGATTGACTTGGTATACAGCACTAACAGACTCTCTTTACAAACCCAGAATATAGCAAACAATTACCTGCATATTCTACCATCTCTACACATAGAAGAGATCACAGATCACAAATCAATTGAAAAAAGCAAACGCAACTCAGAAAAATATTAACAAAGATGGATACTGCAAACAACAAAATTTGCTCGTTTGATTTTCTTTGCAAGATGAAACAAGAGAGACCAGTGAACCTGTCTCTGTAGGGAATCGACACCGACAGAACCATCAAGTTTCATAAATTAATTTTGAATTGAATAAATAATAAAAATAATAATAGAGTGAACTTAAAAACAGTCAAGCAAGGAGCTGCTTCCAAATTAGCCGAAAATAGATTTAACAAATAATAAATACTACCAAAATTAATAACACTACAAGAGTGGACAGAGATGGGATACTGTTAGTGCTAGCTACCTTGTAATAAGGGGAAAAATAATAATAATTAAATTCATAATTAGAGGAGGGAAACTATACCTGAGTGGCTGAGCTGAACAGTCAAATAAAGTATATTTAAATAGAATAATATTCAAGGCAAAATTATCGATCGAGGAAGAAAGGAAAGAATCTCACACGCGCGGGAAGAATAGGAGGAGGCTTGTGCGAGGTGGAGGAGGAGGAGGAAGAAAAGGCCAGAAGATTGAAGGAAGAAGATCGTCTCTGTCTGGCCATCCTTTTCTTCCTGTTGATACCAAGACTGGTGACAGCAGCTACAAGGTCACGGGTTGACCCGCCATGATCCGATCTAAAACGGGTGTTGTCCCCCTTCACAGTGACACCTTCAACACCTGCCATGAAAGCACAGGCCTCGGTTTTCTCATGAACGCTACTACTAAGAGCCGTTTGTTCCATCATCATTAGGGTTTTTTGGGCCAGAGTCAATTATATTGGTCAAAAAAAGGAAAGAAAAGAAGAACCCACTATTTGCTTTAGATTGATTTCAGTGAGAGACTGTTGTCTCTCTGCTAGCTGTGCAGATCGAAACTACCGGTGATGGACGCTCGGCAATCACGAAATGGGGGTTTGGCTTTAAGAGAAAGGCAAGCCTTCTTTAATTTTCTATTTTTAGCAAGACTTTGGTGAATGCAGAGCCTGGTTCTTGTGACATTTGTGCATTATTCATTCATGCTTTCTCTTAGATCTTTTGTTCTCATTATAAATTTATTGATATATTATCAATACCATACTGATAATCGTAGGGTTAAAAAATTGTGTGATGGGTAATGGAGTTTCGGGTGATATTTCTGAAGCCAAAAGTAGGGTTAGGGTTTTCTGATCACAGTCACTGTTGTTGGTGACAAATGTGCTGCAACGATTCATGGTTGCTTTTAGATCTTTGTTGCTGTCATATACTTGTATGCATTTCTGTGAGATGATAAACTGTATGGCGTAGAAAAAAGGAGAAGATTTTAACTAGGGTTAGGTTTTGTAAACTTAGCTAGGGTTAATATTGAAAGAAGAGAAGGTGTGAAATGGGATGATGAGGGGATGGCTGGGAATGGCCAAGAAGAGTGTGACGAATGGAGGGTGAAGGAAGAACAGGTGTTGCAAAAGTTCTGATTCAATGCAACAGAAATCAATGGCGTTTGGGCGTATGTACGTATTGGACTCTTCATCTCTCAATGTATACTTAAAACGACAATCTCTCTCTCTCTCTGAGCGTAGCTAGAAGGAACTGAATTGATCCCTTTCTTTATACGTAGAGGAGAGGGAGTAGTTTTTGAATTCTGAAGGTGGGACAGAGAAACCGCTATATATTTGTCTTGGTTTCAGGCAGCTTGCTTTCTTACTGAGGTTTAAGTAGAGGAATTGGCAAGTGTTGGGTATTATGCTCGTACTAGAAACAATTTGTGTGAGTGAGTGAATAGACACACACTTGGGTTGGGTGTAAAATACAAAAAAAAATTAGACTAACATTAACACAATACAGTTAGACTAAATGAACTAAAACCATAATAATGACATGTAAAATTATAATTAAATGAGTAATAGGGTTTGTTACTCAAAGTAAAACGTGAACTTTGAAAAAGTCGGGTGCCAATCCTGAGTCAGGGCAGCCAAGTTCCAAACATGCAAGGAGCTTCCGGAGATTTTGTATTCATATTCTGGTGTATTGATTATGCAGTTTTACTCTTTAGTTATAAAATTAAGAAAATTGCAGAAACTTGCGGAGAGCAAAAGCTGATATGCATATAATAACTGGCCAATTTCACTCTTTGTTAATTACTGTTCTATCTCAGCCTGTGAGACAGAGGCACTCCAACCAAGGGGCCGAAGGCCTCCTATATCCAGCACCACGAAGCCTCATAGAGGTCTGAATGGACTGCAACCCACTGCGTAAGATGATTGCGGCTCAAAATGTTGATACTGCCGCCGTACGAGGGAGTGGTAGAACTGATAAAACAGGAAACGTACATTTTTGCGATAGAGTAAATTAGGGTTATGTCCGAAAAACATTAATCCCCGCTGTATTTCAGTCCTAGCTTTGCCTTGCAATCAATTCTTGAGGACACAGCGAGCCAGAAGCAGGGGCAAACGTGGCACAGATGCTGAATCACACAGCATGCAGGCAGACATATTAAAACACTTCGGAACAACGGTCATTAATCAATAAAAATATGTCATATATTTTATTTATAAAATTATAATTATCTTTATCATGACTGATTAATTTTAAAATAATTATTGTTTTAATATTAATAACCAAACAATTATAATTCAAGTATAAATAAATTTGGCCAAAATGAAGGGAGAAAAGGGTGCACACAATCATTCTGAGAAAAGTTAAATAATTCTCCCAGCACGGTGAAACAAATCAAAAGTTTTTGCAAGGGTAGAAAGTTGATAGAATCACCCACTACAACTAGCAAAACCGATTTCAAATGCAAAGGACAAGGGCACCAACTTATAGCTACATCTGTACAACTCATTGAAAGACAAGATAGCATGAATAATTCTTTGAGAAAACAAAAGAGAGAGAGAGAAGAAGAAGAAGTGTGGATTTCTTTAATTTGACCATGTATGAGATCGGAGGCACTGATTCTTTCAAAGCCAGTTACAGTATAACTTAAACTATAAGAGTACCAACCATTACATACTGATGCTTAGTCTTTCTTATAGTTGGCCTTCTGATGCTGCATGAAACTGCCAAATCAAGGGGGAAAAAATAGCTCCGGTTTTACTCAAACTTCATCCTTTCCTCTTGTAGTTGTTTCTCAGGTTCAGCAGGGAAGTATTTAATACCCACAAGGTCACCAACCCTACTGATAGCCTGATAAAAGAGAAGCAGACCAATTCAGGATGTACAGTCCATATAAACTAAGAAATAATTTAATATATTAAAACAGCTAAAATTTGAAAGATACGCTCTGCACCAATTTAAAATGGACAGATCTAAAATATCAAAAATCTGCTACTTGCATGCTTCAAAACACTTCAGTAAAATACATATAGTGTGCAATTGCAAGCATATGTGTCTAATATGCATCAAGGATCCACGTGAAGAGCACCGATCTGGATCAATGAATCCTCGCAACTGTTCTCTCTCTCTCCCTCTCACACACACACACGTGCATACAACAAATGACACATTTCCAATGGTCTTCCATTGATCAGAACTGACCTCCAAGGCTTTAATCAGATCTTCCTTGGTGTGCGAAGCAGATACGCATATTCGAGCCCTCGCCAATAGAAGTGGGGTTGCTGGAAAACCAACAGACACAATAGCCACCTACAACAAACACCATTTTATAATTGGTGACATCTATTTAAAATTTTACCACAAAAACTGTAATCATATCATAGAACATAGAGCCCGATGCACTCACATTCTGCTTGAGGCACTCTCGTGAGAAGGCAGGTATTTTGGCAGGGTTGTAAATCATAATTGGCAACACTGGGGAATCATTATCCCCAAGAACCTCAAACCCCATTTTTTGCAGTTCTGACCTAAAAAAGTTGCTATTCTCACGAACACGCGCAAGTTTCTGGGCACCTAAAAAGGAAACAAAAGCATTTAACATTGTGATCAATATGAGCAAGAGACATGGACCTTCCCCAAGTGCTCATACTAATAGCTGAAACAAAGAAGATAGGCAAGGAATCCCTCTGTACCTCTACAGGAACCATCCTGCCCAAGAATAACCTTTATGGCAGATATGATTTGTTCTGCTGCAGGTGGTGAAATTGAAGTTGCATAAAGATGAGCAGGACAAGTGTACTTCAAGTATTGGATGAGTTCCTTCAAATTAAGAAGTTTTGATATCATAAGAATGCATTTGATGGTCTATGATTCATTTATCTGCCCCCCAACCCCCTTTTTCTCCTCCCCTCATACAAACACTTGAAAGTGAATTCATTCTGATAGGGAAAAGTTTATTAATGGTGAGTGCAATTTTACTGCTGGGAGATAGAATATTGATGAAATACACAGTAAGATAAAATTATGGATTGTGCTCAACAATAATTTAGGAGTATAACATAGAATGCCAAAAAGCAAACCTTAGAACCTGCAATGTAGCCACCACATGATCCAAATGATTTAGTAAAAGTTCCCATCATGATATCCACATCGGCGATATCAACTCCTAAGAGCTCACAAACCCCTCTTCCTGTTTTGCCCACTGCTCCTATGCTGTGGGCCTCATCCAAGTATGTATATGCCTATAACACAGCAATAAGACTGGAATAGTACCAAAATACACACACATATGAAACAATATCTCAAAGGCCCAAATAAAGTTAGAAAACATGCATAACAATAAAGTATGGTAACAGCACTTTGGTAAAAATCATCATGTCCAAAACATTGTAGAAAGCAAACACTTCTGTGAACACACAAGAAAAGAGGGAAAAAAAGGGAGATAAATTCATGATAGATAACTAAAATTCAATGCACATACTAAAATGACAGTCATCATCTAGCACAACCTTATACTTCTTGCAGATTGCTATAATCTCAGGAAGTTTGCAAAGCACCCCTTCCATGCTGTAAATCCCCTCCACAATGACTATGATCTTCTTCCAAGGTCTATGCGTCCTTGGTTGTCCCTCTGCAATTTGTTCTCTCAAGACTTCCTCTAAGTGAGAAGGAGCTGTAAATGAAATGGTAAAGGGAAACCATGAGCAGAAAACTCTATAGTATTACTTGTATTTGAAAGAAAAAAGGCACCATTAATGTACAACATAGACGCTTTTTAGTTTGTTCATAAGATAACATTATATGCCACCATGGCATATTCAGAAACTAAAATTAACCAGCTTGACACTTTATAATCAAGTCAGAAGCAATACAACAGAGAGACTTACTATTGTGTTGGAAAACACGAATAGTTGCTCCAGATCCTCGTGCTCCATTGACAATGGAATTGTGGTTCAATGAATCACTGATAATCAAGCCTCCCTGTGAATAAAATTGACAGGAGTACTAATAATCAACTCTCTAAAGTAACAAATCATGTTCACAAATAGCTCTCACTTGTTAAATAACAAACCTTCCCAATCAAGACTGGAAGGATAGCAGAATTTGTCACATAGCCCATGCCAAAAACTAAAGCAGCTGGCTTTCCAATAAACCTGGCAACACAATCCTCCAACTCATTGTGCAATGCCGTTGTGCCTGATGGCAAAACTGCATTTGTAAAACCTTATACAGACAAGTGTCAATGCAAAATCATATAACAAAGTAATGGACTCACCACCATCCACCCGGCTACTGCAGGTGCTAGGACAATATTTTTTCAATGTCTCAATTACTCGGGGTGTACAATATTCATCTGCTGCACCAAAGCCAAGGTAGTTGTACGATCCTAAATTTAGGCATTTACTTACATTATTGGTTCGTCTGCATCAGAATCATCAGTCATACAGACATACAATGTTGAGGCGACCTATATGAAGAAGAATAGAAACTAAACAACCCTATGCCACAATCATCTAAAACAAATGAAAAATCTTACGTCAATGTCTTATTATTGTCATTGGAATATCGTTCAATCACATCAAACCAGGCATTAGGAGCACTTGATATCGGTCGCGCAAAACAGTCCTGCCAGATATAAGGTTGAATAAATACATTATATACACCATATTAACAGTAACCTGCATTCTGAATACTTTCATTCATACAATTTACAATCAAGTGAAACCAAGTCAGAATAGAATAACATAATTCCTTTGAACAATGCAGGAAGTTCACTACAACTTATCTCTTAAAACCAATTATACACACCTTGGTCTTCATTCATTAGCAACCCACTAAATACTCTTATCGTCCATAGAACTATTCTTTTTCCCACTTCACTTGTCAAACCCTTTCCTCTAGTGAGAATTTAAAAATGCTTGAGTAATATCACTTCATAAAACTCCACAATTCATATAACATCAAATTTTAAGCCTTGTGTTGCATTACTCTTATTTGTAATTCATAATGTGACAACCAAAAATTGTTAAGGCGCTAATAAATGAAACTACTTTCAAAATTCGATTTTTGTACCATAAAATAACACAAAAAATTGTAGTTCATTGAATTCTCACAAATAGCCAAGTCTAAGTTTAATTCACTCATTTAAAAAAAATGAAATCACCGATCCTTTCCTGCTAACACAAGTAAATAATTTCGCAATTAGATCAAATCAAACACCAAATACCTGAATTCGTTGAAACAAGCGGCGAGTATAAAAATCTTCGAGTCCTAAGCAGATTGGCGCGTATCCCTGCTTCACCAGAATCAAAAGTCAAATGAAAATAAAAAACAGACACGCAAGCAATCACCGCAACCGCCGGCGAAGTATTTATCACCTGAAGATTGTTGGTACTCCGCCAGTCAATAATTTTGCGAAAGAAATCTCTGATTTGGCCGAAAACAAACAACAACCCGTAGCTAAAGTACGTTGTCAAAGCAGTTATGTACGGAATTGCAATCATCTCTACTTTAGAAAAAGAAAACGAGATAATGTAATCAGGAAAGATGAAGCGCAGATCTGCGTAGGCAGAGAATGTTGGAAGATCCAGGTGGGATATCCAACTGAAGAAAGGACACCAAAGTTGACCCGTATGAAAGGCGGGCAGGATTGAGAGAATTTGTGGGTTGGAGGTTGGATTGGCGAAGATTCGAGATAGGGTAATGCAGTGATCTGGGATTCTGCATTTTAGTCTCAAACGGAAGGAGCCCGACCAGACGGAACGGTCAAGGTCAACCAATTCTTTTAGAATTGGAAATTTTAATTAATTTTCAATTTAATTTAATAGAATAATAATTTTTATTCAATCAAAAAAGATTTGTTAACGGGATCACGTTTTATAACATAATAATCAATTTCCGGCGACGATTAATATACAGTACCTTCTCTCGTTAATTAATTTAAAATTATATTATAAATAATTTAAAATATTTAATAAAAAATTTGTAATGCCTCGGACAATCCCTCGATTCTCAGTAATTAAAATAAAATATTAATTTATAATTAATTGATAAATATACTGAAGTAATTAAATTAAATTAATTAAAAAACAGGGCGGGCAAAAATAGAAAAAAGGACCCCAAACATAGAAACCCTAACTAGTAACCACTTGATCTTTGCAAAACCCTAAAATTCTCTTCATCAAGGATTTAAAGAAGAGATTCAATGGTGGAAACAAAGAACCCAGAAGAACCCACATTGCCGTCGAAGCGTAAACCCGATCTAGGCTGCGAAGAGAACGAAGAACACCCAAACAAAACCCAAAAGCTGCAATCTTTGAACGACAATTCTCGACCTTCGGAAGACAAGAACCACGACCAAGAACGCGTTAATTCAGATGCTCAAGTGCGCAACGACAAAGAAGATGATGACGACGAGGACGCGGACGGTAATGGAGAGGTTGTTGTGGATAGAAAGGGGAAGGGGATTTTGATAGAGGATGGAGAAGACGACGGGAGCGACGACGACGACGACGATTCGAGCGATGGCGGGAGTCAATCGGAAGGAGACAGTGATTTGTCTGATGATCCGTTGGCAGAGGTTGATTTGGACAATATTCTTCCATCGAGGGCTAGAAGGAGGGTGATTCGCCCTGGGGAATTCATTGCTAACGATCTTGACGACGACGATGATAGTGATAGTGTTGATGCTGACGCGTAAGTTGTGGAAGGTTAGTTCAATTGACTATAATTAAGTAAAACTGAGCACAGTTTGTCGTTACATCTTCGATGTAGTATTAGTATTTTGATGAGATTACTTTAGTTTTCAGTGATGTGACAATGTTGTAACCTAATCTAAAGATACTCTTTTTTCTTTACTTTAGTTTTCATGTTTGTATTTCTTTTTCGCACACTACTGAAGACCTTGTTCTGCATATTCTTGAAAAAGCATATGTTGATGATTGAGAAACAATGCATTTGAATCTTATTTCTAGTTTTCTGATTCCTGTGAATTTATGAATGCATTAAATTCTCTGACATGAAATTGTGGATTTAATCGAAAAGGTAGAAAGTTCACACTTAAAGTGGAAGAAACAAATTGCTGATTTTGGATCATCTCATTCAAGTTGTTTGAAATTATCTCCAGCAAATGATGTAGCAACTAATGGTGAACTTTTGAGGATCTGTTGTTTATGGAGTGGGGTTTGGATCTCTTTATAATTGTGAGAGTCATTGGATGATAATGTTAATGGGTCTAATAAGATATGAGTTATCATCCTTTTTTTTTCTTTTGTTTATTCTCGAGGAATGAATTGCAGATTTCTTTTTTCAGGATTGCGGCCTTAAGCTTATCGGTCATGGTTCACACATGTTGCTTTGGATTTTTCCAAGCTTTTTCAGACTTTGAGTAACTAGTTCAATTGTGTGAACACACTTACAAATTACCTGGTTGTAATACATATCCTTCCTGCAGAACACCTGGAGCTTTTATCAGGTTTAGTGAAGTCAACCCTAGTTTTGATCTGCCATTCAAGATCAATTCCAGTTGTGCATTTTTAATTTAATTACAAATTTGTTTTCTCTATACCTTCTAACTAAGAGTTGTGGGAGTTGAGACCACAAAGAAATTACCTTGTGTAGTCTATTTAGATAGGCTCGTAAATGCTACATTTATGGGTTATGGACAAAGTTGGTAGATTCATCATTATACTCTTACAAAGTTACAATAATACAGGTTAGAACATCATCTTATGCAGTGTTCATTTTTTTTTAATGGAAAAAGAAACTCACCATTTTATTCTGGTTTATCTAATTGATTGATTTTATGATGAAATTATTATTATTTTTGGGTGAGCATTACAGTGAAATATCAAGTACTTTTAGTGGTTTGCTCAACATGAAATCAGTGATTTTTTACCATTCCCGCCTTTTTTTTCAAATTCAAGTTTTGAGTAAGAACATGTTTAATTCAATCTAATATATGATGTAGTTGAGGTAATGTCTCCATAAGTGATGGCTTATCAGGTCATGTTCTATGAGTCTAACAATCATGACTGGGCTATCTGGACCTAAGTTAACCCATAAATTAAGCCACTTCTTGGTTTGGGCATGAAGGTTTTAAATTAGATTGGCTATGTGTAATTACCCAGTTGTTTTGCTGATTTGACCCACTTACAATAGCTTGCTTCTGTAGAATTGCCCCAATGAACAATGACTGCAATTCTAGACAAATTTTTATGATAGGATTCCTTATTAGGTTTTCATCTGTGGAGTAGCAAATCAAAATTTGTTATTACCACAATGGTGGAATTGCCTGGATCAAATTGTAGTGCAGTATCGACTTTTAAAATATGGAATTCTGTTTTCTTGTTCCATTTATTTAAATCTCTTTGATGAGCCTGCTGGATATTTGACTCTGTCAGCCCTTGCCTTATATGTATATATGTGATTATGCTTTGTACATATCTGAGTTATTTCTCTTTTACAGGCCTCTTATGTGTTTAATGTAAGTGTCTTTGTCATTCCCCGTAACATGGATGAAGCACTTAAAGATAACTTGAAATGCGATTTTCTTGTTTCAGTAGGTATGTGTGTTATTTTATTCTCTTTGATTGAGTCTGCCAGTTACATTATGTAGATGGATGAAGCACTTAAAGATAATTTTAAATCCAATTTTTCTTGTTTCATTTCTGTATTTCTTTGTAAACCTGGTACATAACATATGTAACATAGACGAAGCACTTTTCTTATTTTGCTTGGACAATTATGTATATAATAACTTGGACAAGGAAAATATACATCGCGCACATGATGATGACTTGTCTTGCTATTGGATGAGTTTACTTTACAGCAGTATAACAAACTCTACAACTTGCTGAAGAACTTATTATGTTCGATGGTTGAAACAGATTTCTAATTTCTTCAATTTATTTTTTATGAACTTGGAATGAATTTGGATGACAAGGTTGAGGGGGATAGTAAGACATGGATCGTGGCTGGATGCCTCTTACTGGATATCCTTGTTTGCCAGATTTCGTTAGGGTATTAATCATTCAAATTACTCATCTACCTTTCATACTGAACGTATGGAAGCATATTAAACTATATGCTGGAGAATTTGAAATCTCTTTCATACTGACATTAACTTGGTGTGCTCGCACGGCTTCTGCTCCATTTTCTAGAGTCTAACCTTTGGCTGTTTAGCTTCTGCTCTTTCTACTAATTCATATTACATTCCTTTGCCAAAAGCCAGCGCAGCTGAATGGACGAAATTATGTTCTTTGGTGATTAATTTCTTTTTTCTGCTAAATCCTAGAGCTGATAATTGCTTCTGCATTGGCTGCCCCCTGCTTTCACTCGATTCTCTAGTTTGGACGTGTAAAGCAGTTACTTACTTACAATGGGTTATTCTGAATTCTCATTATTGATAATTTACAGATACGTAGACATAAAGTAAGAATAACGATCCTATATATAGAACAAATATAACGTTTATATTTTAAAATATTCTTTTATCAATAGAAATTCCCATTCCATAAGTAGATTTGAATACGATGGATGATTTAGCCTTAGCCTACAGCAAACGGGTCCATGGTCTAGGCTGGGACTTTTTAAGTTGGGATTCTTAGAACAGGGTCAATCTTAATGCTTTGCCTTGGGGGTCCATACTCTTAACATAAGATGAGGTCAATATTGCAGTTTGCAGCTGCCACATTGACATGACACATCCTTTCTATTGGCATCAATGGAGCTCATTGTCTTGGCCTGCTCAAAATTTTTATATTGGGCTCCAGTTACACAATTTAATGTGGTCGTCTACTTCAATCACTGCCATCCAAATCTTCTGGCCCATAGCTGCTACAGTATGTCTGATGCAAAGTAAACAAAGCTGAGCAAAAGTCTCCAATGCCTCGCAACATTTGAGACACAGCACGCTTTACAAGCAAAATTGTTCACAACATTGGATGTTGTTCACAGTGATAGTACTTGCACATGTTAAACTGCTAACATGTTATGAGTCACATGTGCCATATCGATGTTGGCTGAATCTAGTAAAACTCTTCATCCTGGACCAGCTGACAGGAAGCAACATTAGCACAGACGTGGAATACGCATATGGGTAGGCTCTGTTACTGTAGGTGTGCCTGTCACCATTGCCTTTAGAAAAAGGAGAGAAGCCAACGTCAACCGACCAATTCTTTGGTGGTCCTTTACTTCTTCTCGCCCCACTCTTCATTGTCTTTGTTGTTGATTTCATTTGCAAGAAAACCAAATGAAGGTTCAAAATGGACTACCTGAAAACAAAACGACATTCAAAATGTGTCATCTCCCTTTCATCCCAAAGTCCTATCCTATTCTAACTATCATACGACGCTTAACACAGGACCACAATCCCTTTTCCCACGCGTTATCATTTCGCATGCAACTTCCATTTATGGCTCCTAAGTTCTTAGCAATATTAATTATTCAATCCATTTGTTCTTCGAAATCATTTGATCCAGTGTTTCAGACCGTCAGATTGGAACAAAGATTGTGATTAGTTGAGAATGGAGACTTGTTAACGATTATGGTAACAATAATTAAGAAAAAAAGTGGTGGATAAGGTTAATTCTAGTAATTGGAAATGAGGTTAATGTACTTCACATGGCAGCAATCGTTGCAAATGATGGAAGGGGAGAGGCATATGAAGATGGAAATGGTAATGAGTCGTGCCTTTTAATAATTTTCTTCTGCTTGTAATTATATGCAAGTGGGGCTATAATTAGATTTGATTAGGCAGGACAACCCTCCACCACCACCCCCCCTTCCCTTTCTCTTTTGGCCTAACCAACCACTCCCCCAACTTTTTCCCTTTGAATTTGCATATTACATTTTCTCTCAATCTCATTGGTTTATCTGCCAATAGCTTCATCTCCTATTACGTATTTGTCGTTTTTTTCTCAAGACAGTAAGTTTTCTCTTAATTTAATCCAAGAGCATTCACATTAATTCCCCTTGTTGTAAACCAAAACTTTCTTAGTGTCATGCAAGGCAGGGAAGCCATATAGCCAGCTTATTAGTCCTGTTGTATGCATGCGGACTCTTGGCCATGTCTTCTAGCCCTGGCAACCCATTAATTGCCCTTTGCACCGGCAATAGTTGATGAAATTGACACTAATATTTCTCCAAGTTACCATGTTTACTGACTTCGTTTAATATAATACTCTTCCTAATTCAATATTTAACGAAAGATTAACGGGTTGTACGCTACCAATCCTCAACCAATATATATATATATATATATATATATATATATATATATATATATATATATATTGTCATTTGACTGTACTAAACTTAATTAACAAAGTCTAATCACGAGGAACCACCTAACCATTAGAGACAAAACTCGGGTGAACATGTTGAAATTTGTTGTTGGAAAAGTTAGTTGGCATACGATTCTCAACAGTTAGGATTTCCATGGACTTCAGGAATTATATCAAGTTATATGGCATAGACTCTTATGGCAATAACTTAAAGGAGTGACACGGAACTGATTGGAAAATAGATAATATGCTTTTAGCTTTTGGGTTCCTTCATTTATGTAAACATTTAAGTTTTGCTGCTTTTACAATAAGCTGTAAGTAGCCAGAAAATGAAGGGAAAAAGAAAGACATGAATGGCTTATGCTTATCTCTTCTTCTACCTCTGGATAAACTTAGGGTTTCATGTCTATATACACCAGCTAATGCTATGACGCTAGGTCGTCCAACTGTCCATTTCCAAGCAAATAATCAATATGGCTCGCAATATGCAGCTTTTATGAGGTGTGTGAGTTGTGACCTCTATTTGAATAATAATAATAATTATTATTATTATTTAAAGGAAAAAGATTCATTAATAAATAAAGATTACACTGTCCCACCATCACATGGGTACCGATCTATGATTCTTTTGTTGATTATGACCCACTTCACAGGGAAGAAAAAAGGAAAATTCAACCCAGTAGGTGAAATTTGGAAATATGTAGTGGGCACAAAATCAACTAAAAAGGTCTTCGGCATGGCAACAGAAGCAGCCAAGTGGGTGTGGGACACAGAGACTGCTGTAATATAAGTTTTATTGAGGACTTTGGGTATTCAGCGAAGACCGCCGGGCCAGGCTGCTGATGCTGATGCAGCCGCTGCCGTGGCCGTGCTGCAATAAGACAAGAAGTCGAACACACTAGATATTGGGAAGTCTACGGTCTACCTGTAAGTTGTGGTAGGCTGGTTTGGTTTGGAAATTCGAGGCTTTCTTACTTGTGATTTTTGGCTTGCCTAATCAAAATGGACTATTATTTGTTTACGCTGATCTCCTGTTAATCATATTGTTAACGATGAAATTACCAATCCCAGCTATCAACATATGATCCTTGCCTCGTTTCCAATCATCTTCCCCTCAAGAATGGCATCATCTGCCATCATATTGCTTGCTTTTTATGTAATTTGATGAAGTTCCTATTAGATTCTGAAAGGTCATCGATCCCTCTAATTTATCTGAAACTCTAACGGCCACGAACGAATATGTACAAAACACTGTTCAATTACGATAGACTGTGCAACATACTTACAACATGTCGTCTTGCAGTGTCGTTTCTTGACGTTTCATTTGCTCTTTGGCACTGTTAATTACGCTGAGCCATGAGTGCGATGCGGCCATGGCCTTGTCTCTGTTTGAAGCCAGTGTCATGGTGTTCCGTTAAAGAGGACAAAAACTTCTGTCTGGTTTGAACCTTGCGATGCTCCATCAATTGCACTGTTAAATAAATAAAGATTTTTATTTAAAATTATGAATCCCGGAAATTGACACTTGATTGGTAGTCGAGTGAAGAGAACAGTTGCCATGGATTTGCATATCTCATTTCAAAAGATTTTGGACTAGACTTTGTAGCATAACTCTCAATCCCATTTTCCACATGGATGATGATTTCAAATTGGCAATTGAATTTTGACCCATTGCCCAACTACATCCTTTCTTAATGGGTATAATCTAACCTTTTCTTTTCATCAATTTAAAAGAAAAAAAAATTGGATAATTGAGCCTACGACACTTAGTCAAAGTGATAAATGATTGAAAATTACACCATCTTAAACAATGTCTTGCTCTTAAATCATGCTAACGCACTTTGGACAGTAATTTTATCATCAAATTCTCGTACTAACCATAAAAAATACTTTTTATTTATTTATTTAGTAAGAATTAATACCGTAACCTTTCAATTCTAACTTTAAATTAGTATACATAACCATTTTATTATGAATAGAATTTAAGTAATAAAAATCACTTTATATTAATCCTTCTTCGTATCTTATTTTTTAAGACAGTGATTGAAATATTACATATTGCCTTTAATCTTTAGTTATGTTAAATGTTAAATTATTTGCATAAGTAACCAATGACACATGTTACATTCGTTATTGTAAAATTAATAATCTCAAGAAGAGCCCTTAAAAGATTAAATAATTTATTAATAATTATGATCGTGATGTATTAATTTAACGTGATATTAAATTTGTGAGTTTTAGTTAACATAAAATAACACGATTATTGTTGACACATGAATTTGTTTATAATATAATTATATCATATTAAAATTTAAAATTTATTAACGAATAAATTTTGTTATAATATAATTAATTATTTTAATAATTATACTGTATTAATTAATATATAATTTAATAAATTTATTTATTTTATATTTTAAATAAATTTTAATTATATTTATAATAAATTAATTATATTTTATTTTTAATGTAATTATTAAATAAATTAAATTCGAATTAATTTTTTTTAACAGGGTATAGGTTGGATGGTGCTGTAAAAATAGTTGAGACCCTTGATGGATGATAATGACAAAAATGCCTAAAGCAAAGCGGGAAATTACAAAGTTGGACGGTGATTAGTGGCAGAAAACAGAGAAGCATATCACATTGATGTAAAAATTATGAGGACACATTTAAAGCAGTCTTAGATTTTGTCCAAAATCATTTTCATTTCCCCTTTTTACTGAATTTCCTAATCATTAAAAGTCCATGATTCAGTTATATCCATTCAATTAAAATAAAAAATAAAAATAAAAAAATAAAGAACAGTCTATCGCACAGTAACTCACAAAACAGTGGAAATACGAGAAAGGTAAGTTTTCTGACAAACGAAAGTTGATTTGAAGAAGAAAAATAAACCACTTTCGCGAGTAGGAAAATGGAGGAATCGCGTTTTGGGATTCTCATCTTCGACATCAGAGCGTCAAGCATCACCCACATGGAGGTGTCAACGTCAGGGGGTGCGAGTTGAGTATACTCGCTCAACTCGCACCGAGTAAGGAAATAGGAATCTTATCTGCAGCGTGGCATCGTCGTAATTTTCGACGACACCAGTGTCGTTTCCCTGACAGTCCATTACTGATCTCGTTAGTAAGGCTTTAGCAGCGAAGAGGGGGAGAGTACGAAGCCAGAGATAAGGACACATGCATGATGCCCCACTCAACGGTCAAGATTCCCTCCGTCTTTCCATCGAACCAACGACGAGCGCAGGATTGGGAATCGTGGTTAATTCACTTAACCACGGTTGAAAACTAACCCTGGTTAATTGCCTAAACTCAAAAGCGCATTGAGTGAGAGCTCCACTGAGTTCACATCTTCAAACACACACAAGCGCTTGTCTTCCAGGGGAGTGTTTTTTATTTTGTGTTTGTGTTCGTGGTTGTGTTTTCTCTTCTTGTTTCCTCTTCTGTGTACAGTTTGTATCATTAGCTTTTCCATGTCGTTTAGAGGTTCTGTTTAGGGAAAGCTTAGATTTTTTTTTCTTTTCAGATCTACGAATTTCATCTGATTACCGAAGGTTTTTTCATCGCTGCAATCATTTTGCTGATGATCATTGAGGGGAAAAAAAGAAAGAATTTTCCTTCACTTTCTCTCTCAACAACCACTTTTCTCGAGAAAATTCGAGTTACTTCTCTCTGTTGTCTTAGAACTTAATAATATGAAGTACAAAGAGATGTAATACAATCTTATTTGTACTACAATCACATCATTTCTCCCTTTGCGTAGTAGTTTTAGATCTTGAGATCTGGTTTCATCATTGGAGTTTCCGAATAATTGAAACGAATCATCCCAAAGTTAGATCTGGTTGTATGTGGTAAAGCTTTATCTTTTATTTTTATTTTTTAAAAAGAATTTTTACGGAACAGTTGTTGGTTTTCCAGGAAAGGTTGTTTTTTTTTCTGAGAAAGTTAGATTACTAGAGATTGAATGTTAAGAAGATGAATTACTTTCCAGACGAAGTAATGGAGCACGTGTTCGACTTCATAACATCACACAAAGACCGAAACTCACTATCGTTGGTGTGCAAATCATGGCACAGAATCGAGAGATTCAGTAGAAAAAGAGTGTTCATCGGAAACTGCTACGCGATTAGTCCGGAGAGAGTGATCGCGAGGTTTCCAGAGCTAAAGTCTTTGACTCTGAAAGGTAAGCCGCATTTTGCGGACTTCAACTTGGTTCCGCATGACTGGGGCGGGCTTGTGTATCCGTGGATTGAAGCCTTGGCCAGGAGTCGGGTCGGGTTAGAGGAGTTGAGGCTTAAGAGGATGGTGGTGTCAGACGAGAGTCTTGAGTTGCTGTCTAGGTCGTTCGTGAATTTTAGCTCTTTGGTTCTTGTTAGCTGTGAAGGGTTCACTACTGATGGTTTGGCTGCAATAGCTGCCAATTGTAGGTGAGGACATTATGTATTCTTGGTCTCTTGTTTTGTTTTATTTTATTTTATTTTTTTGCTGGTTTTTGCTGTTAGCTGTGTCCTGGTTACGGTCAACTAGTGCTTCTAATCGGTGGATAAAAGTCTGGGAAAGTTAAAGAGCATCTTGGCTTCGTGGTAGTTGTATTGTAAAGGACTGAATAAGAATTAGAAGTTGATAATTCTTAATTTGTGGCGTGTATCTTCTGTAGCATCATGTGGTATTCTACTGTTAATGTTTGATAATTGGCTGTGCTTGTTAAACAATGACTGGTTCATGTTTAGTGAGAAAAAACGTGTACTGAACCTGGAATTGGTGTTGAGATCCTTAGACCTTGCCGATAAGGCTTCTGTTACTTGAGAATCTTAATTGCGTATTTATTTATTTATTTTTGTGTATTTTTGTGTTTTTCAAGGGACTGAGCTACTTGCTAAATCATAACACTGTAGAATGTATTATTTTTAATGCTTAGGTAGACAGCACTGCTTACATTTTTGTCCAATAATTCATAGAGTTTCTGCTTTATATATCTATTGCTATAATTCTGTCAGTATGTTGGTTTGTGAGCCATATTTAGCATTTTTTATGGACTATGCTCTTTAAGTTTTCTTGTTTCTGCATTTTAGGTATCTTAGAGAGCTTGACTTGCAAGAAAATGAAGTAGAGGATAATAGAGGCCAGTGGATTAGCTGCTTTCCTGACAGCTGCACATCTCTCGTCTCCCTGAATTTTGCATGCCTCAAAGGAGAAATAAATTTGACAGCTCTTGAGAGACTTGTAGCAAGGTCTCCGAATCTCAAAAGTTTGAAATTAAACCGGGCAGTGCCTCTTGACATGCTACTGAAAATATTGATGCGAGCCCCTCAACTGCTGGACTTAGGTATAGGGTCCTTTGTACTTGATCCAGCTTCTGAGGCCTACAGTCAATTGAAGGCCACCCTTCTAATGTGCAAGTCAGTAAGGAGCCTGTCCGGGTTTCTGGAGGTTGCTCCTCTTTGCCTGTCAGTTGTTCACTCTGTTTGCCAGAACTTGACCTGCTTGAATCTGAGCTATGCCGCTGGAATTCACTGGTAATGAGCTGATACAGCTGATTCAGCACTGCAGGAAACTTGAGAGATTATGGGTGTGGCCATCTAACTTGAGTATAATTTTTTATTTTTATTTTTGTCAAAATGAGATGAATGATACTAATTTCCATAATCTCTGCAGATATTAGATTCTATTGGAGATAAAGGACTAGAAGTTGTAGCTTCCACTTGTAAAGAATTGCAAGAATTGAGGGTTTTTCCGTCTGATCCCTATGGGGTTGGCAATGCTGCTGTAACAGAGGAAGGCTTGGTTGCCATTTCTGCAGGTTGCCCAAAGCTTCATTCATTGCTGTACTTCTGTCAGCAGATGACTAATGCTGCCCTAATAACAGTCGCCAGGAATAATTCCAATTTCATCCGCTTCAGATTGTGCATACTTGACCCTATAAAACCTGACCCTGTCACCTGGACAGCCTTTGGATGAAGGTTTTGGGGCAATTGTTCAATCGTGTAAGTGTCTGAGGCGATTGTCACTCTCTGGGCTGCTAACTGACAAGGTTTTCCTATACATCGGAATGTACGCTGAGCAGTTGGAAATGCTTTCTATTGCATTTGCTGGAGACAGTGACAAACGGAATGCTCTATGTGTTGAATGGATGTAAGAAGCTTCGGAAGCTAGAAATCAGGGACAGCCCCTTTGGTAACGACGCACTTCTAAAAGACGTGGGAAAGTATGATACAATGCGATCCCTTTGGATGTCATCCTGTGAAGTTACCCTAGGAGGCTGCAAGACTCTTGCGAAGAAGATGCCGATGCTTAATGTGGAAATCATAAACGAAGATGAGCAGATGGATTTTAGCCTGGATGATAGACAAAAAGTAGGGAAGATGTTCTTGTATCGAACGCTGGTTGGGCCTAGGAAGGATGCGCCGGAGTTTGTGTGGATCTTGTAAGTGAATCCTGGGTGTATCATCTGATTGGTTCTGGCTGGTTGTCTTCTTATATATTATTGAGTAGATGTACTTTGTGTAGGGCCAGCTGATTTTATGGATTTTTAGGCTGTTGGTTATTTAGTTATATGCTACTGCTGTTTAATTTATGGAGGGATTGGCTATTTGCAATCGATCGTTATTATAGTAGATTTGTGTTAGCATTTGCCAACTCAGTTAAATTGTGTCCGTTACTTCCATTTGCCATGACGTTCGTTCGTCGGCTGCCATGATTTCACATAGAGACGAATAATGGGATTAGTTGAGAACCACTGAACCTGGGATTTTCGGATACTTGAATCGCAAGCAACGCCACGTCTAGCTAACCATGAAATGTTGCTTTCATGGAGTCAATGAAGTCAGGCTCTTAGAAGCTTTATTTTTGAGACGTCGGGATGGTTGTGTAGTCATTATGAGTCATCTCAAATCGTCCAAATAACTAGTAGATTTAATCCCCGCGGAAGTTAAGCTAAAAGTTGATGCTCTCGCATGACCCGAGTTCATCACCGTTATACCGGTTTACAGGAAGTTTTGTTATCTGCCATTATGTGCCACCAAATTCTCCCGTAATTTAGAATATGTTAATGAATGCCGGGAAACGGGGATTCTATTCCATCAACAGTGGATTAACAGTTACACTAATGCAGTTCCAAATAATATCCTAAATAATAATTCTTCAGTTTCTCTTGCTAGTAGACTAAAAACATTGTATCTATCGGTGATGATAGCATCGCTCGGGGTGTGTAATACAAGGTTCGAGCAATTACTCTTGCGGGACAGGCATGGATACACACAACGCATTACATGTCTAATTGCCATATTCTAAAACATTGCCCAGGGAAAGATAAAAACCAAGAAAGGAAACAGGGCAGCCACGAGGGAGCTTTCAGGATAATAACAGATACTGGTCACGGTAATCATGTATTAGCATTTAGTACCTATAAGCTTAGACAATTATGTTTAAGGATAAGGATGCACAAAGAAGAAAACTATCTACACATCAAGGGACATGAAAAACTGCATTCATAATGATATCTTCTGTTTACAAATTCAAGAGAATTTTGTGACATTACATTACAGGGGAATAGAGCTAATTGAGTATATGCATAAAACATCTTGACAGCCAGGTTAGGGACAAGAAAAACAAGATTCACCAGCCCCAACTACATCATGTTCAACAAAGCGGGGTTACAACCTCCATGCCTTCCCTTGGAAGCAAATGAACTTAATGAAACCCAGAAATGTAAGAAGAATGACTTATCCTTTATGCAATTATTATAGAAAGAAGCAGCATTCCTCCATCATACAACAGCAACAAAGTGCAGCCAAACTGCAAAGCGAAAGAAATAACCAACTAATTATGCCAACAACATACAAACAACTTCCAATAGGCGGCAACAGTGACAGTTCTAATTTATTCCAAATAAAGTACAAGACTTGAGATATAGTGATGTAGCAGATGAATGCCTGCCTATGAAAGAGATTAAAATTTCAGCACATCCATTCAATTCTTATGTTGTTGTGCAACATTCGCACCGAAGTTTTCAAAGCAACTCAATCTCACCAATCATATGAGAGTATGTAAATGATGTCTTTAGCAATGCCTCTATATAATAACAACTGGGAGGATTGAGCAATTCTAAAGCTGAACAGTTAGCAGCACTGAAGTGCTTACAACCTTAAGGGAACTAATTTGTTCATTTTATGTAACTTATGCTTCTTTCCAAACACTGAAAGAATGTCTTTGTGCTAGATGCAACAACTATGAGAGAGCTTCCATTAGGCCACTGAAGAAGCAAAGACTGGGTATGCGAGACTAGGCCCATGATCTGCTGAAAGCCATGACACAGATTAAGCTTTAACTTCTGAGATGGATATATGCACCACCCACTAGGGAAAGATAAAACCACTCAAAACCTAAGCCCTTTTTCAATGCCTAAGAAAATTGATCAAAATGATTATATTGCATTTTAAGCCCTACTAAGTCTACCAGGCTACCACCCCCTTTTCTTTACCAAAAATAAGGATGTCAAAGTCCTCTCCACATGCTTGAATTAGCAATGACAAATGAACCAAACAGGCACTGCTGCACATCAGGCATGCCCCTACCATTACCAATCACCTAGGCTCCTGTGGTGGACTATAAACTGAAAAAGTAATGACCGAGAGAATAAGGAAGCTGACTGTTCACCGATATAGGGGATGATTGAAAGAACCAGCAAAAGGACTCCTTACAAGATATGAAACTTGACAGATTGATGTAAAATAGAAAGAGTGAACCTCAGATACAGTAGTAGTGAAAGTAGCTATATGAAACCTAAGAACATGAAAACACAGACATACTATGCTCTGGACAAGGAAGGAAAGTGAAGGAGTATAACACCTTTTAAGCATAATTTCCTTCATTTAGGCATTTGAAGATTAATGCTTAGTTCTTTCCATAAATCCATCCAAATGAACCAAATAAGGCAGAAAGGTATCACTCAGTAAAACGGATTATCTCCCCTTGCAGCAATGTTTGCAATCATTTAAATTCATGAAGAAGGAAAGTAAAAGTATCATCATTTTTTAGGTACTCTCTCATTTACCTCTTGATTATTACCCAATGAAACCCTAATTCCAGAGGCCAATATAGACATCAAAAATATCTATAGAGAGCATTTTTTAAAAATCTTTTTGGTGATAAGAAAAAGAATCTACAGGGACTAACTAATTATATATATGCTTACGAATGCACCAAAACTTTTAACTTTTGAACTTGCTAAAACCCAAAATAGTCTGGACAATCCCAAAAACAGTCCCCTAAGCACAAGGTAATTACAGAAAATCTCTGTCAACAATCCTACCTCGGAAGGAAAACCAACATAAAACCTTGGTCCGATGAAGAAATCATAAACATTCGATCCACTAATTCACAATAGAAAAATAAAGAACAAGGTGCCAACAAATACTTCCACCATATTAGATAAAATTCAGACAAAAAACACTATCATAAACAAACTCATGTTCCAATAACACAAGTACCAAATCAACAAATGATCATAAGTCAGAGATAAGAAATAGACATACCAGCCCTGTAAAAACGAAAAACAACCCGCATCAGACTGGTTTTGGTAATGATAGTGCTCGTAGTAGCCGGGCTGCTGGTAGTGTGGTTGACCAGGGCGAGGAGGAGGAGGAGGATACCCTCCGGCAAAATACCCCTGGTACCCTTCATACGGACGGGGCCCTCCTGGTGGCGGTGGCTGGTAACCCTCGTACGGCGGCGGGGGCGCTGACGGATACCCTTGTGGCGGTGGATAAGGGGCAGAATAGCCTATAAAAAAACAGAGACATATTTGGAATACAATAAAATGATAATCCATGACGATTAGATTAGAAAGATAAGAATAAGAATTAACAGAAGGGTTTTAATGAAACCTGGAGGAAGGTAGGGATCGTTGGGAGATCTCTGGTAACTCATTTTGGTCTGCTACTCTGAGTCTGCTCGATCGCTGAGGCAGAGGCAGGAGGGCAAAGTCTGAAGCCGAAGCCGACGATGTTTTATTTTCAAGTTGGAACAGTGATTGAGATTATCACAATGACGTGTAAGACAGATATGTCATGTAATCTAGTTACTCACGCCAACCTGTGTCCAACAGGCTTTGCCATATCAAGCCATTTGTTTTTATTTTCAGGCAGCATCATGTTGTTCTAAGTTCAAGTTTGTTTGTTTTGTTTTCCTTTAGGAATAAAATCCTAGCCCACTACTACTCGTCGTTGAAGACACCCTTGAATGTCTCTCAGTGGTGTTCGTGAGAGTCAATTCGGAGTTGGACTATTCTTTCTGCCCGGAAAACTTTGGGCTTAAGAAGCCCAATATCCATCACAATCAATGCATGCATAAGAAGAATAATAATCAATCAGTACTCGGCACACAAGTATTGAACTGAGGGTCGAAGTAGTGGTCTATTGGGTATTGATTATAGCACGAGATGCGGTCCAATTGTCTTGTTTAATTATTAATTCCAGAATGTGACATAGAGGACATGTTTGTTTACCAGAAATTCCTGTGATAAGAGTCGGTTAAGTAACCAAGTCCCTCGCTTATTGACAAACCGCGTATTCCAAACTGTACGTCTCAACTTCTTCGCTTTCACAAGAAAAATCTCGGGTTACGGACTCGTTGAATGATTCGTTTGCGTTGTTCTTCGAGGCCAAGGCCACGGCATGCACATCTTTCAGTATTTATTTTTAATCAAATTCGGTCATAGAATCCCTTATCCGAAAAGCAGTTATTCAGAAATGCAATCTCATCATCAACCTGCAGGTCCTTCATCATCTGCTGCCCCAGCAGGATGCAGTACTGAAAATGGTAATGAGAAATGGGGTACTCCTGTTATGGGAACACCTGCTGCTCCTACATGCCATCCAGACAACAAGAAAGCAGCCCTGTGGGGAGCTGCTGCTTCAGATGATCAAGCTGCTCAATACAATCATCATCATCCCTATCTCCAGTGCAGCCCCGTCGAAAAGCCAAGCAACAGTCCTATGGAATCGATTCTCAATACCTGGAATTCTTGGACCAATAAAGCTGAGATCATGGCCAATAATGTTTGGCAAAACCGTGAGTATCTAAATGAAGATTCTTGGGTCTTGGCATCAGAAATTTTACTTGTAAATTATTATCTTTTAGAAATTTAACCCATTGTTGGTCTGACTTGCAGTAAGAATGAATCCATCTGTGTCTGAAGCAGCTTGGGGGAAGATGAATCTGACTGCCAAAGCAATAACAGGAGGTGGGTTTGAGGCTCTGTACAGACAAACATTTGCTACTTATCAAAATGAGACTTTGAAGAAGACATTCGCCTGTTATCTGTCAACATCGACTGGACCGGTTGCTGGAACTCTATATCTCTCCAATGTTCATGTTGCTTTCTGCAGTGATCGCCCCTTATCTTTCACTGCACCTTCTGGTCAGAAAACTTGGAGCTACTACAAGGTAAAGTGTAAAATATTTAAACACAACAGATTTTGTTTTGATTTGCCTTAATTAGATACTTAATATTAAAAATTGATTGCTCCAATTGAAACAGGTTATGGTTCCTTTGGCAATGATTGGCGGCATCAATCCTGTAGTCATGAAGGAAAATCCATCAGAGAAATACATCCAGATTGTTACTGTGGATGGGCATGAATTTTGGTTCATGGGATTTGTTAATTACGAGAAAGCATCTTGGCATCTTTCAGAAAGTATCTCAAGGTTTGTAGCAACTGGGATAGCAGTTCAACCTAACGTTGCATGACTGGACACCTGAATCACCTGTTTGCCATGAAAGATTAGCTTCTGTTTCAGTTACAGTTTTATTGGTTTCTTTGAGTGTGTATGCATGAATGTTTTGTACTTGAATCCATTTTGTCCTTTTATTATAGTTAATTGAATTCTTATGGAACTAATGAAACCGGCATAAACCCAAAAAAAAATCAACAGACCAATAACAAGATAAAGCTGAAGATTAATGGGTAAAACATTTCTATTTTTGATTCTCTGCTTTATCTTTGCATATGCTCTGCAAAGAACCCTGCAAAGCAGCAGCAAACAGCAATGAGCAATCCAGATACTTGACATACACTGAAGCTGAGCTTCCCCTGCTTCTGGTCGGGCAACTGAATAACTATGAATCGTTAAAATGCCATATAAATGCAGACTAAACAAAGGCAATAATTTTCAATTGCCCATATGGTGAATATGAAACTCGGCAGAGCGGCAAGTGCATATTTTCTAGTAATGAGGCCAAGCCCAAAACTTTTTGATACCCAGTTTGCAGAAATGTCAGAAATGACTTTGATTCTCCTGAGGGGAGCAATGTTGATACTCAGACAACAATTCAGGTCCAGTCACTGGTTCATATTCATTTTACCAATCACAAGCAAGACGCAAGAAGACCCAATTAACACAAAAAATAGGTCAGCAAATCTCAATCTTTCGTTAGACTATTTTGAGTAGAAATTCACATCTGCTGCTTGTATATATCCTGCATTAGAACTAAAAATGTTCAGACGTCAGATATTAAAATGAAAATGAACCCGTGTAAACATTTTACTTGCAGACAAAGATTCATTTGAAAGATGAACAATAGGGCTTTCAGCCTAAAGTGAAATTTGAATAAAAAAGAAAAGCACTTCTGAAGCAAAAAGCTTCGGACAAAATAGGGGTTAAAAGCACATCGCCGTTGCCGGGGATCGAACCCGGGTCTTCCGCGTGACAGGCGGAAATACTCACCACTATACTACAACGACTTGACAGTGATTCATACTTTTTAAATAGTTACAATAACAATGTTGTCGCACTCTGTTCAAACTTGCCAAATGGTTTCACCTAATTCAATCCCATTCATTTCCACCTCCAATGGATTACATGTCATATTCATTATTTTGGATATTGTTTTCCATTTTTATTTCAACTTCCTAAAATCACCCATGAGGGTTCCTATGTATACTAAACAAAATATTTAATTATCTTAAAATATGAAAGTAACCATGGAGATATTAAATCAAAGAGGAGGAGGATGCTAATTTTTCCTTTCTATCCCCCATCTATGCATGTGGATGTATACTAGGTATCCATGATGCATGCATGCACTTACTAGAAATGGACATGCTAGCTACATCATCTTGTTTTGAACTTCTTAAATTGAGTGTACAAAATTTCCACTGTGCTTTAAACTGTTTTGGTGATCTCTTATTTATTGCTGTATTGATTGAACATGATCTTCATTAATAAGTATTTTGTCTTCCCCATTTATACACTTGAATAATACCCCTTACTTGGTATTTGTGTAATTTTACACTTTTGACAAATTGCTCACCACTAAGGATTGAGTCTTTATGTTTCACCTCACCACTCTTCGGAATGTCAATTTTCGGTTCCGTCCATGCCCAAATTCATATTCAATCTCACAAACATGCAGTTAGACCAGACCGATATGAATGAGAATATTATGTATTATTATCACGAATATTGTAATCTGAAACAACGATCTCATGATTTTCATGGTCAAATATTTCACAGGTACAGCTCGTATTTTACAGAAACATAAGAGATGATGCACTGATATTTGATCTAAGGACCAGAGTGAGTCTCGGAGGTGGTCTGTATCTCTTTAACAACTTCTGGAATGAGCTCATGCAACATGACTACTTCAACTATTATCCTCCCTTCGGCGTGAGACCTGATATAGCTAACGATGACTGTAATTTTATTATCATACCAGCAGACTGTTGTGGCCCTAGAGTTTATTTACTCATCCCAGACTTTGTCCCCCGACTCGCGCTCTGTGAGGATTACGTTCGTGACTGTCTCATCAGAAGAATATTTAGGACTTGAGAATGCATGCAGATCACAGGCCTTTAAAATCTTCGAAGCCTTCTTTATGTTATCTATGTTGCTGAAGAGAGTGGTGTTGAGTACAAGCATAGTGGTGTAAGAATGGTAAATGATGTGCAATGTTGTTTACATGTATGGTAATATGTAATGGACCTTATGGTTATATATATATATATATATATTGTGCAGATAGATGACTTCATGCATCATCGATTGCTTTAAACAGAATCACTTTTCTTCAAGTTCCTTTTACGAACAAATACATGTCTAGTGACATCTATAAGTTCTGAATCCAAACATGCCTTTGAAATCTAAGCAGTTATGGGCAGTTTCTAAATGATCATTATGAGAGTACTTCTTATTTACCGAGCTCTTCTTCACCTTTATAATAAATTTGTTGAGAATGAATTAATTGAACCACAAAATTAGAAAATATAAAACCTGTATAAACCAAAACTAGAAGAAAATAACTAAGGTGGTACTAATTGCTTGCTGCTTGTTACTTCAATTGCATACCACATTAAGCCCTACTTTGAGTACTCAATACCTGTCACCTTTAAGAAATGGCTATCGAATTCACTATCTTAAGTTTTCCATTGATTTTAACAAAAACCTTTTAAATCATTTATACCCCATGTCATAGGAAGATAATAACATCAATGTACACATTTAATGTCACTAAAATTTTATTTGATATTGAGATACCATTCCATTACTCTTAACTATCCATGCAATGCAAGATTATTAAAAAATTAATGTAATTATATATATATATATTAAAAAACACTGCAATATCAAATAAGTTCTTAATTTAATACGAAGAAATTCGATCTCAAGACATTTTATTACCGACTGCACTAATTATTCATTTTGTTTTTGGTGTACATGTCTTTAGTTTTAAAAAATTGTGAAGGTCTGTCGCGGCGGTCACTGGGACAGCACTCATCATTTGTTTTCACAAAAGCTAAGACCCATGTCTGCTAGCGTCGTCGTCCATAGCTGTAGAAGAAGGAATGCTCGATGGGGTTTAACTTGCGCATGTACGACGTGCCGATTTACGGGATCAGAGATCCGGCCAGGAGGGGCAGGTCGAGTCGACTCAACCGGGTCCAATCCTAGAAATTTCCACACGGTTTTTGCATTACATCATTTTCCAGTTGCCTAAATAACAGTGTGAATGTTTCAATTTTACCGCTCCATGGAATCAAATCTAATGTGACTTCATCACTACATCAATATTCTTGAAAGGCAAAAACTCAGTACAGATTTCCTCTTGAACAGGAATTCGCCAGCATACATCTTTAAGTTAAAAAGTATAGGTAGTTCTAATTAATATCTGCTCAAAATCTAAAATTCCGCACAGATTCAAACTAAATTACAGAAAACTGTCTTGAAGCTTGACTCACTGCATCACAATATCCTGGATGACCTTGATCTACTGATTATCGCTTCTTCTTGCTTCCTTTTCCAGATGATTTTGATGGGCTTGTGATCAGACACACGAACAGGACCACAATGGAGACCACCGAGATTTGAGAGCCATACTTTGCCACCAACCGCTGCAAATAGGAGGGAATGATGATCAGATCAAGAGAAATGTAAATAGATATTTCACTATCATTATGCAAATAACTTTTGTGTTCCTTTTCGTGAAAACAAAAGCAAATTTAAAAGCAGTTTTTAAGACACCCCAAGAGCAATTCTTCATGTTAATATAAATTTTGAAAATGCCTACACAATTCAGTTGGTTGATTAATGAACCTAATAAGCAATTTTAAGTTGTTTCACTTGATTATCAACTGCGTGACTCAGAAAACCATTGCAAATTATGCTACCAAACCTTTTCGAATATTAAAATTGTAAAATTCAGGGACTGTTCAGTTTAACATTTCACAAAATTGTTGTAGAAAAGTGTTCTATCAAATGAAAACAAGAAAAAGAAATTTTGTAATGTTTTGAGATTTGAAAAACATCTCAAAAACATTGTCTGAGAACAAAAACAACTAGTATTTTGTAAATGCAGGGGTCTCAGTGTTTTTCTTATCCTGCTTTCAAAAACACATAAATAGACTTAATTGATTTTGAGTTTGAGACCTTCTTTCTTCATAATGAATTTTGAGTTTTTCTTTATCAAAATAATTCTCCAACTAAATTATTGCAAGCACTAGCTCTTTGTTTCTGAATTGTAAGAAAACAATATGGAAAACACTAGTTTTTGTTTCCATTCCCTAGATCAATTTTCCAAAAACTGTTTTGCAAAAACATTACCAAACAGGCAAAGAATGAAAACACAACACTGATTTTCAAACACACAAAGTTGCAGCACTTATTTCCCCACCTTCAGCATGCACAGATGGAGAACAATCAGAAAGCAATCCTTAAATTAGTTATGACATTTAAACATCTAATACTAATGTCATTGAAGGTTAAAAGGGTTAAAGATGCTTTTGAGAAATGAAAGACATAAAACTATTAGTTAATCATTCTTCCTTCAACCATTAAATTAAGCTCCAATAACCTAAAGATACAAGTCAATTTAAATCCATCCAGAATCTAGAGACATGCATGGGTTAAAAAAAAAGAAATTCATAATTTGAATATTGTAAAGCAAACAATGATGATTCATACCTTAACCTGCAGATGTTTAACCGCAAGACCGAACCAGATCATTCCATGAAACAACAAGACATTGGCATTAAACCACAGATTACTCAATATTATCGGCAACAATTTTAAACACACAGGAAAATAACATACCAAATTCAACTTATTCTCAGCTGGTTTCTCGGCAAGGACATCTAAAGGCAATATTGGAGTTGAATATGCCTCCTATACATATAGAACAACCAAGGAAATTAGAATCCCAACAATTTTTCATTATTACGCAGGAATTGAATATTGAGCAATGTGATGGATGGCAATGAAACCTGAAGAGCAGCCATGGTAGGGATACGAAAAGTAACAAGTGCCGGGGCACCGTAAAACATTCCTTTAACTTTGGCGTCCAATTCAAAAGAATGTGATAGAATACCACCGCTGCAATTCACTCACATAGTTCAGCAATTAACGGTCAAATTCCATTTATCTTTTAAGAAAAACTATGGAAAAGGAATCACTATTAATTTTGCACTCACGCGTCAAGTCTTTCCCAAGACTGTGAAATGTTACCGCTGACTACATCAAACACATCTTGAGGCCAACTACCATCGGTCAAACTCACATCGTAGACAGTCCTGTAAAATTCTTGATCAATTTCTGTCTATGCTTATACAATGTCGTTTCACCGCAAAAAATCTAATTTAAATTGCAGAATAAATCTTGGATTTAATAAACAAATACATAAACATGAGCCAAGGCCAATTAAATCAAGCAAACAACGAATTCAAACGAAAGAGAAAATCGGCTAGATCTAAATTAAAACATCGGAACCGATAATTACTGCTTTTAAATTTTACAAAAAAGACTTACGAAGTGCCTTGATTGTAAATGTCAATGGAGACGGAGACGCGCTCGGCGCCAGATTTGAGGCGCTTGAGAGATGCCTTCTTGTGGGCAGCGATGAAGGGAACGTCAGAGCTAGCGAACGATGATGATATCAAGATCAGTGCGATCAATACTGCGATCAGGGACTTGGTGAGCGAATTCGCCATCGACGAGAAGAGTCGTGCGTTTTCAGCTTCGGAGGATCCGGAGAGCTTTTCCAAGTGGCTTTAGTGCTAGGGTTCGGACCTTAATTACCGTCTAGTGTGGGAAAATCTCAGGTCCACTGCAGGCGAAACGACAACGTTTTCATTTTTAATTTGTTAGAATCTAAATACCTTTCCCTCTGTTTATTTAATAGTGCTACAATATTACTTACCTCTCGATTAATAAAATTATGTCAACGTGGTACCAAAAATAAGCGAGGGGTTACACATGTGGCCGAGGAGGAAGAGAAGATCTAGCATGAGAGATAAGAGCCAGTCAGCTTAGCCGAGAGGAGACTGCCTGGCAACCAACCGAAGGATTCCAGCAGGTTGTTAGTCATTACTAACCAAGACCTCTTGGCGAGGCAGCGCAGGCAAGTCATCCTTGGCTACCAAACAGTGCTCTTATCTTCATGGAAGACCTCTCTTCCTAGACTTCGTATGTGCTCGAAAAAAGGAGCAACACGCAATCTCCAAATTAAGCTGCACCGATAAGCGCAATTGCTTATTGTATGTCTTCAGTTTTGATGATGGATAGTTGAAGAAGAGAAGACCCGGCATGAAAGGAAAGAGGCTGTCAGGCTAGCCAATATGACTGCCTGGCGCCACTGTATAGAGTTTCAATTCAACAATTTGAAACTATGCACTTGGAAGGATAAGGCAAGTCATCCTTGGCTACCAAACTAGACTCTTTTCTTCATGTTAGAACTCTCTTCCTCTGAAATATTAATGCACCAATTGCATGCCGATGACAATTCTATGTTTTCTATTGTCTATTTATAGCCAATCAAACAGTAGAGATTAGACTCGGATCACCACCCAATATAGATATCAAGTGCATTCATCCTTTCTGCTAGATTGGACATGAAGGAATATATTCTCTTTGAAGTCGTTGCAGTGACCCCATGCATTTTACTTCATAATCTTCTTCGTCCCATACGTTGAGACAGAATTTCCACAATACCAAAGGAAAGCCCTCGAAGTTTTCCTTCTGGCATGCGACGTGGCACTGCTCACCTGCCACAATTGACTAGGCAACTTGCTCTGACCTTTCTCCTCCAGAAGATGCAAAAGCTGTAAGATGATACATGTGCCTTGCTTGGTCAAATTTCACGGAACATTCATGTGGCCATGTGCTATGCATTTCGCAAAAGGAGAATGGCTCCATTTCAACGAATATAATTACCACTGATAAGAAGTATACAAATGAGCTTAATATATCTAAATAATTATCATTAACCATAAATATATTGAATGAGTCATAGATAAACCAAACTGACCATCAAGCCAAGAAAGCTAAGCCAGGTCCATGTTATGGTGTTTATAATATTCGTTAAAGGACTGTAACTTGATTTATGCCTCTTTAATGTCTCTTTTTGTTGCAAATTCTTTGACCTGACAGAAACCCTTTCACATTAGATGGCTTTGACCTCACATTGAAGGAAAAAAGAACAATATCAAATAGAAGATATGCATTCGGAAGGATATGGTACTTACTTGTTCACAGAACCATTGGCCACTTCCCTCTCTTCTGCTTTTTGGTTCCATCCTCCTCTTCTCAAGTGGCCACATCAATCCAGTAAGATTTCCTTCACTTTATCTGGGTTGTGTCCCTTGTCATTTGCCAATTCATATATATTTTTTTAATAGTGTCTATTTTCCTTACACGGGCATCCAATCCTTGCAATTTTTTGGCACTTAAAATTTTATCCATCCATAATTTCATGTTGTACTTGTACTTTATGTTCCAATAGTTTCCATATTCATCTTAGTCCTTAGATCATAGGTATGCAAGAAAATTAAGGTGTGGAAATCATTGAAATATGTCGTGGTTGATGAGGGCTATGAACAATTCTGCGATAAATTTGAGTTTCCCATCACTGATCTTCGTCATTCAATTTAATAAAAATATATGAACTGGATATCGAAGCAAAGGTATTGTCGTATTCCATCAGTGCAATTTTGTTATTAGAAGACAACATAACGGAAGTTGTACTTATCTTGTACATACATTAACTAATGAAAGAAAAGAAAAAAAATTACACCCATACGAGTAATGCTTACCATTGCAGTCTAGTTTCTATCTGCTAGCTTGCGTTTGCATTTCTATATAGCTGCTGCTGGCTTAATATCAAGGCGTCCCCAGACGAACGAAGTATATACAACAGCAATGTAATGAAGTAATCAAGGAGGAAGAGAAGGCCTAGCATGAAAGAGAAGAGCCCATCAGCTTCGCCAAGGAGACTGCCTGGAAACCAAACAAAAGGTTTCTGTGTAGGAGCTTTAGTATTCATAACTTGAAACCTCTTCGCAAGAGGCGCAGGCAAGTCATCCTTGGCTAACAAACAATACTCTTGTCATCATGTAAGACCTCCCTTCCTTATGTGGCACTGAAACAATTAATTTTGAAGCTTACTGCAGGGTGAAGAAGAGAAGGCCTGGCATGAGAGATAAGAGACTGTCAAACTGGCCAGGATGACTGCCCGGTACTCAGCAATTAAGGGTTTTAATTATACCACTTAATTAGAAGGATCAGGCAAGTCATCCTTGGCTACGAAACGAGTCTATTGTTTTCATGTCAGACCTCTCTTCCTCTATCACGCGCCAACTGGGTGATTGCCATTTCTAGGTTTTCCAGAGTATTTATAACCAGCAAAAGACGATGAGTTATTAGATTCGGACCCATCATCTCATTTACATAATCGACAAGTTTTCTTTTTCTTTATTCATTTTTCTTCCACTTATCGCAAACTGCATCATTTCAATTGGACATGTGTAGTGGAATATATTCTCTTGAGTTGCAGTGACCCCATGCCCACCTTTTATTTTACTTCATCTCTTTCCATGTTTGGAAACAGAATTTCCACTAAGATCCAAGGAAAGTTCTCGAGAGCTTTCATTTTGCTAAGTGGCAATTGCTTGGCAGCTTGCCTTGATAACCTTTAGTTGATCTTCTATGGATTTTGCCCATGTAACTGGTTACATTAATTGATGTTTGGCACGTGCATGCATACGAGAGATTTTTTTTTCTTTTGTTAAGTGGACTTTTTTAAAAAAAATTATAAAAGTATTTTGCCTTATAAATGATTAAAATTCTCTCTGTCTCTTACTTAAATTTAGCCAGAGCTGTCAGAATCAAACTAATTAAAGTAAGCTAATAATTTAAGCCACAATTTCATGTCTGATGTACGCTCATCTTCTTTATCTTTATGGACATATGTACACTTCTTTTCCCTTTATCTTCTTTATTCTCTTGACATTAGATGATTTGGACCTTGAACACTCAGCAAGGAATAGAAGAACAACGTCGAAAATAAGATCGATGGATGTATATGTAAATGGGTTAAGGAATTGAAAGTAGAGGCAGGTATCTTTGGTCATAGAACCATTGACCAAGTCCCTTACTTCTCTTGTTTTATACTTGTATTCTCGTTATCTGATTACAGTGGCAACATCAATCTCCGTTAAGATTTCTCAAGACTTCAGTTGATTTATGACTTTCATTAAAATTTCTTATCTTCTATTGTTACTCTTATTCTTTAATGAACTGGGATAAAATTGTTTCTTTTAATAGAAAATATTAATTTAGATAATCTAATAACTAAGAATTAGTACAACAGTCACTATGTGGTTGCAAGCTCATTATGTTCCTTTAGGGAAGAAGACAAGGCCTAACATGAAAGAGAAGAGCCAGCCAGCTTAGCAAAGGAGACTGCTTGGCAACCAAACAAACGCTCCTAGCAATTTTTTTTATTTTAAAAGTCATAACTTGAAACTTTGCCAGGTTCAGGCAAAAGCAATACTCTTATCTTCATGTAAGATCTATCTTCCTTAAATTCATGCTCCAGCGAGGGTTTTGTTTAATTTGAAACCACTTGGAAAAAGGATCAGGCAAATCATCCTTGGCTACTAAACCAGATTCTTGTCTTGATGTTAGACCTCTCTTCCTCTAAACTATTTTATGAACCAAACCCAATTGCATTGCGACGCCATTTCTCTGTTCTCAAGTGTCTACAGTTACAGAGATTAGATTCGGATAGATTGCCACAAATCTAGTCAAATATTTGTCTGATCATGATAATTGAGAGCTATCTTTCTTTATTTTTATAATTTATCCACTTATCAAGTCGCGTATAACAGAATGAATATATTCTCTCTAAGTTGAACCAATTCTGCAGAATTTCTGCTCTAATGGAAGGAAAGACCTAAAATAAAAGGGTTTCGTTCTGGATAAGTATGAGCTGCTCATCTGGCACCTTTGCTAGGCAACCTTCTTCCGGCTTCATCTATTTAATCAGCTCTTCCACTTAAAGGCAGTTGTGTTGATATATAAATGCCGTCTGTATATGCCTTGCTTGGCCCTGTTTAGCATTTAGTTAGCTTGGATTGCTCATGCGCTTGATGCAAATTCTTTGCATCTAAAACCTTGTCTTATTCCATATTCACAAGAGAAATGGCGTTTAGACTGTAGCTCGCGATTGCATAGGTGAATGCATTACCGCAAAAGTACTACTAATTACGTGTTCTAAATGATAAAGCGTCAACAAGCATTTATAAATCAAATATTATTCAATTTTGCCTGGCATGTCACTGATTTTTCATTATCATGTGAGTGATCATTAGTTTATTGAATATCACATGCATTTTCCTGTCCATAAACGACAGCTTGGTATCAAATGCGTGCTTAAATTCTCCTCTCAAATCTCTCGAGTTCTCAATTATAGATCCACTTGTACAAAACTGGAGATATACATGCATTGATTAATTCACAAGCAAGCCTAGAAAGCGTATCAGTTCATACGATGTCACCATTTTCCTTCATCTTTCTGAATGGAATGGACTTCAAGGAACTCCTTTTTCTTTTGCAGTAAATTCTTTGACCCTTCTAAGCCCTTTGGCGTTCGATGATTTTGACCTAACGTAAAATCAAGAACAAGGTCAAGAATAGATGTCTTTGAAATCGTTATGGGTAAGGATTTAATTAATTTGCTTAGAGAATAATTGACCCACGATCCTCTCCTTCCCTTTTTCTATTCTTCACTTCTCGGGCACATGGTTCCAATGGCAACATCAATATATTATACAGATAAAACACTAATATAAGAAATCCTGAAAATTTGTTCGAGCATATATGCTAGAAGTATGATAAAATTGACGACAAAAGAAAACGCATTCCAACAGCAGGAAATGTTATTATATCCACAGGTAAAGTTGTTAATCGCAACAATGATAACCCTAAGCTTACGGTCTTATTAGATCAACTCCATGATAGATCAATTGCATGATACTCATATGACATTCATAGTTCCCTAAAACCAGCTCTCGTTGGTAATGCCATGAGTTCTTGTTTGGTTTGATCTTTTCCTCCCGGAAACTGTTATTACATAATTGTATCCGTAAAGAAGGCGTCACTTGCTGTAATTGTGGTTTCGGCCATCGTTGAAACTCTGCATCAATGACAATAACCTTTCCAACATTTGGAATAACTTTGTAACAGTCTTCAAGATCCTCAAACAGCGATCGTCGTCTCATGAAGTGCACTCCAACATTAATTTTTTGTGGATTCCGATCGACTTTATCTAACGGGCAGTCTGGTAAGTATCTCTTAAACACTTTACTAATAATATATAATATAATTTCTTTTAGCAACCTCAACGACAGCACTATTAGTATTCACCGTTGCTCTCACTGTTCCCACAGATGTGAGTTGAATG
The DNA here is from genome assembly GCA_019650275.1 of Xylocarpus granatum. NCBI lineage: Eukaryota > Viridiplantae > Streptophyta > Magnoliopsida > Sapindales > Meliaceae > Xylocarpus > Xylocarpus granatum. The sequence goes on from BNST01000711.1 coordinate 45,799, forward strand.
CCACTGGCAAACTGCTGCCTGAAGCCACATGACATGCCCTTATATGATTGTTGCTCGCATTGCCAAGCACTATGACCATTGACACAGTTGAAAGTCATACATATAATGCAAACTGAATAAATCTTGAAAAGTTTTAGTGCACATAATAACGAAAAAACCCATTAATTCTCAGTAAGACATATAAAAATATATAGTAATTTGTTCTTTTTCCTATTATAACTTGTTGTTTCTCTAGCTTGCATTGCATGTATGCCTCGAGCTTGTTTAATATATCATGACATGCATCATGAACATATAAGCTTAGCTGCCCCAGATCACAAATAAATAAAGCTGCACAAGAGCTCTTTGAAGAAGAAGAGAAGGCCTTAAACGAAAGAGAAGAGCATGTCAGCATAGCCAAAGAGACCGCCTGGCAACCAAACAAATGGTTATAGCTAGCAGCTTTAATTCACTAGTTGAAACCTCTTGCGAGGCGCAGGCAAATCATCCTTGGCTATCAAACAATACTCTATCTTCATGTAAGACCTCTCTTCCTTTATTATGCTCCAATTAATGCGTACACATGCATTCTCCTGATTATCCAATACGCTGAGGCCTTTGGCTACCTTGCATTCTTGATGACATTGTTGAAGAAGAGAAGGCCTAGCATGAAACGATAGAGCCTGTCAAGTTAGCCAAGGTGACTGCCTGATCCCCAGCAAGGGTTTTAAATGAAACCCCTTGGAAGGATCAGGCAAGTCATCCTTGGCTACCAAACTAGACTTCTTTTCTTCATGTTAGATCTCTCTTCCTCTAAAACTCGAGCACCAATCCGAAGCCGTGACAATTCTATGTTTTCCCGTGTCTATTTATAGCCAATCAAAGAATAGAAATGATAAAAAATGGATCATTTCGGAGAGACATAAGTCACGTAACCGAATATAATCCTTAAGCTGCGGTGACCCAAGCAGGCAATAGATTCACCTCTTGTCTTACCATATATGGAGATAGAATCTCCATCTCTTGAAGGTTTCGATATGGCCACACCAGACACATTTGCTTGGCAACTTGTCTCTGACCTTCAGCAACTCCAAAGAACCTAAAAGTAAGTCAGACATTGAGAGTCGAGATATATAATCTCTGCTTGCCCATGTCTCAACTGATTGACGTTCGCTAGCAGGTTCATGCATGCATTTTTGGAGTTAGCATTTTGCTCTAGTACATCAACACTAATTTCAATGGACTGGATACTTTAGTTGCTTAATTTATTTACAAGGTAAAGATTGTAGTCATCTGCTTAAGGTGAATGCTTATTATGCAGTGACTCGTGGACAAAAACTTTTTAGCTATAATCACTGGTCAGGATTTTTGAATATATAATTCCAAAGAATCTACTGCCAAGCTTGTTTTGCAGAGATTCATAATCAAAACGAGGCTTATTCTTCACGTGATGTTGACACGGACTCAAAATTGGCCGAATTCGCTAGTCAAGTTGACAAGAAAGCCAATTATATTGGGCAAGCAACTATTCATAAATTAATGGCTTAATGCCCTGATGTATTTTTACCTTGCTGCCGCTTGATGCATGGCATGGGCTTCTCTGACCTTTAAAATCCCTTCGAAGTTGTTTGATATCAACCTCACAGAAAATAAAAAAGAGGAACAAAATTAAGAACATATGTATTTCAATCGAATATGGTATATTAAGGCTTTGCTCAGAGTCACGGAAACCATTGACCGAGTCAGTCTCTTTCCTGCACGTACAGGATTCCAAAAGCAACATCTATCCATTCAAGATGCCGTGTTCAATGGACAAACAGAGTCAGCGCCGGTGCCACTACACGCTATTTTAGTCTAAAGAATGGAGGAATTTCAACTCTCTACATACTCGGCATTGCCCAGTGGCTTCCATCGAGGTTTCGACGAGGCCGCCGCAGATATCTTCGTCGAGCGTTGTGCTCCGCCGGTTGAACAGCCAAGGCCCAGGCTCATTCAGTTCAAATCCAACAGTAATGTAACAGACTTAATTCTAAGCCCAATTATTTCGCAAGACAAGAAAAACATATACTTTATGTAACCAGCTCAGCGAAAAAGGGCCGATAAGCATTACTTACGGACCCCAGTTTCCCCTATACTTTAACACGTATGCATGTCTTCCATTCCATGCGATCATGTACTTCAAACTTCTGTCTGTTGTACTTGTCTCTCATCACCTCAAGGCACTTTGTACTTTCTCCTTCCCTCGCTTTCACTTGCCCAGATATTTTGCTCTCTGGCATTAATATCTTCGTTCAATAATTCACTTCAGGCTTAACTTAGTTCTTGGTCTCATTTTCGAATTTTCGTTATTTAGGATTAGTTGTTGAGCAATCCATGGGGGCTAATAATAGCGATGGAAAGGAATTTTAGATTGGAACCGGGAAGCTTTATGTTGGCGCCGTGTGATTCTTGTGGCACAAAGCTAGCAGTTTTGTACTGTCGAGCTGATTCGGCCAAGCTTTGTCTGTTGTGTGACCAGCGAATTCACTCGGCCAACGCTCTGTCTCTCAAGCATCTTCGTTCTCAAATCTGTGAAAATTGCGGAACTGAACCAGTTTCGGTTCGTTGCTGCACTGAAAATCTTATGCTTTGTCAAGACTGCGACTTGGACTCGCATAGCAATGCTTCTATTTCGTGTCTGCACAAGCGTGGCCCAGTTCAAGGGTTCTCTGGTTGTCCTTCAGTGATTGAGACGGCGAAGTTCTTAGGTTTTGATCTGGAGGCTGACAATATAAAGAATATGGGTTCTCGATTTGGTGCTTATGCGCCGAAAATATTGAATTCGGAGGAACTTATAGTTCCAGAGCAGAATTGCTCTGTTTTAATGGGCTGTGAGGAGTACAAGCAAGAAGTTCAAAAGCAATTACTGGAGATGGGCAAGAGGGATTTGTTACGATTTAACGAAGATGGAGATCAATTGGGGTCAGAGACAGCGCCGAGTAGTTGTGCACAACAAGGCTATACAGATAGTCTAGAAGTTGAAAACATTGATGAGGAAGACTTGCAGCATCAGAAAACGCCATTTATATCTTTGTCAACGTTTGCGAATGATGCTGACTTGAGAGAGTATGATTGTAATTTTGTTGAGGGTGATCTCATTTGGGGTTGTAACTCTGAATATCAGGCAACTCAGGTTGGTACCAAAATTATTTCGTCTCTAATTGCTGTTAGGGTTTAGGTTTGAGCCTTTTGACGCAGCGGAGATATTGCTAAATATTTTAGTGCTCCACTATGCACTTTTTTGAAACAGAATTGTAATATAAAGCTTACTTTGAGCGTAGTTAGTGGTCCTTATCTCCTAGGATTTTTTCACTAATTCCCTTAGAAATTCCATTGAGAACCGAATTTGTATCTAACAAAATGGGAATAAAACCTTAAACCTGTTACAGTACTGGCCCGCTTCGCAAGGTGCAGACATTTGAACAATGATAGGAAGGATGTGTCTTTACTTCTTGGGGACTTTTTACAATGCAAAGACACTCTTTTTATTTAATTCACAGTTCTGTGATTGAAGAGATTTAATGAGGTAGAGTAATTGAACACCGAAAGGAGATTTATCAGCAATATTAAGACAGTAATGGTCTTTCACTACCAAATTTTATTTCTTTTAGTTGTTTTGTATCAATTCTATGCATCTTATTTGTGCTTTATTGGGATATAGTTGGCACAGCTCAGTAGTAACGAGCTTGATTGTAACAGTTGCAGAATCAATATAGTCATACATTTTCAAGCCACATGCTTACAATTGAACATAGCAATGACACACCGATAATAGGACAGAAATCAGAATGCAAGCCAGTTGAATCCAAAACAGGGGACAGCACGGAGCTTGTACAGGTCATGCACCAGTCTGTTCTGAATGGAGGCGAAACTCCAAAAGAGGCAAAGCACAAGGTTGATATGGAACTGTTGGCACAGAACAGGGGCAACGCTATGTTACGCTATAAGGAGAAGAAAAAATACCGAAGGTATGCCCTTTGCCATCGCTTCCTCGTTATATGTTTAGCTTATTGCTCCCAACTTTGAATATATCACCTTCAATATCTGCACTGGGCATGGTAAACTGTTAACAGATATGATAAGCACATTCGCTATGAGTCAAGGAAGGCCAGGGCTGATACGAGAAAGCGGGTGAAAGGTCGATTTGTGAAGGCGACTGAAATGTGACATTTGAATGTCTCTCAAGTGTGCTGTCCATGCCCATTGTCTCTGAATATACACCTGTAGTGATATGATAATTGTATCTGTAAGGACTTGTGAGGCCACGTTTGTCCGTAGAACATAGACTGATTACCTTGACGGTGTGCATGTAATTTGCATATATGATGTGATGGCTTGAGTTTGATAAGTAACCGGACAGAATTTGTGGTTGCTTTTAGTGCCGTGACCCAAAGACTGGCTAAAGCTTCTTCTTCTAAAACTCAATTTTCGGGTGGTCTACGGGGGAAACGATTATCAGTACTTCTACTTAGAAAGCTACTTGGCTCACTCCCAAGCACAAATTAGCCATCCTCTCCTCGAATAAAAAAACAATATAAAATTGGCCATCTTTAGTTGGAACAATCTAGAATTTAAGCATGGCATATACAGGTAACGTAGTTAGTAATTATCTCCTTTCTCCAGATGAAGTTTGGACTGGTAGAGTCGTAGAACTGAAGTAATGGAACCAAATCAGAGATGGGTTTAACTTGTTTGACTCTTAAGATTGTGTAAAGCTTCTTATACTGAAGTAAATATTGCAAGAATGAGACAGAAGTTAACCCATATTACACAAGAATTTAGTTCAAAACATCTTGCAACTCAGTTCAGTTCCAAGCCCAAGGTCTCAAAACCCAAGATAATTAATTAGCAGTAAAATAGAAATCTCAATGGTTAATTTTAATTGTCTGGTTTTATGGCAAGTTGGAGAATGGAGAACTTGTATGATTATGAATCAACCAGCCTGTATCCTGTGGATGGTAACATGGTATACGTGGGAAGCTGCTTAATACGACTTTGTTGTTTAACAAGTTATGCATCAGATTTACGATGAAGCTAGGTGGGGTTGAAGGCAGAGCCATGGACAGCTACTGGATTTCTTGTTTATATATTCATATAACTAAGGTTGTCTGTCTTCTTCGGCTAATTCATTGCATTATACATTTTATCAATCACGCATACGTACAAGCATTTGTTTAGGTATTTGCACCTGCACTTGATTTCTATTAAAACCATAGGAGGATGAGGGATTAATCTATCAGTTTTTTGGAATTGTATGTGAATGTTAATACTCCTAACCTTGGCTCGTAAATAGTGCTACCAAACAGATTACTCCAGTTGTCAACCAATACAGCCGTTCTGCGGCCAATTAGAAAACGGTCCCATTACAATGAGTCATGTTTTGGCTGACTAGTGGAACTTATAAAAGTGTTAGTTAATTGGACTTTTAAGTTATTGACTAGTGGAAAGGACTGAGGAGCAGAATCCATGCGCGGTTGGATTAATAAAATTTGATGGGAAATTTCAACGAACTCCTTTAACAACGCTAAGATTTCAACGTTTCCGCCATGTGAGATATGTCTCGATTTCTGAGCTTCCTATTGTAGGATTCTCTGTCCATGAAATGTAGATGTATATGTGAGCAGTACATCTATATGCATCTCCTTGAAGCTTCGTTCACCTCTCTGTTTCCTCTCTTTTACCATTAAGTCATCACGTCAGGATCCTGTCTGCTCTTTGCATCTTCTTACATATTTTCAGGATCATTTGGGATATAATTTGTCAGATTAAGTTTATTTCCTTTGTTTAATGTAAACCCACCTGCATATTTCAGTTTCATTCATTTTTTAGTTTTTACGTTCTGATTCAGTCCCATTAAGGCTTCTTTTTCATGCATTTATCTGTCAACTTGAGCTAATTTTCTTTTCTTTCTTTCTCTTTGTCTGCATTTTCTGTGGCCAACTGTATGATGGTCTATCGTAGTTTCACATTTATATTTCTCTTTAAATGAAAAGACTTGGATGATTGACATTATGTAGGATACTTGAAAAAAGTGCCCAGAAGACAAAATGGGGTGCACTTCTTCAGTAAACGCATTGGGGAGGAAGAAGAAGGTGACTGTACCAGAAGTTGTGGTGCACGTTCCCTCCGTGAGAATTCCTCTACAATCTGATCTTCCAAGGGCACTTAAAGGCGTAATTCCGAAGGAGCTTTTAGATAGGTTAACTTGTTTGAGGAACCAGATTGTGTTGGTGGCTGAGGATACTAGTATGCGTTTACAGTTCAGTTATTTCTTTTCTTGTTTTGCTCGGTTGCTTTGAAAATGCAAGGGAAAAATTACCGATGGAATTCTGAATTACCTTGAAATTTTTGTTGTTTTGAAAGAAGGTTCTATTTGGTTTGCGATAGAAAACAATGTTCAAGAAATAGGATATTTGAGCTCATTGTGTTTTCGGATTTCACACTTAATGATATGATTGCATCCAAAAACTGTTTTGTAGAGCACCTGAATCATGTGGGTTTGTTAAGATTTTATTTTGTCCCATGTTTACGGAAACAAAGAATTGTATCCAAATTGCGAAGGAAACATGCTAGAAGCCTCTGCCTGAACAACCTCATACAATTATATTCGATCTATTGAAAGAAGTGCACCGTTCTCTGGAAACCAATGTCTATAGTTCTCAGTTGTAGTTCCTAATTTCCTTCTCAGAAGAAATTTTGGCCCTCGCAGATGGATCTGCTATTACGGAACTACGGGAGGCGGAGGCGCTGGAGGAGTACTTGTCACTTTTAATTGGGCTCACCAAGAAAGGTATTAGAATACTCCTCTCTTCCTACTCTACATAAATTTATCTTTCTGCAGTAAATTATCTGCATATGTTTCAGAAAATGGCCTTGAGGATTGCGTAGAGTTCAAGTGGAAAACTCTAGAAGATTGTGGGAAACATGTAAGATAGAACAATAGCCTTTTTTGGTTCTTCTGAATTACTTATCAATATATTAGCAGTCTGATATGTTAGCCTGAATGATTAGCAGGAAATTTGTGTGGCAAACTCCTGGTTTGAAGTACTTTCTGTTGTTCACATGATGGCTATGCTGACACTATCAGAAGCAAACTCATTGATGATCTCAAAGGACTACTCTGGCTCAAGTGTGCCGGTTGTATCTTCAGGTTTATAATTTTATCCACAAGACATTATATTCGTCTTCTTGAGCTATAATATTAATAAAAATCTTAACTGATGGATGGTCCTTCCTAATGTTTCTAATCAGATTCGAAGCGACAAGCTGTTGATTTACTGCTCAAGGCAGCGGGGTACTTGGAATTTTCTGTCAAGAATATACTATTTCACATACCACCTGATATCAAGTATGTGGAAAAAAGATATCTCTAAGGTTCTTTTAAAACTTTGACATCAAAATTTATGATTAAAATACGTGATTTCAGGAATAGACTACCAAAAGATTTGCAAGATGGTGTGCTGCAGGCTATTTCCATTCAAGCGCTAGGCCAGGTATCTACTTTTAGTATCTCCAGAATAAGTAGTATTTTCAATTTTATTACTACCACAGATCATTGAAATTATTGATGTTTATGAAAAAAATCTTGAAAGTCAGAAGACAATAGAATAGCCCTGTCTAATTCTGAGTTGCATTTCTCTTCTACAATCTTCTCTGTATCTAGCATTATCATGTTGACTGCATTCCCTTAATTGCACAAAAGGATGAAAACAAGCAAACAGGCCAATCATATAATTTGTTTTACCTGTATTTCATCATTAGATTAGTTGTGCAAAAATAGTGATTCAGTGTCAGTGAAAATTTTATGGTGTTTAGCATCTGGCATTTTCTGAATATCTGTAAAAACTGATCTTTAAAAACAAATTCAGGGAACTGAAATTCAGCTCGGTTTAGCTGTTGATTGCCAAAAGGCCACTTTATCAGTCAAGAGGAGATTGGCATGTGAGCTGTTGATCTATTTTAGTCAGGTGTGTAATTATACATTCTAAATGTTTATAGATACAGAACTTGACTGATAAGGTGATGCAGTCCATAAATTTGAATAATCATTTTTACTTATTTGAGTGAGTTCAAGATAAAAGTGTGCAAACATTTGGCTGTTTAGTATCTTGACCTGGAAAACTGCTTTTGTTTCTAACTATTAGCATGATTCTTCCGTGATCAGGCTTATCAGTGCCTGTCTGGATGTGACATAAATCATGGATATGGAAAGAAGCATCTCTGTTTCATCAAGTGGAAATTTCTTGAATCAAAGGTTATTGGCACCGTGTTTATCTGGTTAACATATTCCTGTTGTTGCAGTCAGTTGATTTTATATATCACACCCTTAACTACTCTTTAAACTACTATCAGGCTGCAGCTTACTATTACCATGGTCTTATACTCGATAAGGGTAACGAACTGTCTTGTCATGTTAGTGCTGTGTGCTGCTTCCTTGCCGCAGAAGAACTTCTAGCAGAGAGCAAAAAAGCCTGCTTAACCTTTTGTCTCGCATCTCCTACAACCAGGTTGATTTATGTGGTGCATCAAAGTGTTTGCCATTGTTATCTTATTATTCTTAAAGATTCTTTGCCTCATTTGTGGGTTCAATCATTTCATTTTACTTTTGTTCTGGGAAGATCCCCTCCACTGTGGGGTGCCATGAAGCATTTACGTCAGAAAATTCCTGAAGTTGCATCGAGGAAGTCCCAGATGTATGGTTACCTCTTAGACCAAGAGAAGTAAGGGTTCTTTGATTAATCCTTTTCTGCAATATATTTCATTTTATTCCTTCTGCCTTATAAAATCTAGCGCAAAATAATAAAAATACAATGTTTTATGTAATATGGCTACATTGGTACGATGTAGGGGTCTTCAAGCATTACCAGACCTACCAGATTTCCAACTGTCGCTAAGACCAGATGACTATGAGTTGCCCGAGATCGATCAAGCTTGGAATAGAGAGAAGTGGGAAATTGAGAGCCATACACTGAAAGAGCACCTCAAAGATTGTGAAAACGCCACTGAAACTGAATAACATTTCTTTTTCTGTATTCTAATTGAATTTGAATACATCCATTTTCCCTGCAAGAACTTTACTTTCTTGTTTAAGCAAGTATATCACTACAGGTTATGGGTGTTGAACTTCTGCACCTTGCTTACTCGTGTCATTGTAGATGTTATGTTACATTATTCAGCTCGTATATGTTCATTAAGATGATGCACCACCAACAACAAAAACCATGGTGATCTCTGATGCAATTTGTACTTTGGATTTTACTGCAATTATGTATCACTGGTGATGTAGAAATTTATTATAAATCCCTTGAATGCTTGACTCCCAACGTATTTCTTGTTTGCAAATTCTGCTCAATATCTCTTGATTTCTAACATGCTTACACTGAAATCTATTTAAGTTGGACATTTGGGTTTTCTTTATTTATAACTTTTGATATTTTCTTGATGCTTATTCATATGAATTGACGATTAAAAATTGACTTGCTGGAATAAGAAGCAACTATTATTGATATGTATGTCTGAAAACCTCTGACAGAATCTAGATATATATATATATATATATATATTTTAAAAAAAAATTCATTAGACAACTGTCCTAAACTACCATAAGCTCTAACACGTGGTAGCTAGTTTTGATGCTTCCCGTCCTGCTGAAAATTCATTCAGTAGTTTGAGACATGAGCTTGTTGGCAGACATGAGCGTAAGTCCCAAGTAGGAGAAGAAAGCCAAGTAAGACAACACAAGAGAAATCATCGATCGATTGCAAAATTTTGGCACGGAAGGGCAAACAGCCGTCCAGCCCACACTCAATTCTCCATACTTGCCCACAAGCCCAATTGCAGTCGCCGCTGCACATACAGATGTCAGCAACACCATTGTCGCCTGTTGTAAAACAGTTTTCACACGTTATGTTATGATATTGAATTCTGTTGCCAATTAATACAAATTAAACACGTCTTACCATGTCATGCAAAAATAGCAGAAAATATTTCCCCCGGTGCGATCCTGAACGACTAAGAATGATAACAAAAATCAGCGAAAGAACAGACAAAACACACGATACTACGTCCACGCCAAGCAAGAACCTGTAACGGAAACCAGTGAGAAAATTGTGATTTAGCCGTCTAATAACATAACCAAAGTCAAAACAAGTGTTCATTTATTTAAAGATAAGAGAAGAAAGATCAGCACCTCAATGCAGATGAGTCAGTGTAACGGGCGGCAAACTCGATTCCAAACGCTACAACAATTTGTGTGCTGGTGACCATCGCACAGAATGCAGCCAACGAGAAAGCAAAGGCTAAAATTCTGACCACGATCTGAGCCATGAAGAAACTTTCCCGCCGCAGGTAACTGGAAGAAGATTTGGCAGCTGTCGTCTGTGTTGCCATTGGAGACTCTTTCTGGGCGAAGAAAACACCACAGGGAGAACAGGAAAAGATTAGAATCACGTTACTAAATGAGAGGAAGAAAGCTTACGTGGGTTGATACCCGATGCTAGATTTTGGGGTCGAATCACTTCTGCTACGATTTATAGGTTCTACATATTTTCTTATTATGAATGGAATACAACTTCTAATAGGTTTTCTTTTCGGATTCCAAACATTCTTTTATTCTAAACGTTGATGAGTTAAAACTCCTAATCAATTTATATTTTAATAAACATTTTTATCAATATTACTTCAATTGAAAAAATTTTAAAATCCCAACATTAATTAATATATTATTAATTAATAATTTAATTTTTTTAATTATCGATCTATACGTTAATTGAATATGTTTATCTTCATAATTATGTATTATATGCATAATAATAATTCTATAAATATATATTGATATTTTAATATTTTTAATTAATTTTTAAAAAATATATATTTAAATTTTTTAAAAATAAAAATTATATAATAATAGTATAATACATGTTCATATTTATGTGTCTTCAATATAAAAAATTTTTAAAATATTTTATTTTGATCATAATAATTGTAAACATATTAATTATTATATAAATTAATATGATAATATTATATCTTAATTATATGAGTAAATAAAATAATATAATTTTAATACATTAATTTATATAAAAAATTATTATTATATAAGAGTTTGTCTATTTACTGTTATTCTTTTGAATATCTGGATTTTTGACAAGCAAGACCAGAAAAAACATGGACGGGGCAGGAACAGATTCACCCTAACAAATATTAGTCTACACTTGCGTCCAAACACGCTCGCAAATCAAACGCTGCTGGCCTGGCGTTGCCGCGGCTGGCAGTCTACTGAGCTGACGTCTCTACTCAGTTCCTACATTCTGCGAATTAACTGAATTCGATGCTCATCAATCCTCACTTTATTCTGCAGCCAATGGAGGCGTTTTGTCGTTCACGTTTTTCACATGCTGTTTTTTCATTGTTTTCTTGTTTTCAGAACTACAAGCGCCATTTCTCTTAACAAATTCTTTTATGTTGTTGTAAATGTATGAGAACTTCTTTATGGCAGCAAACGGAGCCTGATACTTCGCGGACGGTTTGTTGCTGGTTTTTCGGCGGAGTCGGAGACGTGTGGTGGTGTAAACGACGGCGAATTTTGCGGAATATGAAAGGTCGGAGGAGAAGAACGTAGAAAGGTGGGAGAAAGGGATTGAAGGATTGCTTTGAGGAGTCGAAGGTTATGATCAAATCATCTCGTTGGTTCTCTATCTAGGAGTGTGTGGGTCCCGCTCTCACGGTTTTCCTCTCCTCCTCTTTTTGCCTGGTTAGGCTATCTTTATTTGTTTGTTTCACTATCATAGAATCTCCAGTTCCGTCTCTCATTTGAAAAAGAAAAAGGGTCGTTGCTGTTGTTATGCCTCAATTATAGTCAAATAAGATGTCGTCCTATTTTGTTCCTCTTGCAAATTTAGAATTTACCGGTTGCAGGATTATTTTCTTCTTTCAATGGTTTGCTATAGCTTTCAAGCTCTGTATGGAAATATTATTTGTAATCTTATTTATTTTTCAATTTTGAAGGGGTTGACGGAGTAGGACTTGGATTAGTTAGGCATCATCACACACTCGGAAAGTAAGTAATGACCAACAATTGAAGCCAACTTAAAATACCCCATCAATGATTCACTATGTATCATTACTTAGGTCTGCCTAATTTATGGATTTTTGATTTATGGTGCTTCTATATTCGAGTCAAGGATCGAACGTAATTTGCAGGTATTCTTACCCTTTCCTAGTGCGTAGTTAGTGTTTTTTATGTGCGACAGAGTTTTGAATATGCAAATCTCCCCTTCTCGTTCTGATAATGTCGATAATGAAAGCATGTCTTGGCTTCTAAACTGATGTTATGGATTGAAGGAGGAAATTAATGTACTTGAATTCAGGGCAAGTTCACGATGATCTATCTGCAGTGTGAAACAAATGAGTCTGTAACTTAGTCCTTTCATATGGAAGTAGTGATTTCTTTTCAATGCATAGATGAAGACGATTATATTCTCCATAGTGCAATCAACACCACATCTTTTAATGAGGAGTTATAACATTTTTGATAATCTTTCTTCTGAATACTACCTTTTTGATAATCTTTTTTCTGAATACTCTCTTGTTGACTTCAACCTCAGCAGTTAGCACTTCTTAACCAATTCTTTTCCTTAAAATGATCACTCTGTATTTTGGTTACAAGATAATGAGTGAGACTCTTTTGGGCTGTGACCCGTGACAGTTTAATTATGATGCAAAGTCCTCAAGTCTTATTGAAACTAGGAACAAAGTGAAAAGATATTACTTCGACATCTCATAAGTCGAGCTAAGGTTTACACCAAACAATTCGAACAATTATCTAGCCGTAAAAATGAAGGGGAAAGTTGGAAAATTTTTTCACCAAACAATGTAAACATGTCTTTTACTATACCATATAGAGGATTATTAGAAAGCTTTTGTGACTATCAAAATTATATATGATGTGATCAAAACTCCTATTTGGGGTATATTTATGTATCTTTGCGAGTTTTCTTGTTTATACATTTGTAATATTGTTAATCATACTTAAGGTTCTGTCCTCTTTCATGTACATGATTTGACTGGACCTGGTATTGAACTATGGGTTTGTACATTTTATATTCTCTCATCAATGGTAGGAAGATAGCGTTGATTCATTGAGTATCATCAAGGGTTCATATTTCTATCGTGGAGAGGACCTTAACTTTGTTTCAGATTATGTGCCAAATCACATGTAGCATTGAGGTAGGTAATGTTCTGCTAAAAACTGAAAAATATAGTTTAACCTTGTTGTGGTAATAATATTGATAAAAGGTTTGATTCCAAGCCAGTTTATCAGCTTCTTAGCATTATATGTGGCTTTGGGGCATGTCAGTTCGTGTTCAGAAAGAGACTACCTGTAAGCCTGATCTATAAAGACATATTTGTAATTTTGTTTTTGGGTTGGAAGTTTTATTATCCTAAACCAAAGGCACATAAATCTTTTCTTTCTTGAGGAACTACGTGGGAATAATGTTATTACAAGATGGATGGACTTTATTCCATGTTGTGTATCGTATTGATCTGTAAGCCATCCCTTGGTAGACAGTGCTCTGTTCAGACCTGGAAGTTTCACCATCTTTGTTGAGAATATTTTGTATGAATTGTGTCTTGTAAGGTAATTTTATTTTGTATGTGATTCTCATTTTCCAGATTGATTGAGCACATTGTTAGCCCCGTGACACTCTCTACTTTAGATGATGGGAAGATTGTGCGGGGTCTTGGAGGAATTCCCTTGGAAGGACCTGTCCTGATCGTTGGCTGTCACATGTTACTACTATTTGAATTAACCCTCGTGGTCTGTCAATTGTTTATGAACAGAAAAACTATTTTGCGAGGAATGACACGCACAGTTTCGCATACCAAACTAATAGGAATATTACTTGATTCATGGCGATTTGACAGAACTGGAATGCTTGGTTGAGTTCCTGTCTCAGCAGTCGACTTCTACAACGTCTATCCTCAAAAGTCTGGTATCCATCCGGGTGGTCTAAGCGAGGCTCTTCATCGGAAGGTAATTAATTAATATTTTTTAAAATTATCAATATTATATTTATAATTAAGTAAACCCTTTTTAAAATATAACTTTCCGTTTTAATCTGACTGCTTGCCTAAATTAAACGCTTACGTGCGAAGCCCAGTCACTCCACTAAAATTATTTATTATTGTCGGTTACATTTAATTCATGCCTCCAATCTTGTACAAGATTTGATTCCATAGAGGAGGAAATAAACATATTAAATGTTGGAGAGAGTGGTAAGTGGTATGGTTTTATTAAATTAATATAATAAAATTACTTAATTAATTAAAAAATTATTTATTAATAATAAATAAAAAATTAAAAATAAATTTTATAAATCTTTTTATCATATAAATAAAAAATATTTTTAATTTTTATTTATTATTAATAAATTTTTTTTATTAATAAAATAATTTTTTATAACGTTATTTAACCGTTCCATCTAAAATTTATTGTGAACGGCCACTTTCTGGCACCTCGTGTCAATTGACGATGGACTACAAAGTTTCTCTGTACCTATCAATAAGTTATCATTACACTTTTATCGTCAATCAGACGATCACCAGACATCACGGTCTTTATCTCCTAGTCCATGATACGTTAATGGCTTTAGTGAATGTACCAGTGGCCACTATTGGTTTTTTTATTTCTACCGGGAAACAAACAAACGCTCTCGTCAATCGTAACGTATCCATTGCCTTGTTTGTCTCTGTCACTTAATGACGGAACCACACGGCCCACCACTCGCCGCCGTCTGTCTCTCCCTTCTTGTTGATGTCGTCGTGGAATATTAAATAACATTATTCGTTTCTCTCGATTATTGATTATTTTTATATTGTATAATATCTTACAAATCAAATTTGTACAGATTTCCTTCCTAGAGCGCCCCTGCTCACAACTCAGTTGTCCATGGCGATGATCGGATATTGTAATTTGTCGCCGGTATGTTGTCGATACACAGCGTCGTCGTCAGGGGAGCCGAAACGGAATCCGGTTCTTAGGCGACTGGCTGTGTCCACGGAACAGACATCAAACTTAACGCCGGCAACGTTGACCAAAATAGCGTCGAGGAGGCACTTTGTGGAGGAGAGGAAGAAGATTAGTAAAGAAGGTGCTGAGACGTTGAAGAGAGTACTTGATGTGGAAGAATATCCGGAGGAGGAGGAGAGTGTACGTAACAGAAAGAGTTTGAAAGATTACTTTGATGAGGTCAAACATATGATTGCATCAGACGGTGGTCCGCCTCGGTGGTTCTCTCCGTTAGACTGCGCGGCCCACTCTCCCGAATCTCCTCTCCTTCTCTATTTACCTGGTTTCTTCTTCTCTCTCTGCTTCTTTTTACTATTTCATTTTTGTTTTTAAATTTAAAAAAGAAGCAAAAAACTATTTTTATCGGGCAGGCAGGCAGGCAGCAACCTTTCTGGAAAGTAATCAAAACAACTCACTTATATTGACCTTTTCCGCGTTTTAGCTAAGTAAATTTTGGATTAAGCTCATCAGGAAATGACGATTCGCTTTATTGACATAATTGAGTGAAAAGTTAAGTGATCGTGACGTAGAGTCTTGCCCAGGCGGCAGCCTTTATGAAAAGTTTATTTATTTTTGTTCCCTTTACATGGAAAAGGATTCTGATGTTCACTAAAATTTCGGATGCGTAGGGATTGATGGCGTTGGTCTTGGACTTATAATGCAGCATCAAAGACTTGAAGAGTAAGTATAGAGTATCTATTAAAGGTTTCAATACTTTTTACCACCATTACCAATAATTGTTCGTATATGAATGATAATCTTATTTGTTTTTTTTCCCATGACTTAAAGGATTTTTGACATATGGTGCTTGCATATACCAGTTAAGGATCGAACATCATTTGCAGGTATTTTATCTTATCCTTTCTCACTTCCTTAGTACATGACAATTGTTATTCCATAACTTGATGATACAAATGCAAAGAGAATAAGATGAATTTCCATTTAGTCAATACTTTTTTCTTCCCAATTTCTTATTGTTCAGGCCTAGTGAAGCTGGTTGAAAGAACTGTTAGGTCAGAGAATAATTGTTTGCGAAACAGACCCATATATCTTGTTGGAGAGTCTGTTGGAGCATGCCTTGCCCTTGCTGTAGCAGCTCAGAATACTGACATTGATCTTGTACTGATTTTGGCCAACCCGGGTAAGAAGTTACTTCCTCATCAATCATATTTAACATTGCAGTAGAAGTGATTTTGTCATTTTTATTAATCTAAGTAATACATATCACAGGTTGCATGGATTGATGATAAAACTTAGACATTGGACACTGTATTTATGTGATGAATACTGTTTCTTACCATATGGTGTCTAATTGATTTTATTTTTCAGCTACATCTTTTAGCAAGTCACAACTGCAACCTCTAATGCCTTTATTGGAGCTCATGCCTGATCAAGTCCTTCTTGGCCTTCCGTATATGCTGAGGTTAATGGAAGGTTTGGTTGTTCTGTTCCTCAGATTTCCTCTTCTGGTTTAATAGCCACTTATTTGTTTGCTTGAAGGTAATAATGTCTCTAGTTGATCTTATAAATGGAAAGGTAATACCTATAGGAAATGTTCAAGAAAAGAATATTTGCTTGCTATTAATCAATTTCTTTTTAATAATGGAGATGGATGTAGATCGTTGCATGTGGGAGCCATATCCAAATAGCATAGTGCCATGATTGGGAATATTTTGTAGAATTCTTGTACTTTTCGAAAATTAGACCTCCTCATCTTTTTATGATAATAATGCCTTCCATGTTTTAGTTGCAAATTTAGGTTGCAGTTGATGGATAGTCATCTGAAAGGTACACTCTAATAATTTACATTAGGTGCTTAACATGTGAGTGCAAAATAAAAAGGCTCCTATTCTGGCAGGAAGCAGAATGTGATTGCCACAGACAGTTTCTATGACCGTATGGCAGACTGGCAGACTGCTATAGTGTGTCATAGATTTTTTTTAAAAAATTATTATTTGCTAATCAGTAGATATGATTTTGTATAGACTTTGAGGTAATCAATGCATTTTCAGATGATTATGATGGCTTTCTGTTATTTATGCTTCAACATATATATCTGTTTTGTGCTTTAAGTTACCTCTCTAGCCTGGATGGGAGGAAAAACACTAAAGGTTCTGGAGCTTCTGTCTCTCAAAGATTGGCGAGCTAACAAGGGTATTCCTTAACGAGAGGCTTGAATTAGGAATTAGAATGATTGAGAGGAAAAAAATCCTTGAATTAGGAATTAGAATGATTTTTTCTTATTGGTACTAGGAACTTATTCTAGTATATCTCTTTTCATTATTCCCATTCATGGTCAAAATTACTTCACATAAATTTCTACCATATGCACTATTCTCATAATATTGTGTTTGAAGTGAACCCAGTGATTATAGTATATGCATATAGGTGATCCTTTGAAGATGGCAGCAGATAATCTAGTGAAAGGACTTTCTCTGCAGCAGAAAGTTGGAGAGCTGTCACAGGATCTTGTTACCATGTCATCTCACCTTGGTGTAAGTCCCAACTCAAGAAAGAAAATGAATAGCTGCTCTCTGAATACAATTGTACCTTTGGATTTAAAGAATATTCACATTTTCTTGAGAAGAATTATGAGAAATATTTTCAGTTAATGTTTTCAGGACTACGTTATCTACTAGCTTTTGGTTATGCCTCAGATATATATGACTTGTTGCAATCTACCTTTTTCATTGTTTTATGATGGAACAATATATCTTATTGGATAGAAAAGGAGAATGAAAAAGGTGTGCCACAGGTCTGATTATAGAGATGATTTTCTTCTGTTGATTGTTCATTCTTTCATGTTGATGCTCCATTATATTTTTCTCCTGAGGCACTGTCAACTTCATCTAAATGAATTGATAACTCTAAGTAACAGGTTCTTGCTGATATCTTGCCTAAAGAAACGCTTATGTGGAAGCTAGAGATGCTTAAATCAGCTTCCGCATATGCCAATTCACGCCTGCATGCTGTAAAGGCTCAAACTTTGATACTTTCCAGGTACTTATTCTTTGGCATGGTCTATTCAGTTTCAATAGTTATTGGTTTTACCGGTCTTATGCAAAAATTGGCTTTCTGTAAAGTTGACATTTGCTAGCAGGTGAAGCACCCACTGCAAACCCCCTCTCAAGGTCACCCCTGAAGAAAAATAATATTGCATATAATTACCGGCCAACACTAATTGTAGAATTTCTCCTCCTGTTTGGCTTTGTGATAATAAGTCTTATTGCAGTCCTTTTCATAAGATGAAGTTTATTTTTGCTAATTTCAGGCAGATCTTTGACTCTAAAGACACCAGATTTGAAAACACAAGTGTGCAACAAATAATTAAGCATGATAAACACCCAACCAAACCAAAAAAGTGAAACAGAGAAACAAACAATATAAGGTTCTATAAGCTCTTCAAGCCAGTTCTCATGACAGGAACACAAGATTACTGTCAATAAGCTATTCAGGTAGACAGTTATTTTCTCCAGCATGTCATAACGTAGCAACACTTTCCCGAGTTTTAGTTTGGACAAAAAGAGTTGAAACTATGAAAAGAAATGAACTATTTAAGAATGATGAATTGCACAACATCCTCCCTTCCATTATAAGAGATATCTAGTCCCTTCTACGAAGCCGATGCTTCAACAATTTTGTAGTCACATTATTCTCATGCAGTTTCTGATGTGTGAGATAACAATGAAACTTAAAGTAATACAAAGGTCACCTGTGTTCGCTGAGCTTCCACAAACTTTTATTTCATGCAATAGATGAAATGAATAGGTCAAGTTTATGTTGAAATTTTACAATTACTATATGAATTCCATATTTTTTATGCATCACTGTAGCACTTTTCTGCTTAAGTTTGTGGTTCTTTCAGAAACATGTGTCAAAATCACTGCTTGTCCTCCTTACAGTGGAAGGGATCAGCTTCTGCCAAGTCAAGAGGAAGGTGAAAGACTTCGTCGTGCTCTGCCAAATTGTCAGAGTCGTCGGCTTAATGACAGTGGCCATTTTCTCTTCTTGGTAGGATTCCTACTCGCTTCTTGTGCATTTTTTTTGTGTTCACAGGTGACATGTGCATGGTCAGAGAAGCTTTAATTAAATATTAGAAAACTAATAGACAAAACACATTTTTAATTTATTTTTATTTGTCCTGTGCCACTTATTGAACTTAATAGTAGACTTTTTGCTTCATTATGTGCCATAATATGATGCATTTCAACTCTGTGAACTTGGTATGCATGCGAATATTTCAACAAGTTCTCATCTTGATGCACATAGTAGATCTTCCGATGTGTTGCAGGAAGATGATATTGATTTGGTAACTATCATCAAGGGTGCTAGTTTCTATCGTTGTGGAAAATGCCACAATTATGTTTCAGATTTCAAGCCGCCAACCCCTTATGAATTCAAAATGATATATGAATCAAACAGGTAAATGTTAACTTGCTTGGGCACTTGCAAATACAAATTATTTTTATGCTATTACAGATACAAATTATATTCTGCTATACTAGAATACAAATATTTACAGGTTGCAATGATTAAACAACAATATCCTATGTCTAAGATATATGTCTATATTATGGGAATTTGAGGACAGCCTTTGTGACATGTTGTACGTCATGTTAATCTGTATGCCTTTTGGTACAAAACTGGTTACAACTAACCTGATAGTCTCCTTAACGATTGTCATTTATGCATTATTATGGTTATTAGAGTTTTAGTCGCATTATTTTGTTGTTCTTATTGCCTTGCAACTATGACTCTCCTAGGTTGATTTATGCTGTTACGGGCCCTGTCATGCTTTCAACTTTAGCGGATGGAAAGATTGTTAGGGGTCTTGCTGGAATTCCTTCTAAGGGACCTGTCTTGTATGTTAGCTATCACATGCTACTAGGACTAGAATTGAGTCCTCTGGTATGCCAATTTATGATTGAAAGAAATATTCTTCTACGAGGAATGGCGCATCCCCTAATGTTTATGAAATTGAGAGATGGATTGTTACCTGAGATAGCAACGTTCGACAACTACAGAAAATTGGGTGCAGTTCCTGTCTCAGCAACCAACTTCTACAAGCTTTTAGCTTCAAAGTCTCATGTCCTACTCTATCCTGGAGGCATGCGTGAAGCTCTTCATAGAAAGGTAACATCTCTTAGTTAATTTGTTGCCTTGATCTGTTCTTTTAAGTACTTAAATTAGTTTGATGTTTTGTTCATTCAGAATTGTGTAAATTTGCTCTAGTACCAACATTCCACTTCCCAATTTTCTATTGTTGTGGTTAAATACTATATTTTGGAAGAAAAGAAGATAACTAAATGGTGGATGGCCTATATTCTTTGCCAGCATATGAATGGAAAATCTTCTAACTAGTCAATTCTAACCTTTTTACGTATATGGTGTGTCCCAACCCTTCTATCATAATAATTTATATTTTATTTCTGTTTTAACATATGAATTTGCTTTCACGTGATTAATTTCACGTGCATGTTTTATCCTTCCTCAAGTATGATGGCATAGAAATATGAAGTAATTTTGTTTAAGTATGTATGCATCCGTGCTTTATGTATTGTTTGTCTACAAACTGTACATTATCTCTTATTTTCTGTTTAATGTTTTCCACACTTGTTTACAAATCAAACTCCAGATATACTTCTTAAATTTAAAATGTTAATCTCAACTCTTAATGCTTTTAGGGTGAAGAATACAAATTGTTTTGGCCAGAACACTGTGAGTTTGTCAGGATGGCAGCTCGATTTGGGGCCAAAATCTTACCTTTTGGCGTTGTTGGAGAAGATGATGTTGGTGAAGTAAGCCTAAAAACCTTCCTTCTAGGCATTGATTATGCCACTTATTTTGTTTCACTACTAACTTTGAGTCAATGTCTGGTCTGTAATGAATTATTGATTGTTTATTCATTGTTATCAGGTAGTTTTTGATTATGATGACCTGATGAAGATTCCTTTCTTTAAGGCTCACATAGGCGAAATAACAAGTGAGACCATAAAGTTGAGGTAGTCTGAGTATTCTATAGTAACTTTGGATCTCTCTGTGTCTCTGTATGTTTGTCCGTCTCAGTTATCTGTTATTCAATATGATGACATCTTGCATGGCCTCTTCTGAATTTTTCATGATATTGTGATAATAGGACTGATTCAAGAGGGGAGGTAATGAACCAAGATATTCATCTTCCAGGCATTCTTCCCAAAGTTTCCAGGCCGCTTTTATTATTACTTTGGGAAACCAATTGAAACAGAAGGTATGGCCATTGCTACGACCCATATTATGAAACCTCTCAGGTCTACTGGTTTAACAAGAATCTGGTTAGGAAAATGAACTTTTATAATTAACTGTCCCTGAATTAGTCTTCTTTCTCAAAAGACTGATGTTATGGTGATAGATGCATCGTGATAGGGACATATAACAATCATTGTTTTGCATTCACCATAGATATCTCTAAATAAAACCAGTTTTAGTCAGTAATCATGAAGTGTACCCATTTCCACCGGCCAAGAATTCAACTGGACTGTGACAATAATTGTTTTCTTCAATGCTTCTTTATTGTGGGTCAACATACATTCATATACTTTTTGTCGTTCCTTGGCTTGTAATATCTGTCCTAACAAAAAGACAAATGCATATACATTGCTGTAAATCATTAATTTATCCATGTAGAAAAGCCGCTAAACTAGCCTGCTAGTGTGTGTCCAACATTCAGATGTTGTAGGTCTACACTGATAGATTCATATTTTGTGTCTAATGTTGTTCAATTCAGTGTTGATGGTGCCTGTATAAAGTAACGTTGTATTTACTAACTCAAAATTGAAATTCGAAATTCAGAATTAGAATGAATTCCTTACTAAAGTAAAGATAGAAATGTGAACAAAATTAGTGAATTTTAGTTAATAAAAATAAAAATTTGATTAAGGGAGCTGAGAATGGAATTCTCATTCCTAAAATTGACTATTCTACCTTTATTTAACAATTTAAATTATATTTTATCTCTCATTTTAATTTAAAATATAAGAATAAAAAAAAATAATTTATATTTTTTTATTCATATTTTTATAGTTATTAAAAAAATTATTATTATAAATAATTATTAATAAAAATAATTTCTTGAATAATAATAATGACAATTGTTATTAAATAATAACAATGATGATGATAAAAATTATTTAAGAATATTTTAATAATTTAAAATATATATATTTTTCATTTCGATTTTATTTCCTAAAATTGAAATAAACAAGTTATTGTGATTCTAGGCCATTTTAATTCTAGTCCATTTGAATTAAAAATTAGTAAATGCACCGTACGTAGGATAAAAAATTTTTGTATACTCGGTTTAAATTTCAAGATGATTAAATTTAACTAGTGCTTACAAGTAATATCAGTTGTAATTTTTATTTAATCCAAGTTGACTGACTTAAATTATCAATTTTGTTATGAAGGAAGGAAACAAGAATTAAGAGACAGGAAGAAATGCCATGATTTGTATTTAGAAGTCAAGTCTGAGGTTGAGAAATGCATTGCTTACTTAAAGGAGAAGAGAGAAAAAGATCCTTACAGGAATCTATTGGCCCGGCTAGTTTACCAGGCTACGCATGGCTTTACAGATGAAGTTCCAACCTTTGAAGTTTGAACTTTTTCTGGCGAGCAAAGGTTTACTTCGAGTTCCATCTGTATTCTCAGAGAAGCTCTAGGAATTTCCGGAAATGAAGGTGTCATCATTTGGTGGCAAAAATTATTGCATTGTTTGTTGATGCTTTACTCTGCGACAGGGAGGAAGAAGAGTTGGAGAGTATCGATTCTTGGTTGGATGGTAGCTTTTGTTACAAGAAAATAAAACAGGTGGTTGATAGATCACAAAACTGTTAATAAATATTTAGGAATCATGACAACCTCGATAAACAACCAGAGCCGATTGTCAAAAGGCTGTGCTGAGAGTAGAGTATCGGTTCCCTGTATACTTTTTAAGACTTGTTATTCAATCAAATGCACAAGAATACTCGGCATGTACTATAAATAATGTGCGGCGTGGCAAAATTTTCTGCTCGCTTCTGAACCATGAAGAAGAATCTATACTTGGTTTTGTTCACCGACATGATATGGACAAGGATGTAATCTTGGACAGTCCTTTTGGTCGAGCATGTCAGCACATATTAAATTATATTATTTTAAATTAATTAAACGGAGTGGACTAAAATAAAATAATTTTTTTTTGTATTTGGTTATGTTTTATATGCATAATATAATATAATTATTAGATAATAAATTATTTTATTTAAAATTTTCAATTACGCAGGATTGATTCTGGAGGAAGTGCGGGTACCATCCATAATGTATATGTGTGTGTGTGTGTAATAGGGATGGCCGAATCCCCCTCCATAAATGATTGAAAAAAAAACCGAAATCCATCACGACCATGTCTGAAAGCTTAGAACTATATCTTCCCTGTCCGAATTTCCCTCCATAAAGTAATACCTGCAACGCTAGCCTTTCTCACTTCATGTTCTTGTTAACTATCATGCATGTAATGAATCGATCATACGTTTCTCCGTTTTATTTATTTATTTACTAAGTAAATTAACAATTACTCCGAAATCTGTCCTTGCAAACATGTATAAAGACATCACAAGAGCGCCAAAACACAAGCAGAGAGAGTAGTCCGCACTTCTTAGTTTGTTCTCGATGGCGACCATCAGTGCTTATATTTTCTCGGCCGCTTTATCGCCGGCATTTTGCCGGGACATGGCGTCGTCTTCAGGGAAACCGAAACGGAATCCGATTTTAAAACAACTGGCGGTGTCTACGGAGAAGACATCAAAACGGCGGCGGCGGGGAGTTTTGTGGAGAAGGAGATTAACGAAGAAGCTGAGACGAAACAGAGAGTTAACAACGTGAAAGAATCGGACGAGTGTGAACGGAATAGTAAGAGTTTGAAAGATTACTTTGATGAAGCCAAAGAGATGATCCGATCAGACGGCGGTCAGCCTCGGTAGTTCACTCCGTCGGATTGCGGGCCACACAATCAAGACTCTCCTCCGCTGCTCTATTTACCTGGTAGATTTGTTTGTTTAGCTAACTTTTTAAGACTTTTCCCGTTGGCTCTATGATGCATGTACGACAACATTGACCAAAACTTTATTTTGTTATTTTGGAGTTAATCCAATTATGCTTCATACCGGTATTGTCTTCTCTTAACATTTGCAGAGAAAACACACGTTATTCTTACCAGAGTTTTGGTAAGAATCAGTGAATAACACGTGCTTGCTGAGTTTTGAACATATGAATTTTTGCAGGGATCGATGGTGTTGGACTGGGACTTATAAGGCAGCATCAAAGACTTGGGAAGTGAGAATCTACTAGTTTAAGCGAGTGAAGAGTTTAGTGTAATACTCGATTATTATTATTATTATCTGAACTGATGATTTTTCGTGACGAAGTAGATATTTGATGTGTGCTGCTTGCATATTCCAGTTTCTTGTCTAAAAATTTAATTTCCTCCTACATTTATATATTAATTTATAATTAAACGAAATTTGTAAAGGAAATGTGAAGAAATATTTTCATGGTTTCACAGGGCCTAGTGAAGATGATTGAAAGAAGTTTAGTGTATTTTTATTATATAATAAAATTATTATAAATTTGAGGGGAGGTATCAGATAAAATAGTTTTGTGTTTTTGGGTCCTCCCTGGAACAAGACAACCAAGCGGTGGAATCCTACTTTCACAGTTCATTAAGAGAGACAAGATTAATGTCTTCTTAGCCCCCGGGACATGACGTCATCGTCCGGTTAATCGAAAGGGAATCGGATTATGAAGCGACTGGCGGAGTCTGCGGGGCAGACATCAACAGGAGTTTTATGCAGAAGAAGAATGGTGTAGAAGACGAGACGAGACACATAACAACGTGCACGAACATTTGGAGGGGTGTGAAAGTAAAAGAAAGAGTTTGAAAGATTACTTAGATCAAGCCAATGATACGATCGAATCAGACAGCGGCTCGCCACGCTGGTTGTCCCCTTTAGATTGCGGGTCCCCCCCTCGTGATTCTCCTCTCCTGCTCTATTTACCTGTTAGGTGGGTGGTTTGTCTTTTTGGCTAATTACTGTTCTGTGTGATTAAACAGCAATTACTTCAATAATTTTAGCCCATTGTTTTGAGACTTTTTATATGCATACGCCAAAGCACAAACAGTATTTTATGTCTGATGTTGCTCAATTCAGTGATGATGGTGCTTCTATAAACAAAATTGTCATGATTTGTATTTAGAGTTAAATTGCATTACTTGCTTGAGGTTGAGAAATGCATTGCTTGCTTAAAGTAGAAGAGAGAAAAAGCTCCTTACAGGAATCCATTGCCTCGGCTAATTTACCAGGCTACACATGGGCTTTACAAATGAAGTTCCAACTGCCCTGTTTGCTGACGCTTTATCTGTGTGATACAGAGGAAGAATATATAGTTGAAGAATATTGACTCTTGATTAGATGGTAGATTCTGTTTGAAGAAAATATAATAATCAACCCACAGGTTTTATACTTTCCAATGCAGGGCGCCAAACCAGACATTTTATCAAATCCATCGTGCGGATTATGATAACAATATCCTGATAATGAACGTGGTAACACAGCCAATAAATAACAACGATCATATAACAATGCAGCAATGGATTTATAATCAATCAATCCCTCAGAAGTTTCGTGGTTTTTTTTTGTTATTATTTTTCCAGGCTCCGAGGTCGGCAATCTCAATCATCTAGAATCTTGCCGTTTCTTTTCAAGAAATAGTAATAACTTTTTTTTTAAAAAAAAATCTATTCTATTTTTTGACATGAACGGAATTCTGCTTTAGTATATTAAATATTTAAAGCAATTTATTAAATTAACAGTACACTCACTCGGGACAAGCTCCATATACAGCCCAATCTGTATGCCCCCACCCATACTTCCCGACCTACAGGTCCATATATTGGTCAAATAATTCATAATTAATCCATCACGTGAATTATGAAGAAAATTTTCCGGCATGCTCATCTGGAAAACATAACCCACCACTCCAAATTTTGTTTTAAATTTATTTCGGATTGTATTGTTTTCCAGAAATTAATGAACTTTCTAGATGGGGTCAGGCCATAAGAAGCTGCCAAAGCAAGCAATCATTACATATTTAGACCAGCTCTAAGTTACTTTCCTTCTACTTTATCCACATATATAGGTTTCAGGCATGGCCGACTCCCCCATCCGTAGATGGTAAAAACATTAGAATAACACATCCTGAAAACGATATCCATGTCGATTGTAACTGAAAGTCGCCAACTCTTTCTTTCCTGTCCGAATTTCCTTACATAGAACAACACCTTCCATCCTGTCCCCTCTCACTTCTTGTTCTTGTTCATTCTCTTGTACGTAATTAATCGATAATACATTTTTTAGTTTTATTTATTTATTTACCAACTAAATTAACATTTCTTCGAAACCTGTACTTACAATCATGTATAAAAACATCACAGGAGCTCCAAAAACATAAGCGGAGAGAGAGAGAGTAGTTCGCAGTTGTCGGTTTGTTTGTTCTCCATGGCGACCGTCGGTGCTTGTATTTTCTCGGTCGATTTATCGCCGGCATTTTGTCGGGACATGCAGTCGTCGTCGGGGAAACCTAAACGGAATCCGATTTTAAAACGACTAGCAGTGTCTACGGAGCGGTCATCAACGGCAACGACAGCGAAAATCGAAACGACGCAGGCGAGGAGTTTTCTGGAGAAGGAGAGAATCGAAGAAGCTAAGACGAAACAGAGAGCTAACAACGTGAAAGAATCGGAGGGCTGTGAACGGAATAGTAAGAGTTTGAAAGATTACTTTGACGAAGCAAAAGTTTTGATCAGATCAGACGGCGGTCCCCCTCGGTGGTTCACTCCGTCAGACTGCAGGTCCCACATTCAAGATTCTCCGCTGCTGCTCTATTTACCCGGTAGGTTTGTTTATTTAGCTGAGCAACATACATACAATCTCGTGATCAATACACAAAAATTAAGAAATTGTTAGATAATATTTTAAATTTTAAAAATATAAATAATATTTTATAATTTTAAAATTTACTGTTTTTGATACCAAGGTGTACTGAATTAAACAATGCTTCTCTATTTAGCTGTCCTTTTCAGACTTTCCCAAGTGCAATATGCTGCACGCACAGACAACATTGACCAACTTTTTATCTTCTCAATTTTGAGTTTAATAAGAAGATTCAGCTTAACACCAGTACTGTCCTATCTCGCGTTATTTTAACATTTGTAGGGAAAACACACGTTTTTTATTCCAGAGTTTCGGTAAGAATTTGTGCGTGACATGTGGTTAATGAGTTTTGAAGGTGCTATATATGTTTTATGTGTGTGTGTGAATTTTTGTAGGGATCGATGGTGTAGGACTTGGACTTACAAGGCAGCATCAAAGACTCGGGAAGTGAGTGTCTATTAGTTTAAGCAAGTTAGAGCTTAGTCTAATCCTCGTTGATTGTTATCTGACTTGATGAATTTCCGCGATGAAGGATATTTGATGTGTGCTGCTTGCATATTCCAGTTAAGGATCGGACTTCGTTTACAGGTCTTTTTTTTTATTATTTTTATTTTCCTACTATCGATAGCAATTTTAATTAAGAATCAAACGAAATTCCGAAAGGAAAATATTTTCATGGTTTCACAGGTCTAGTGAAGCTGATCGAAGGAAAAGTAAGGTCAGAGAACTACCGTTCACCAAATAGACCCATATATCTTGTTGGAGAATCACTTGGAGCTTGTCTTGCACTGGCTGCTGCAGCCCGTAATCCTGACATCAATCTTGTGCTGATTTTGGTTAACCCGGGTAACAAGTTTATACTTTCACGTAAACTATGGACTGATAGCTTTGTCAATTACTCGAGTAACTCAATATTAATATGTCATTATTTTCAGCAACATCTTTTAGCAAGTCAGTGCTGCAAACCACAATACCCTTACTGGAACTGATCCCAGGCCAACTAGCTCTTTTCTTGTCTAATTTATTGGGCTTAATGACAGGTTTGCTTTTCATTCTTCCTCGTATTTTCATATTCTGGCCCCACTGTTTATTTTAGTTGAAGTATCTATTGGTTTTTACTTGGAGCTACTAGGAATTAGCAACATTCGAATTGAATACAGGATTAATCGGGCTTTTGATTTGGGATTCTTCATAATAGGATTCTTGAGTTTGAGGATAAGATTTTATTTAAATCCTAAAAGTTACTAGTTTCATACAAAAAATTAGATTGTTCAACATTGATTTCTTGTACCAACCACTGAAAAACAAACGAGGTTGGTTGACATCTCTAGTTGAGAATAAATGCTTTAACTATATCAATGCAAGGGGAAAGGGGTCGCAGTTTAGGTTCTTTCTAAGGAAGAGCTTGGAATTGTAATCTTATTTCGACTTTATCTGACTGAAATTGCCTCAGGACACTGATTGTGGTTGATCTCTTTTGATTATTTTTAATTATGGCCAAAATGAGATTTAGTGCCCTCAAATTATTTTTCTTAACTCAAACTAGCAATTGCTCGACATAATTTTAGGTGATCCTTTGAAGATGGCAATAGATAATGCGGTCAACGTACTCTCGCTGCAACCAAGAATTCAAGAGCTATCACGGGATCTTATTGCAATGTCATCTTACCTCCCAGTAAGGTTCAACTGTATAATAATGTGGCAAAAGTGGGGATATATATATGTTGTGATCAATAATTCTATGCTTTTTTTATGCAATATGCCTTACCATTGTAGCTAGCTTGCTGTTAAGAGAGAAGATTGTTTTGGTGTCGAGCAATTAATTGATGAGTTCATTGACAGGTTCTGGAGGATATCTTACCCAAGGAAACGCTTCTCTGGAAGCTAGAGTTGCTTGAGTCAGCTTCTGCATATGCCAATGCCCGTCTGCATGCTGTAAAAGCTGAAACGCTAATACTCTGCAGGTTCTTACTCTTTGGTACAACCCAGTTACTTTCAGTAATGACTAGAAATTTTTAGATCACTTAGTGTATGTATTATTCAAGTACTGATAATAGAAATTCTACTTGGGCTCAACTAACAAGCATGCAAATAATCTGTAAGCCTGAAAGATCATCACTGGAGGTTTATGATCAATCCAATGGGAACATTTCTGGCCATTTGTTTCAGAATAATGTGTTGATGAGTTTGCTCTGTATCTTTATAGTGGAAGAGATCAATTGTTCCCGAGTCAGGAGGAAGGTGAAAGACTTTCCTGTGCTTTGTCTAAATGTGACACCCGTAGATTCGATGAAAATGGTCATTTTCTTTTGTTGGTAGGATGATCTCCCTCTCTCCTTCCCCCTTCTTGTTTTCTAAAATTTCATTTCTCATGCTGCTGTGACACAAACATTAATTTAATTAGTCTTATCTCTTGTTTTTAAAGTACTACATGTGTGTGGGGCAGGAAGATGGTGTTGATTTGGTAACCATAATCAAGGGTGCTAGTTACTATCGCCGCGGAAGAAGTGTGGACTACGTTTTAGATTTCATGCCGCCAACTGCTGCTGAATTCAATAAAGTACATGAAGTCAGCGGGTAATTAATGATAATTAAGAATGAACACTTGGAGAAGCAAAATGTGCTTTCAGTTATATGATGGTTAAATATCTAAGCATAAGCAAGTCCGTTATAACATACATAAGAGTCGTATGACAATATTTAAGAAAAACAGACCGCTGATTGATTGAGATTTTGTGAACATGTTGCTGCCAGATGGATCAATGGTCTTACTAGCCCTGTGATGCTATCAACTTTAGAGGATGGGAAGATTGTGAGGGATCTTTCTGGAATTCCTTCTGAGGGACCAGTGTTGTTAGTTGGATATCACAACTTGTTAGGACTTGAAGTGTATTCGTTGGTACCAGAATTCATGAAGGAAAGAAATATTATTCTTCGGGGCTTGGCACATCCAATGATGTTCTTAAAATCAAAAGATGGAGGATTACCCGACATTGCACCATATGATATATTTAGAATGACGGGCGCCGTTCCTGTCTCGGCAATCAATTTCTATAAACTCATGTCTTCAAAGTCTCATGTCCTGCTATATCCAGGAGGAACGCGAGAAGCTCTGCATCGAAAGGTACATCTTTTTTTAACAGTTACCTGATAAATCAGCTCAACGTTCATTGCAGCCAAAACTTATTCACCAATTGAAGCTGCCAAGTGAAATAAGATGCTTTGGGACTCAAAGAAGAGAATGACATCACAGAATTCCAACTTTCTTCACCCAAACGCGACTTAAAGAATCTCCAAATGAGTCAATGATAAACCATGGTTTATAATGCAGAAGGCTCTTCTCTGATAACACTTTTTTTTTCTGATTTTTCTCATATTTATACATCTGATTTTAATTTCTTGAGGAAATGCACTTATCTATGATGTAAAGTTAACAGGTTTCATGTTTGTTGCAACACTTGTCTTAGTTATGCTTAATTTATCAATTATTTCTAGTAGAAGCATGGCAAACAGTGTGCTTGAGTATGTTCATTTTTGTGTGTAATACTTGAGAAGCAGTTAAGCTGAATTACAATAACTCTGCTTACTTTCATTTTTAGGGTGAAGAATACAAGTTATTCTGGCCAGAAACTTCTGAGTTTGTCAGGATGGCAGCTAAATTTGGAGCTAAAATTATCCCTTTTGGTGCAGTTGGAGAAGACGATGTCGCTCAAGTAATTAAGCTTAAACGCTTCTTTTATCTCTTCACCTGTCTCTATGATATACATATAGTTTGTCTATTGGTCAGGATCATCAGAAAGACGTTTATGGATTCTGTTGAGTACATTTTGATGGCACGTTGTCCTTGCAACGAATTGTTGCTGTTGCTATGAATGCTGGAGTTTTTGCAGCGTGCGATAGTTATCTATCCATTAAGGGATATGTTTAATTTCATTTCCATTAATTTGCAGATAGTTCTTGATTACGATGACCAAATGAAGATTCCTTTCTTCAAGTCTCAAATAGAAGAATGGGCAAAATTAGACATTGTCAAGCTGAGGTATCCTGAGCATATTTCCATAGTTAACTTCTTCTGGAGTTTCTTTCTGCGCAATATATACACCCATACGTCTAATATTCCTCGTTTCTGTCTATTTCCTTGTGATTTATGCTTCTTTCTTTAAAGTTTCCTGCTGCGAACTGCAGGGGTGGTGCAGAAGGCGAGGTGGCAAACCAGCCAGTGCACTTTCCCTATTTCATCCCGAAAATTCCTGGCAGATTTTATTTTTGCTTTGGGAAGCCAATTGAAACAAAAGGTAAGATCACCGGAAGGCCTTTGTCTTAATCATTTTAAGGATAATTACTGTCGTCCGTTATATTCTTCTGTAATCATTTCCAGTAAAAGCCAACTATTCTACTAAAAGTTTTTAATAATAATTTATGTCTTGAAGGGAGGAAGCTGGAGCTAAGAGATAAAAAGAAGGCACACGAATTGTATTTACAAATCCAGTCTGAGGTTGCTAAGAACATTGCTTACTTAAAGGAGAAAAGAGAGAATGATCCTTACAGGAATATATTGGCTCGCCTCATTTACCAGGCTACGCATGGTTTTACATCCCAAGTTCCATCATTTGAGCTTTGATTTTTCTGCATAATGAGTCGAAGGAGACGGAAATATGCAGTGGGATTTGTCATTTTTGCTTTGATTGGTAAGAGGAAACAACAGAAATCAATACTCCTTTCATTTGAGAAAAAATGCCGCCGGAAAATTTATTGCCAACTGTTAGGAATTGAGTCAGTAATCTATCTCTATGAATTCAGAGGCACTATTTTCCATACATTTTCTAAATTTACTGATATTTTAAATATTTAATATTTTAAAATATTTATAATAAAAATATTAAATTATACTATTATTAATAAAATGATATTAAATTATTGATATTCTTATCATTTTGTTAAGAATTAAATTACGATGATGATGATGCCTTCTTAAATATTATTTATTATTTATAATATTAAAATGAAATTTGAATCTCGACTAAACTCATTAAAATTAGATTATTTGTAATTTTCACAACAAATATAATATAGAGAGGGTAGATCTACGTTACTTTTACATGGCGACCGTCGGAGCTTGTATTTTCTCAGTCGATTTATCGCCGGCATTTCGTGTGGACATGTCGTCATCGGCCGGGAAATCAAAACGGAATCGGATTATGAAGCGAGTAGCAGCTTTGTCCGCAGGACAGACATCAACAGCGACAACAGTGAAAATCAAAATGCTGTCGACGAGGAGTTTTGTGAGAAGAAGAATAGTGAAGAAGCCGAGACGAGACAGAGAGTTAAAGACGTGCCCGAACATTTGGAGGAGTGTGAAAGAGTTTGAAAGATTACTTTGATCAAGCCAAAGCTATGATAAAATCAGACAGTGACGATTATGAAACATTAGATCAGTTAGTATATGTTTTTTTTCTGAGTGCTAGTCCCGTGGTTTGTAATAACGTTTGTGCTCCTGCTTTACTACTAGCACATATTATGTTCCTTGTAGGCTTAAAATTTGTGATTCTTTTAAGAATAAAGTGTTGAGCTCACTATTTATCTTTGTAGTGGAAGGGATCAGCTGCTGCCAAGTGTAGAGGAAAGTCAGAGACAATGCAATGCTCTGCCCAACTGTTAGACCCGTCGGTTTGATGATCATGATCATTTTTTCTTGTCGGTAGGATGATCCCCTTCTCGCAGGAAACTTTTATTTTCTAAAATTTTATGAATTCTGCTGCTGTGCCAGAACCATTTAGTCTTTATATTCTCATTTCTTGTTTTAGAAAAGAACTTAAATTTCAAGAACATCCAATGGTGTTCTTGAATTCGAAAGATGGAGGATTACATGACATGTCACCATACGATACATTTAGAATTATGGGCGCTGTTCTTGTCTCATCTATCAATTTCTATAAACTTATGTCTTCCAAGTCTCATGTTCTGCTATAAACAGGGGGAGTACGAGAAGCTTTTCATAGAGAGGTACATCTTTGAAAACTTTGTTCACTATTCCGTGTTGCCTACATTAAAATCTTGGTTATGATTCAAGAACTATTTCCTGTAAAGAAGTATGCAAAAGATGAGTGTGTCCGATTCTGTGTTTGTGTGCACATTGCTTGGCCTCACACGATACATATACAGTTACTTCAAAACTGTTAAAAGCTGATAAGTCTTGCCTTACTAGACTTCTGATTGAAGTTTCCATTTTCTGTAATTTGCTGATATAACATCTGCTGTTGTGAATTGCAGGACTGATACAAGTGGTGAAGTAGCAAACCAATCAATGCACTTGCCATTTCATATACCAAAAGTTCCGGGCAGATTATATTATTGCTTTGGGAAACCAATTCAAACAGAAGGTAAAATCATGAGGCAGCAAACCTGCTGCACTAACATCACATGGCTGTGATTAATATCACAGTGTAAGAAGCCATATATAATAGATTATCCTACAATAGCATTGACAACTTGACATTTGCTTTCATATTTGTCGATTCTTGATGCAATTTGACTGATTGAAGTTGTTAATTATGTTTTGAAGGGAGGAAGCAAGAACTAAGAGACAAGAAGAAAGCTCGCGAATTCTACTTAACAAATAATGTCCGCGGTTGAGAAACACATTGCTTATCTAAAGGAGAAAAGAGAGAGTGATCCTAACAGGAACATATTCCCTCGCCTAGTTTACCAGGCTACGCATGGTTTTACATCCCAATTTCCAACATTTGAGCTTTGATTTCTCATGCCGGACAAAACTGAAATTCTGAGCTTATTAGTCACAAGAACTATAAATAGTTGTCCTCCCCATAGATTGAATAATGCAAA
This sequence comes from Xylocarpus granatum, assembly GCA_019650275.1. Classification (NCBI taxonomy): domain Eukaryota; kingdom Viridiplantae; phylum Streptophyta; class Magnoliopsida; order Sapindales; family Meliaceae; genus Xylocarpus; species Xylocarpus granatum. The sequence goes on from BNST01000711.1 coordinate 79,732, forward strand.
GCCCCCTCGTTGCTTCAAATGGTTTGGACAAGACAGTCATCCAGTATTCTCTGATAAAACATTTACATAACTTATATTTACTGTATCTAATCTCGCCCCGAGAATTTTATTTGTATATCGTGATCAACTTCTCACCATTTTTGACGAAGTTTACTTTCCGCACTGCTTTTTTCATACAGCTTTTTCCCTTTTTTTTGGGTGGCTGTCCGAATATGATTTTCGGACAAGGTGATAATTATTACAAAATGAATCTCATTCACGTGATAATAATTATCAAATTGGTTTGTGTGTGTCGGAGTAAACATGTGATTCGACTTTGTAAGATGAATCCAACGGTAAAGAGGGGGGAGGGGGGGTTGGGTTTCAACAGAGAACTTCAAAAATACTATTAATGTTATTTTCCTATCGTAAAGGAAATCCTGACAGGTTTAGTGACTCAACGAATTGATAATTTGGACGACCTCTATGAATTTGAAAAGTGTCTAATTAAATATTCTTTCAACAAATATCAAGGTAAATTTCTTTTTTTTTCAACCTGAGAGGACGACTACATTACTCAAATTGTAATCAAAATCCTTAATAATAATATCACAGAACAAGAGACACTCGTTCTTAGTTCTCCATGGCGACCATCGGAGCTTGTATCTTTTCCGCTAATGTATCCCCGGTATTTCGTCGTGGGACGACGTCATCATCTTCTTGGAAACCGAAACGGAGTCCGATTATAAAGCGACTAGCCGTGTCCTCAACGTCATGGAGTTTTGTGGAGAAGAAGAGAAATGAAGAAGCATTGTCATCGGCAACTGTAACCACCGCGAAAACAGAAACTACGAGTCTTGTGGAGAAAAAGATCAGCGATGAAGAAGCTGAAACGAAACGGAGAGTCAACAACGTGGCAGAATATTTGGAGGACACTGAAGGCAACAGAAAGAGTTTGACAGATTACTTCGACGAAGCCAAAAATATGATCCTGGAATCAGACTCAGACGGTGGTGGTTCACTGCCTCAGACTGCGGGTCCCACAGTCGCAATTCTCCGCTCCTCCTCTATCTACCTGGTAGGTTTGTAATTTCACCAAATTAATCATTTAATACGTACGCCTGGACAGCTCAACACAGTAACTACAATTATTTAAACTTGCCATGAGCAGTCAAGGAATTGCTCCATGAATTGCACAGGCATCCAAGAACGACGACAGTTAATTACATGTTTGTGTTCTCAAAAATCACTTGAATATTGAGTTACGGCCGTTTTTCAAGAGCACGTGTCCTTGCTTTCAAAGCTTTCATTGCAAAAGTCCTTGGTATTCTCATGGTGTCAATTACGATGACGTGGTACCAATTATTTCACTAATTGAAATTCACTTTCTTTTATTATTAATTCATAATCTTTATAATTTTTGTTTCCGTTACCAATTGCATTTTATTTTTGCAATTTGTGCTCGTACATTCCTAAAATTGAGGAAAGTAAAAGAAGGAGAAATTTTGACTGATATGTGTTATGAATTTTTGTAGGGATCGATGGTGTCGGACTTGGACTTATAAGGCAACATGAAAGACTTGGAAAGTGAGTATCTGATCTCTCAGGATTTTAATGCCTACTGTAAATTATATTTTCAGTAATAATAAATTCGGAAGATGTTATTATAATCACCTTGATGGTATAGCTATTATTCATTGATCATGTGACGTGATGATTGTTCTCTTTGATGAAGGATATTAGATGTATGCTGCTTGCATATTCCTGTTAAGGATAGGACATCATTTACAGGTATTTTGTTTCTCTTACACTGATTTTAACTTCGGAAGGAGATCCCAGAATGTTAATTTTTGTACCTGCATGGTTCAGATCTAGTGGAGCTGATTGAAAGAAGAGTGAGATCAGAGAATTACCGCTCACCAAAATCAAATAGACCCATATATCTTGTTGGAGAATCACTTGGAGCTTGCCTTGCACTTGCTGTTGCTGCTCGTAATGCTGACATCGATCTTGTGCTGATTTTGGCTAACCCAGGTCCCAAGTTTGTACTTTTCTGTTAGGTGATCGGTATAAAACATGAACTGGTAGTAAAAACTTGGACAGCTCTTTTATGTACATAGATTAGATTGCATACAAAAACATATAAATGGGATATTTTACTGTTCATAATTGGTTGGAATTTGGAAATTGCTTGAAAGGATCTCCAACAATGGAGTAAACAACCATCTTTCGCTTTCTAGTAGATATGGTATTAAGTAGATGTATATATATGTCTTTGTTAATTACTCTCTAGTTACTAAACATTGATGTATAGTTTTTCAATTGCAGCTACATCTTTTAGCAAATCAGTGCTGCAGACTACAGTGCTATTACTGGAGCTCATGCCGGGCCAAATAACTCATAATCTGTCTAATATGTTGAGCTTAATGACAGGTTTGCTTTTCTACTTGTATTTTCACATTATATTGCTTCTGGAAACTGAAACTAGCCATTCATTTGATTTTTTTTTAAATTACTGTTAAATGAAAGGCATGGTATACCAACAGTTGTAGAATATACGTGATCAGGTGATTCTTTGAAGATGGCAATGGATAATGTGGTCAAAGGACTTTCTCTGCAACCAACAGTGCAAGATCTATTACAGGATCTCGTTGCTCTGTCATCTTACCTCCCTGTAAGATTATAGAGATAGATTGCCCCATTTGTCTATTTTGCCAATAGTTTATTGATTAAAGCAATTAACAGGTTCTAGCTGATATCTTACCCAAGCAAACACTCCTCTGGAAGCTAGAGTTGCTTAAGTCAGCTTCTGTGTATACCAATGCCATTCTCCATGCTGTCAAAGCTGAAACGCTAATACTCTGCAGGTTCTTACTCTTTGGCACAATCCAGTTGTTTTCAGCAATGACTAGGAAATATTATATCAAAATCCAGTTGTTTCTGGACGAAGAATTAATTAGTTGAAACAAGAAATGCCAGCAATATTTAAGCATAGTAGTACCAATTAAAATTAGAGGCTTATAGTCAACACATGAAAAGGAATTTTGCAATATATATATATATATATATATATATATATATATATATATATATATATATATATGTATATATATATATATGTATTTTGCGTTACTTGGAGGCCTAATTTTTGATGCTTTTCACAGCAATGAGCTGATGGAGCTCCTGTCTTTTTTTTTAATTTTCACAGTGGTAGGGATCAGTTGCTGCCGAGTGAAGAGGAAGGTCAAAGGCTTTCCCGTGTACTGGCCAATTGCCAGACCCGTAAGCTCGATTACAATGGTCATTTTCTGTTCCTAGTAGGAAGATCTCCCTCTCCTGTTCCATTAGTATTTCAAAATTGTTTGTCTCGGAACTTAACAATGAAAAACAACAGAGTAGTAAATACCAAAGACTGGCAGTTCTAATTGTTTGTTTTTCAGACACATTAGAATTCATGTGTAGTTCTGTCCATATGTTGCAGGAAGATGGTGTTGATTTGGTAACCATAATCAAGGGTGCTGGTTACGATCGCCGCGGAAGAAGTGTCGACTACGTTTCAGATTTCATACCACTAACTGCTACAGAGTTCAGTAAATTTTATGAAGCTTACAGGTAAAGGAATAAGTTGGAGTGTATTTCAGGAAAATGCATCTTGTACTCTGTTGCTTATACTATCATCGACCTACCTTTGTAGGCTAAGTGGCTTGAATCCACCTACTGTATAGTTGCCATTCTCGTTACATATATATATATATATATATATTTCGTGATTAACAGAGTATAATGGAATTCACGAACATCTTGTTGCCAGATCGATAAGTGAACTTGCTAGCCCTGTGATGCTATCAACTTTAGATGATGGGAAGATTGTGAGGGGTCTTTGCGGAATCCCTTCAGAGGGTCCAGTCTTGTTCGTTGGATACCATAACTTGTTAGGAATTGAAGCGTTTCCAATGGTACAACAGTTCATGATCGAAAGAAATATTCTGGTTCGAAGCCTTGCACATCCAATGTTCTTTAATTTGAAAGATGGAGGATTACCTGACTTTGAAGATTATGAAACACTTCGAATAATAGGCGCCGTTCCTGCCTCAGCACTCAATTTCTACAAGCTTCTGTCTTCCAAGTCTTATGTCGTACTATATCCAGGAGGACTATGAGAAGCACTTCATCGAAAGGTACACACATCCCTCTTTTAACAGTGTGCACTTGTGTACAGCACACATTTTTGAGGAACGGTGAAGCTGATTTACAATAACTCTTCCTACCTTTTAGGGAGAAGAATACAATCTATTCTGGCCAGATAGTTGCGAATTTGTCAGGACGGCAGCCACATTTGGAGCTAAAATTATACCTTTTGGTGCTGTTGGAGAAGACGATCTTGTTCAAGTAATTAACCATGAATACTTCTTACCATTGTCTATTATATATTTTGATGGTGCTGCCCCTGAATGATCAACATAACCTATTTAGATGTGACTTTAATGAATATGGATGACATTTTCATAAAATATTCAGATAGTTTTGGATTACAATGACCAAGTGAAGATTCCTTTCTTGAAGTCTCAAATAGAAGAATTGACAGAGAAGGTTGCTAAGCTGAGGTATATATTAATATTCTGATCAGTATTTCCATGGTTAACTTCTTCTAATATGCATACACATGCATCTAATATTCCTCATTTTGATTCAAATTTCCCTGTTGCGAATCGCAGGACTGATGCAAAAGGCGAGGTGGCAAACCAACCAGTACACTTCCCAGTTCCTATACCAAAAGTTCTGGGCAGATTTTATTATAATTTTGGGAAACCAATTGAAACAAAAGGTAAGGCCATTGCCATCGAACGGCTTTTGTCTCTCAAATACTGGGCGGAATACACTTAATTACTTTGATCCATTTTGTGATTCTGCATGGTAAAATTTAGTGTAAATATTCAAGCCCGCACTGAGGTGCCTGCGATCAAGTTGATTGACTAAAGCTGTTAATTATACATGTTTTGAAGGGAGGAAGGAGGAATTAAGAGACAGGGAGAAGTCTCTGGAACTGTATTTACAAGTAAAGTCAGAGGTTGAGAAATGCCTGGCTTATTTAAAGGAGAAAAGAGAAAATGATCCTTACAGGAATATATTGCCTCGCCTCATTTACCAGGCTATGCATGGATTTACATCTGAAGTTCCCACATTTCAGCTTTAATTTTCTTGTTCATTAGATGTTGATTTCCCTCTCTTTTCCCATGGAAGCCCTGACAATTTCCTGGATAAAAGAATGGGGTCATTGTATTTGTATTACACTTATTTTAAGCAGAATGTCGCAACTCTGAGTATTCTTGCTCATACGATGCGAAATTTTGCAAAATAAAATATGAAGAATATCTGCCAACCTGAAATTTGTGCATACAAAATATACCCATAAACTCAAAGGGCCTTTGACCTTTGAATACTCCCTCTATTAATAATCAATCTCTTTGCATTAACCGGATACAGAATTAATAATTATTTCCAGGTGGAAATGGCTGATTTCATGCAACATGCCAATAATGTGTGAGTTTTGCTAAGTTTAACCAAATTTCAAATATACAGCTGAGTACCAATCCTAAGCTTAAACTAAATAATAGAACAAAACCCATCAAGCGACACTGTTAACTCTCTACTTTTCAATCAGTGAGTCTTAAATAAGATCCACTGTCAGCCGATGAATTGTAGTTGGCATAGACATACAGTAGGGCCAGAACTCATTCGACCTATTTCTCATTACATGCATATGCCAATATGCCATGACAGAAGCCAGATATTTTTTCTATGTTTCCCGCAAATGAAAAATGTTAAAAAGCCACAGCAGAGATAAAGAAAGAGAATGTAGGTTCGGTTCCAGCTAGCATCAGTCAGTAATTCCTTTTGTGAGATTAATCCAATGCCCAGCATTGGCTGCCCTGAATAAACAAAACAAATGAAAACTAAAGGGTTTAACCCCCAATGTATCAACCGAGATAAACCTACAACATCTCAACTCTCAAGCAAGCCTGCGAGCTGGCTCTCAGAAAGAACCTACAATTACAATGCCATTGTCTTTTTCTCCTCCAAGTCCCTGAAGGATCAGAAGGCTCGTATTGAATCAAAATTTAACCACCGTCACCTTTTACCGTGTATCTATTCAGTAAAGGCAAGGGCTTGCTCCGTGCATACCAACAACCTCAAATCAATTTGCATTAGCATGCTAAGGAAATTAGAGAGAGATTATAACGTGTATCAAAACATCAAAAATGGAAAATCGCGGGAGATCATATATATGTAAATAAGCTATCATGAAGAACCAAATCTCGACACCTTTTAACTGTTGTTTCTCAAACAAGAAGAAACATATTTGCTTCTACTGTATTTAACCAAAAAAAGGAACCTGTTTAATCTCCGTTTTCACTCGATCTTAGTTGAAGAAACTGAAGACCCACCGAAAGCAAATCAACCTTACTCGAAACACTAAAAAGCAAAGCCAAAAAAAAAGCATTTATAAATGGAGATTGAGGTCAACTTTCACTTTTTCGTCATTATCACCAGAAGAAGACGGCGAACCATCAGGAGTGATGGACCCCCCAGCCAGAAAACCATGATAAGAAATATTAGGAGCTGCCACTGAGCTTGACGGGTACTGGCTGTAGTGGTACTGGTACTGGTACGGATGCTGGTGGGTCTGGACCGGCTCGAAGCGGCTATGATCGACGAGAAAAGGTGAAGCGTGCTGGTCTAAAGATGGCAACTGAGAGGGATTAAAGCGAGAAGCTGAAAAGCTTCGAGGATCAACGTTGATGGGGAAGTTCAAGTTTCTACGCGCAGCAGCACGCTCGCGCTTGTGGGCATTTTGGTGGCCACCAAGAGCTTGAGAAGAGTAAAACTTGCGAGGACAGTAAAGACACTGAAAGAGTCTTGCCGAGGATGAAGTGATATTAGAGGGCGGCGGAGGCGGAGGCGGTGGCGGTGGTGGCTGTTGTTGAGCTTGACGTTTGTTTGGCCTTGGATTAGAGCAAGAGGAGGTTTGGGTGAGGAAGCTGTGGATGTTTGGATCTGCCATTTTTATCAAGGGCAGTTGTTCAGAGAGAATAACAGAAAGAGAATGAATGAGAGGTTTATGCGGGGTTTTATGGGGCTTTGCTTGTGTGTATTTTGATCCGTTAAGGTTAGGAGAGAGGAAAGGGCAGAATGGTATTAGTATAAATAATATAATAATACTATATAATTAATTAAAAAAATTATTTATTAATAATAAATAAAAATAAATTTTATAATTAAATTAATTAAAAATAAACTTTTTTTTTATTAATTAAACGAACTTACGTCAAGCTAAGCTATGCTTTGATATAACCGATCTACTCTCACTAAGTCTGTCTGCAATATGATTGGTTGTCATTTAGTTGACAGAAATACCCCTATTTGCAATAAACAAACTGTCAGTCTCAGGTATTGTTGTATGTATATTCTCTTCTCTCTTTTGAACCTAATTAAACAGCTGAGAACCGGCGGGCGCAAGCATCAATCACTTGACACCAAGTTCTGAGGGGCAATGCAGAAGGAAATGACCTCATCTGAAGCCACCTGATATGACACGCGTACGACTTTGATTTTGCTCTTTTTTCACACTCAAAGGAAAGAAAGACTGCTAGCAGTGCCATGCCCATCAACTTGTAGAAGCCAGGTGATGATATCGAACTGGATGAGAAGAAGAGGAGGGCAGATTGGGAAATGAAGGAAATGCCCAAGAGAAAAATGGGACGTCATATGGAAAGGACCTCCTTTTCGGAGTGCAGATAGAGGTAGAAAGGAGTGACTGTTAATTGTCAGCCATATTTTTGCTTTTCTGAATCAGCTCAGCAGCCATTGTAGGATGCGGAGACGTCTGTGTGTCAGTACAGCCAAAAATGCAAAAGCAGGTACACGTACATAATCAGCCAATCACCTAAATATATCAGTTACAAGGAAAGGGTAAACCAAAGTTGGGAATCTTATGAAGGGCCGACCATCAATCCTCAACACATCCATTGACACGTATAAATAACAATGAAGATGATCCGATTCATTAGTGGTTTGGGGGCTCGAACGTCGAAGAATGATGAAATGAAATTATGAAAGAGACCGAAGCCAAAAGCCAAAACCCAGAGTGGGATTATCCACTACTACTGAATAGATTAGATGCAGTGGGTTATTAGCAGTTTCCCGAAATGGGTTAGTTCTAGGTTGGCTGGTTTGTTGTTGGAATCCTAATTGAGTGTTTGTTTATCTCAGTTCTTTTCATCTCGGTCGGTTTAATTAAGATGCTGCCATGCATACACATATAAAAATGCAACGCATGCTAGCTAGGATTGTGAAACTGAAACATCTCTGCGTATAAATCTGACTTTTAAGTCCGGCTTTCTATTTCTGTTATCAGCTAAGCGTAGCTAGAATATGCATGAAAGACAAGTTGATAACCTGAACCCCATCTTTGAGAAAAGAAACAACAAGTCACAGGTACCGGGAGAGAGAGAGAGAAATTCCTTTGTATTATGTTTTCAGGATTTGGCATCGGGGCTCATCACGTGGTTCACAACGCGCCCTAAAAATAACATGGCTGACCATTAAAGCAAAAATGGTTCACCTTCACCCACAAGATCTCCTGGGAAATGAAATCAGACAATTTTGAAATACCGCTTTGTTTAATGCTTTCTATGTAACTTCTTTGCTTAATTTTGAAATCTATAAACAATATTTTCTGACCGAAAGAACAGTGTTCTGACTTTTGAAATACTACACATTTGTACGTTTAGCTCTTTATGATTAACATACTCCCAGGCACATGCCAAATGGGGCTAATCCATTGTATTAAAGGTAATCGTGGGCTTGACCTGCCTCGAGCCCTTGGCCCCAGATTGCATACTCGGCTCTTAAGTATACCGACCTTTCAGCATCTTTATTTCCTCCGTGCACTTGCGTTCTACATAAGCATCAGGCGAAGCAAAAAGTTGTCTTAACCCATGAAATTATTTCAGAATGAAAATCTGTACAGGCTGATCAGGGTTAGCTCCATTTCCAGATGAGATGGCTGGAAAAGAGAAAATGTACTTGTTTATGCACAATCAAATAAAAGAAAAACATGATTTGGCAAAGCAATTCTTTCAATTGCCAACGTCGAAGTATCTCGGATCTTCTGGGAAATGGTATTCCACGTTCAACTGCCATTATACAGCAACGCCTCTATTAGCCACATATAGATATTAAGACACCAAATCAAAATGATGAACGTTGTTTTCTACATCGTCATGAAAAATAAAGTAACGCATACATTGAAATGTAATTGACAAGTTCATATTCAGGGCTGAGCAAGGAAAACAAACTAAACCCATACTATTTTTGAAATCAAAATCACATACCTTGCCCTCATCAGCATCTGAATGGCGTTGAGGAAACACAACCCTCAAGTCATTGTACAAATAGAACCTTCGCTCACCTTCCATGTCTAGACTTGTTCTTTTAGGTACAGAGAGAAGATCGGATTTACATCTCTGAACCAAACTACAACTTTTCTTAGGAGGAGGACATAAAAAACGAAGATGAAGTGCATATCGCAGAGCGCCAGTGCTATTCTCATTAATCTTTGACCAACCATGACCTGATTTCTTGAAGGTTCCATGGCAGGCATCCACGGGGGTGGAGTCCATATGAGCAGTACTTGGGCATTCACCACTATTGCACCCATTCTCAAGTGCACAGGAAGGAATGCTTGCCACATTTCGGGTTTGATTGGATGCAATCCCTCTGTGTTGTGAATCCACTATATTAGAGCCGTCAATTTCATTAACTTCTTCACCATTCTGAAGAATGAAATGCACAGAATGTATCATGCCAACTATCTGAAATAAGATTCTGCTAAACATAACAGGGTGCATTTTCTGTTAGATTAGAGTTACCTTTTCTTTGTCTTTAGGCTCTAGACCTATCTGTCCTTGTTTCAACTCCATAGATGTCAGGCCATTAGAGGCTAGAGTAACCTTCTGACGCAAGAATGTCTAATTTGATTCAAATGGCAGAGAAGCAAGAAAAAAACCACATAACTAATTAGATACAATGTTATTACATTGACATGAAGAAATATAACTAGCATACAATGTTCAGAATGTGCAACAAAAGAACACTAGAGGGAGAAATAATACACCAAAACCAAAAGAAAAAATCAGCAATCTGAGTGGCTCCCATACAATTGTTCTCCACACATTCAGTATCAAAATGAATACTGGCACAGAAGATATAAGAAAAATGAAGTCAATAAATTTGAGCTTTCTGAAATGAGCAACTTCCAGCAAGTTAATAAACTCAGACATAAAACAAGTGGTTTGTTTCCAGAGAAAAATCAACTTTATATAACATTCAAATTTGGGAACAAGCACATTTTTTAATTCATTCACTTCTCAAATTACATCTAGGAGAGGAAGGTGACACCGACATAGCAAAGAGAAGGTCAATGCTGTCTACCAATTGCTTACTTCATATCTAAGGTACACACAATAAAAAGTGGAAATTTTCCTATTCAGTTTAGTCAAAGCACTAGTTCAATAAGCGACTAAATTATGCCTTAAAGAAGACAGTGCAGGTTCGCATCTTACTTTGGTACCAGCTGGCATGTCACTCAAATCATAGTTGCACAGGTAAGTATGAACAGGTGTTTTTTCTGGGTTGCTGAGAACCTGCAGAAAGCAAATCACTCTGATAGTAAATAATTACATCATATTCTTTATAAGAAACCACTTAAAATCCATAAGTAAATGGATTCCAGAAACTTTAAAATCAACATCCATACATAAAACTCCCATGAGATGTTCTTCCAAGTAGCTAGACATATTGCCATCAAACAATGAAAAGTATTCTTCCAAGTAGCTAGACATATTGCCATCAAACAATGAAAAGTATTCTTCCAAGTAGCTAGACATGTTGCCATCTAATAATGAAAAGTAAGAGAGAGACCTATGACAAATTAGAATGGTTTCCACTTTAATGCCTTTCAAGTAATTCCAATGGATAAAAAAAAATGTAGCATCAACTCAGGGATAATTCTCTGTGGGTAAATACAGAGTACACTAATTTCATGTATTATTTAAAGCAATCCAAGCAACAATACAAGGTAAGAAACAATAAAATAGCCAAAACTCCAAAAGCATACAATTAAATGGACTAATGAAGCAGGGCATTCTTGTCAACTTGGGCTAATCAAGGTCCCATATAAGAGATATGAATAAACCAACAAACACAAATCATCATTCTGAAGCCTAAATGGTATATGCACTGCAACCTAGAAGCTCGAGACTCTAATTACCACCAACAGTGTCAATGTTGTTAATTACTGGGAATGAATTATTATCGCATTTTATAAGAAAAGTTAACCATTTTGTCATTGGCACTGGGAACCACTAATTGTTTTGATAAGAGAATTTGCATACCAGTTGTATGCGCCCTTTCATAGGAATGCGAAGGCAGCTTTTCACAGCTTGTGAATCATCATTCCCAATACCTCTTTGCAATTTTTGGGCTCTGCATTTGTTTGATGAATTTCTTGCAAGATCTATGGATGAATAATATAGTAAATAGCAATCTCCATCCACACTGGTTACCGAAAACGGAAGCTTCTGTGATTGTGGTGAGAAGTTTCCCCCAGTAATGCTAAGTACCGCAAGGAAACCATCAATTTTCTACACACATTGATGTCAAAAACAAGCAGTTGAATTCCATCAGATATTGGTGTACAATAACTACAACACTTCAGGTGATAATCAATCACACAATCACCTGTAAGAAAACAGAAACTACTAACCTGACTGGATTTACCAGAAATGAGCCGTCCAGACAACAGGGACTCCTCAAATGAACCAACCAAGGACCTTCTTACGGAAAGCCCACTCAAACTTCTAATGAACCTAAAGTGTTGGGATGTGGGGGATGCTTCTTGACACAAAGACCAAGTTATGCCAGCTGTGCTTTCTAGAGAAGAGGGACGAAACTCTTTGTGAACATCTTCAAATGATCTGCTTCCAACCCTAAACTCAGCTTCTTCGGAGGCAAAGATAATGCCAGAGTCAGACTTGTCAATAGATTCTTCCAAATTATTTAATTTTGAACAACAGTCTTCTGTGTCTTTCTTAACCTTCCTGCACACTTGCACAGTTTCTATTCTTTCCGAAAACTTTGGACCAAGAGGTGACAAGGAAAGACAAGGCGAGATTGCCTTTTGTCGTGATATAGGTATCGCTCCACTACGGGATCTTACCTTACTAGATTCATTCAAATGATCATATTCAGGTGTATACAAAAAATTATTGTGAGGGTCCATGCAATTGTTTTCTAGCAAAGGGCCATCAGTGAAAAAAATGGATGCAGTTCTACTTTCATCAGATGGCACATTCTTCTGTTCCAAGCAACTAGACAAGGACCAGGATGATGTGGTCAAATGGATTTTGCTTCCAACATTAACTTTCTTATAATCTTGAGACATCGGAACACTAGAACTATTGGTCCCAGAATTCATTTGAGAATTATTGAAGCCAATGTCCAGAGGATCTCCATTAAACTGATCAAGGAAAAGCATACTCTTTAAAGGTGAAAACAATCGTTTTCTGACTAATGACCCACCAGACTCAGTTCCATTGACTGTGACATTGTCACCTGAAGAAGAATGGACATTATCGGCAGAAACACCCTCAAGCTCCTTACTTAAAGAACTTGTTCCCCGTGATTCAAAACCAGCAATCCTGGAAACAGGATTCTGCACATTCCATCCGCTTTTAGGAGTAAACAAAACAACTTTATCTGCGGAACCAATCTTAAATCCATGTACACTGGAAAGAACATCAGTTGGCCCTCCTGGTCTAAATGATCCATCAGAAAACTTGGAAATTTCCAAGGAGGTTTTCCTATGGAATTCTCCAATAGAAGAGTGTGGGTTATCCTCAATGACTGTTTCGCTCATTGTTCCTCCATGCATTCCATCCAAATCAGTGGTACTCACACCAATAAATTGCCGGGGGCTTTGCAAAAATGAGCCCAACGATGTTGCTGCAATTTCCTCAGCACTGTTGCCAGAGGACACTTGTGGCAAACCCATTGCTAAATTTAAGTTAATTTACTGCACTCTCTCTTTTCTTCCCCCCTTCTTTGGTGTATATTTAACTTTCTACTTTCAAGTAATACACTAATTTCAACTCATTTTCTCCAATCAACAACCTAGTTTCTGTGTCTAAAGAACACATGAACTATGATCTTCCCAACCCTATTAGCACTACAAGAGAAATTAAAATTCCAACCTGTCCTGTAAATACCACAACAACTGTAAAAGAAGCAATTCCCCAATTAACATCCAAAGTCAGAATGCTATGTATCTACCAAAGGAATCCACATTTCAAGAACTACTTCTTTACAAGGCTGCATACTTAAAGCCAATCTCCTACTAACGATCCTGCAATAACGAGTAGCACAAATCTTCTGACCTCCATAACAGCAAGCAATCAAGTTCATGTAATTCATTGTTGCCCACAACAATCAAAGCGTGCACCTAACACAAAATTTGGACAGAAAAGAACGCCTTATTAGTTGTCCCTCAAAACAGAAATGATTTCAGTATCATATTTTATTGACTACCACATTGCACTTAAAATTGATTGAACTAAAAACCTAACAGAACTAAAATACAAAATCAAAGAATCGAACAGCATAAATCATAACAATATCATGAAAAGAAGCCGGTTGTTATGTAAGACAAGAAGTTAAAATCCGCAGGAACTTTAAAAGTATAAATTTGACTGCCTATGAAAACCAAGAGATCCTCCACAATCTTTAAATGAATTCGCCAGAAATAAGCAAATTTCCAAAACCCAGAGAGCAAATTACTTCAAAAACAAATATAACCCAAATAGTAATCCGAGCCCAGAAAAATAGAAACCCGGAATTTTTAAAGGATTCCTTAAAAAATCAAGAACAGGAACAATTATACACAACAGGGAGGAAAGGAGAGAAAGTGTTTGCTGGTACGGCACATATACACCACACAACTTCTTACATGATCATCTTATGCAAGCAAACAGAACTTGTTATAAATTTTTTTTATTTGATTCTCTTCCACTGCTTTAAGACAAACACAACTTAAAAACAATTATTAACAAATGCAGAACAGAAAATGAATTCTAAAAAGACGCACCCAGTGCTGAAAGAATCTAGTAACAGTAGAAAAGCCATTCTAATAATCTTCCCATATAACCTACAATCCTCAGATCACACAAAAACCACAATCCAAAGAAAAATAAATAATAATTATCATAATAAGATTGATACTAAGAGGAAAAAGGAAGAGGAGGAGGAGGAGGTGGGTGAAGATGTGGAAGATTATGTTAGGCTTGCTCTGTACCCCTTTTTATAATAATGTTTGGTACTAAACTAGAACTGGTACCCACTTCGCATTCTTTCAATGCTGCTATCCTTTTTTTCTTTTTTCTTTTTTCTTTTTTTTCTAAGGCAAAGAGCGCCTCACTCCTTTGGTTATTTTTAAATTATTATTTATAAAAATAATTCCACTTGAGTTTAGTTATGTAACTAGAATACTAGTTCACTCTTCCAAACACAATAATTAGTAATTAATTAGGAAAACTAATCACTAATTTGTTAAGAGTTTGAACCAGAAAACCCAATGAACAAATTTGCTGGAGGACACAATTGAAGGGGCATATCATTAATGTTAGTACAATCCACCTTCTGTCAAGCTAACAAGGTATAAATTAATAGAGGATTCTCAATCAACCATAATGCCCTCGGCTTCGTTCCATGAATTTGGACGACGGTTAATTTTGGAAGAAAAAAAAAGTCGCAATCAGGCAGTGTGGGCAAGAATATTGCAAAAGTTCAAGAAAGCAACACGTGGCAGGATGGTTGATACGTGTCAGCAAAATAGAGTATGATCGTTAAGATTCGTGACAAGACGCGAAGCACGGAAACTCGTGCCCCTCCTTCAGCTGCTGTTTCTTTGTTTCCAACTTAACTCATAATTCCAATAAGAGAAATATTTTTCAAATAAAAATAAGCTGATTATTGCTACAGTGCTTGTGAAAAGTCCTTTCCAGGGAAGTAGAAACAATCCACCCAGTTTTGGTGGGCCCTGATTTGCCCAGTTCTATGAAGCCAACCAACGTGGCTTCTAGAAGCAGTGAAAAAGGAGTTACCGATGGATATTCTGCTGTATCTCTACATGGCGAAGTAGTGGAGTTCTAAGACTGGGCACACGCGCTGCCGAGGAGATCACATGACAGTAGAGGAAAGGAGATGCACCAACCAACATGGAGCAGGTCAGGCAGTTAAGACGAAGTATGTGCAAATCTCACCATGTGTCTGAGAGAGAGAGACGCTGGAGATAAGGTAGGCTTCTCTTTCAACAAGCGGAATTCAAATTGGTCTTTTGTTGGGAAGATACATCCATAATTCATCAGTTATAATTTGTATTAATTAAATAAGATTAAACCATTATTTAAGGTCAAGAGGCTACGTTTAGGTCAGAAATGGTCAGAGGATGACATTATTTCCCTTTTGAAAAATCCCATAACAGGCATGGGGGTAAAGTGATGCACCCAGGGCAGGCACACAGCTCGTGACTCTGGATTTGTAACAAAAAATTTTCTGATGAAATACTGCTCAAATTTGTATGGGGGTTGAAATGGCCTTTTGTCAGCTAAAAGGGTTTTGCTGCCTCTGTCATTATCTCCTTTACTCTTGTAAGTCTTTCGATCTCCTTTAGAACCTGAAAGTATTACCAGATGAATCGAACGATGCCATGTTAGCATACCGATAAACTAGGTGTTTATGAGTGAGAAATGCTCGTGTTGTGATTTTCTTCGCCTCCATACTCATGTCTTCTGTGGTTACAGCATCCAAGTAGCCATGCCCAATTGGTTAGCTACCTCTGTTTAGAAGAGGAAACTGTTAGAACAAACAGGATAATTCAATTTGTTATCTCACAAGTAACAAAGAAGAACAGGAATATACTTTGGACAGAAGTGGTTGCATCGGCAGTGGCACATCCGTCTCTCATTTCTTTATATAAAGTAGATAGCTGTGGCAACACCTGGTTACTGCAAGTTAGAACTGTTACTCACCAAAGTATAACAGTGCTCCACATCGCCAAAATCAGAAATTAAATAAGATCAAGAATTTGATACCTCTGATGCAGGAAGTTCCCTCTGATCCACCCATCATTTCAGGGGAAACATCAATCCATATAGATATTCCATGTCTTATAAGGGCCCTGCATATTTATGAGAGCAAATCACATAATATAGAGCATTCAAATCATATATAATTTAAGCAAGGGAATGCTGACAGCTAGTTCAGCAATTACTGCAATCTCATACAGATTTGTAGAACTCTGAAATGCACCATTTCCCACACAAACTACTAGTCGAACCATAGATGATAACTGTTTCAATACTTGTCTGCAGCAACAAGTCACCAAAAATATAAGCCACTTATTGTTTAACTCCTTACCAATTTCACCATAAAGCTCCAGGTGGCCTTCAGCAGAACAACAGAAGTTTTATATGCAGTTAACTGACCAATTTTAATCTTCGAAAACTGGCTTGCATACAAAAAGCAGCATAGCAATACCAGGCAAGTCTAAAACAATCACCTCAGCCTCCTGATAAGCCTTCTCATCACTGTCCCTGAAAGCTTTGGCAGCAGATTCACCACCAGCCACTTCAAATACCAAACCATCACACTGAAACAGTAAGTTGTGCTATCACATAGCTACAGAAATGTCCTCAATACTATGTGACAAAAACTAGTAGATACCTATCAAAGTAATAATATCACAAGACACCTGCTAGAAGCTTCCCCAAGTTGGTTTTCAATGAATTATTCATCCCTTTAGATCAAATAAATCATGTTATACATGTCAGTATAAACATCAGGATCACTCTAAAATTTACTCTAGTGATATCAATTCACAGTTGCTTAGCCACAAGAAATATGGAAGTTCCTTTCAATTCAGGTGATAGATTAGATGCTTTCTTCTGAATCAAAACAGAGCAGTTAACATAAGCAATTCAAACCCCCATAAATTCAACCAGCCAAAAATATCCTTCAGCTCTTGGTCATTACAGCTGAATCGCACCAGACACAAACAAATATTAAGACTCCGAGATAAAATAAGTAAATAAAATAATAAACATTAAAAAGAATAGAAAAAGAAATGAATATGCTTATTAAGCCCTCTCTCACTTTCATAGGGCCTGAGTTTATCACCTTTACTGAAAGCAACGGATCCTCCATAGCAAACTTTGTCGTGGTATCTTACAAGGAAAAATCATAGCAAAGGGATAAATACATGAATTAAGACTTAAATTATTAACCAGCAACCTGTAATCCTTTGTTTACATTGAAGGATATGAGGGGGAAAAAAAAGGACAAAGAGTGAAGAAGTTTCCAAATGCTGGTTAGTTGAATATGTAAGGGAGACGTGAAATAAAGCAGAAAGTTATGAACATTTAACCAAGTTTTCGCTGAAATCACTTATTTGAGAGAATTAATAGTACTATCATCTTCCTTTGTTTCTACTTCTTCAAAGATACTCATTAAACATTTGACTAAAAGGAAATAATTAACCTCTACTATCATAAAATTGCTACAGTATACTGGTAATTCTTCACTCTTCATTTCTCTCAATATTCAAATTGGGAAGCTGTGCTTTGAACTTAGCTTCTTATCATCTATTTACTTCACTTCTCTTCAATCGAACATAAAAGGAACCAATATATTGTAAGGATTACTGCAACTTCATGATTGTTACCATTAAATCACTTAACGATAAGTATATAACTACACAACTAAAAACAACGCCAATGCCCAAGATTATTCTCTGTAACATATTATCAAACACGACATAGACGAAACAATCGAACTAAACTAAAACCTAAAAGAAGAAACTGAACTAAAACATAACACGGACGGAAAGAACTCACTGAAAGTTGTATCGTCAGCGAGAGAGCAAGTCGTTATAACGGGTTTTCGAAATGCAGTACGAAAAATAAGGGGAAATCGAAGTGAAGTTCGAACTGGGGCATGAAAGTGAGTAAAGAGCAGAGAAATTGAAGGAGTTTGGGACCGGGAATCAATTGTACAGCCATAGTGATAGTTGCAATAATGTCCGTCGAGGTGGCTTAGCTACCTATTATTCGTATTTTGTAATCCACTTGCTGCTTCCTGCGACTGCAAGTTAGCAATGTAACCTCTGTTTTAGGCCTCCAAGTTCGGTATTTTGGGCTGGGCTTCGTTATAGATTGGACAGCTGCGAACACAAACATAGTCTGACGAGCGGTTACGTTGAATGAATATTCAACAAAATAGCATTTTATTTTGTTCTTTTTCATCAATTAAAGCCATCTGCAAACAGAAAACAATTTGCAGGTCAAACTCAAAACATACAAACTGAATGGACATTCAGTTTTCTTTCTGTGCAATTGAATGAAATCAAGTATTGCTCACACCATGCACGATTTCAGTAGTATGAAGGACAAACTGGAGAAGTGAGCAGCAGGCCATTTCATAACCATTTCTGAATCCTTTTTTTTCCCTTTATAAATTAACAATTTAAGCACAAAGAATCAGGGTGGACGTATACAAGATGACAAAATCTTCCAGCATCCATAAACTATCAAATTATATGCACAAGCAATTTAATGCTCCAAACAATGAATGTGGCATCTCAATCACCTCTAACTTGCCCAGACTGAGAGGGCATGTCAGAAACAACGGGTACTGACCGTGCGCGGGCAAGGGAAATAGGCGTCAGGGGAGGAGAAACATCTTCAGCCTTTTCTGCAACTTTAGGAGACTCCAAATGCTTAGAAACATGCAATGCCATTGCTCTCTGGCTACTTGAGGGAATGGAGTAACTACGAGGAACGATCGATGGTGGAATGGGGAGACGGGATGCCGTATTAGATGCCACTGAAGGATTTTTATTTGTTGTGGTATGGTCTTGATTTCTAAACATCAATGGAGCTGAGTGACCAGCCAAACCATACGATTTTGCTGGCTTGGCAGCAAAGCCACTTGGGGGCCTAGGAAGCTCATGAAGCTCACTTATTCTAGGTGAAGAAACAAGAGGCGGTGAAGCACTAGGGGATACTCTTGGAGATGTTTTAGGCTGAGGAACTGGCGCATGAGAAAGTAATCCAGAAACTAATTGAGGAAGTTCGGCAGAGGTAATGGGACCACTGGAAGTTAGAACAGGCTTTGTTGAAGATGGCTTACTAGTCAATGGACCAGAGAATGCTTGTCTTTTGATTTTCTTTGTATCAAGCTGTGGAAAAGCAAGACCCTCAGCCAGCGAAGTGTGTAGTCCAGCGGAGGCATCATTACTGTTGCTCTCTTTGAGAACTGACTGTACTTGCAACACAGAGAGCTCAGAAAAGTCACCGTCACCACGATCTCTGTCTTCTTTCTTCTTCTCCAAGGGAGAAGAATGTGACAAATTGTGAGTGCGTCCACTAGGGTTAGTTGGTCTTGCATGAGGAACAGAAGTACTTATTCTGGAGGAGATTGGGACCTTTGCATCAATGGGCGTAGGCAGCACATATGTGTTTGACTTCCGTGCAGATGATTGCTGCATTTGTCTTATTTTTTCAGCTGGATCAATCTTCTTTTCTGGAAATATTGGGGCTGAAAAGCTACTTCCTCTCCCTCGACCTGATGCATGGTGATCTTCTGGGTTTTTGTCCCAATTTACCTACAGTTCCCAGATCCAGAAATTAATCTCATAAATGATTTCAACGATAGGCACAACCAATTATACAACAATGGTATAATGGCTATTCTTCAAAGGTTTACACCAAATGAGTTAAAAGTAAACCCAATTTTATGGGCAAGAATTTCATGACATGATTTGTGTCTGTCCCTGCAGAAAGCTACATCAAATTTGTAGATTAAGTACATTCACAATCATCAGTGTCAATCTACTAACTATAATGGTTCCAAGATCCCACCTCTGCATTTTCCAGTATTGAAGCTTGGGGGAACGAAACTCCAACTTCATCTACCTGCAGAATAACAACTATATCATCTGTACATGAATAAAATGCAACAATTAAAGAAAACAAGAGTAAATCACAATAAAGTGCTCAATAGATTGCTGGTGCTGGCAGTGATCACATCCAACCACAGAATGACACGTGCTTAAATTGGACAGCCAGCAAGCCAAAAGACAAATGCTGTGTTGAAGGGTTCAAGTAAGAAGGCCCAATTGACAAAATGTCACAAGTAGAACTAAAATTCGTAATAAATTATGAAATATTGTGAAAACTGTTGCAGATTGGTTCAAATTGATAAATTAAGCATTCCCAAAAGATGACAATATATTGGAGAACTTTGTCAAAAGACAAGATAACAAGCCCAGCCCAGCCATTCACCACATGAAAAAAATAATTCCCAATGACCATAGATTCTTACCTCCATTGAATTCCTTGAAGTAGGAACAACATCAGGCCCCTGCTTATTATCTCTGTAGTCAGAACTCAGTTCCCCCTCTGCATTGGTATCATAGTTATCCTCACCATCTTCCCGACCATTATCTTCAAGTCCAGAGAATTGGTAATCAATATGTTGCCTTTCCGCAATCAGCTTAACATGAGTGTCAACTGCATCAAGTGATTTATGTCCCTTCCTAAAAAAATTCAACTGCATTCAACACAATGAGAGTAAATAACCAAGAAAACAAACTAAGATCCAGCTTAGAGAAAGGGCCAAAGCAATTGAATCTGTTAGAAAGATATAAAGAAAACCTGAGCTGCATGGTGACGAGCTGCCTGAGTTAGGAGACTTCGGTACTGCCCTTGTTTGAGAGACTTCAACCGAAAAACACATAGGGTTGCCTCCTCATCATATTCATCATGGGCAGCTTGCAGTTGCTTCAAAGTAAAACTCTCACCTTTTCCACTTTTTGACCTTCCTTTTTCTTTTTGTTGGGCCATCATGTATTCATACACGTTTCTGAACATTACATATCAAATTCAGAAAAAAATCACTACAACCTGACAATCATAAGTCTGAAAGATAACAAGAGCAGACCTTTTTTCATCGCATTGTCGCTTCATATCCTGTACCGACAAACACAAAAGACATCACTGAGCTGAATTCAAAGTCCAATGCTTCCATACAATATACTACTGTAGTCAATGCCAATGGCAGCACAAAAATAGGGAAACCTCCTCAGACCAGGCAACAAATAGGTTGCAAACAAGCAGGAAGGGGACTTCCTGACATTCATTCTTCTTGACTAAGAGATAAATTCCACATCTAATATTCATGCAAACATGTGGATGAGCGATCATCATTAATGCTCATCAAGGCTTCTGATGGAGCTAGAAAATCCACCAATTAAATATGACTTTGTGCCAAAAAAGTTTCAAGGACCACAATAACATCATTACACAAGTAAAGCAGGAGCATATTATAGCACTATTATTTCCCCCCCCTCCTTGAGCACGATAGCAGTTTATGCATGCTTGCAAAACCATGAGATATATAAGTGAAAGTCAAATAACATGTTAACTCAAACAACTACTAAACAAAATAGAATTTGCAAATTCCTTCTCCACTCTAAAAACAAAGGAAAAACCGGGGACACTGGTTTGGTCTCTTGAACAAGTATCAACCCAATAAATGCCAACATGGTAATTCAGCATAGTGATGGAAACAGAAACATGGCTTCAAGGTCAACCTGAGATGCAATCAAGGCAGCACCTAATCTCTGCATATTCTACTAAGGCATTATAGTTTTATAACAATAACTGTTTGCAGCACCTGAGTATAAGAAAGATTAGAAGATCCAAAATATAAGCTAAGAATATAGAATCAACAAGAACAAACCTCAACTGTCCGAAGTTCATTGAGAAGAGATTCTGATGGGTTTGTGATTGTCATGAATATATGTGAGCGCTGAAGTACAAAAGAAAAAGTTAAACACCAGGTTGGACACATTTTTAAAAAAAAGATATGAAAAGGTAAGCTACAGTTCACAGCATTATAATAAGCACTCACATAGCTATCAACAAGTTTTTGAAGTTCGAACTGCACTTTACCCAACATTAACAGAACTCTACCTGCAAATAACATTACAAATAAACATATGTAATCTAGGGCATCTCAACAGCTTTACATAAGTTAAAACATCTCAAAATTCATCCTGATAAACTGGAGGGCCTGCAGCATCACCAAAATTGACAAGCAAGCATCAAGTAACAATCATTCTAAGAAATTGTTTGTCCAGAAAGGATTTTACTTGATAAAGTTAGAAGGACAAAAAGGCATTTGACAACCACTTTGTTTATTGGACGAAAAATGTCAAATTTAACTGTAGATTACTAGACCAGAGATTTTGAGCGTTTCACACCATCAGTCAACTTCATTTTCCAAAATGAAAAGTCCTACCAAGTTAATTAATATCAAAACTAAGCTAACAAATTTCTTCTTATTAACTCGGTCATAAAATGAATTGCAAATCATAAAATCAATTAAGGATATAATGTCTTAGCTTCCCAGATTTGTAAATGACATAATATTCCTATAACTAGGTTGGCCAGCAAAGTCCCCCATCCTACGTCTTAAAGAGAATGCCCAAATATCTGCCATTTGTCACAAACAATTGTTACAGCAACAGATGCTCAAACAAAACTTTGATTCACTTACTACTTTCTTCGTTATGGTGCAATGAAGTTTTCTCCATTAGACAAGAACCCATTTCCCGCAGAGACTCCGAGAATTCTGAATAGAAAAATATAAAATAAAGAAATTAATCACTACCAAACCCAAAATTAAGCAATAGTTAAAATCAAGTACCAAATGCACTGTTCGCCGTAGCAGCAGCAGCAGAGAGTAAGCTATCGTAGCAATTTCGCATATCTTGCATGTCCTATAAATCAAAAAGGAACAAAAACAAAATTCTCAAGACTCAAATTTTAGATTTACAGCAGAGATTTGCAATATTCAACTCCTACATTCACCGAAAGTTCTGAATTTAAATTAATAATAGTGAAACAAAAATATACCAAAGTCCTGATGTCAAGATACTAAGATGGATTTAAAAATTATGAAATCTGCGTATCAGAAATTGATACCTGAGCAGCCTGCTCAAGCTCATCAACCTGAGCGGCAGAAGGTAGAAACTCCACTTTGTCCTTGGTATCGCTTTTGTGAAGTGCAAATCTTCGCAATTTCGAGAGCGAAGTCTTCATTTCTCCCAAAATCCCTAACACCGTCAGCCAAACAGATGCAGAAAAATTGTCCGCTTTTTCTTTGTTACTTTGATTTCGAGCTGTAAATTCACAACGTTGAAGAGAAGCCGAGCAGCTCACTTGTGGCTTGTTTGGCTGGAACAACGACTTTAAACAGATCGACTTCAACCAAGAGGAAATAAATGGAGAGATGATGGATTGTTCAAAAGCCATTAACGACAATAAAATAATAATAATAATAATAAATTTAAAAAATTATCTATTTCCAAATTAAAATTAATTAAAATATATATATATATATATTCTAAATATTTTTTATAAAATTATAATTGAAGTATAAAAGTATGGAAAATAATAATAATAACATAGTTTTCTTTATTTTTAAAGGGACACGTAGGAATAAAATACAAGAAAAATTTTAAATAAAATAATTTTTATTTTATTATTATATTAATAAAATATGTAATTATTAATATTAATTATTATATTTTTTTAAAAAATATTAATATGTATTATTATTTTTTATAAATTATAATTATTAATTAATTAATTATAATATTTTATTATATTAATATAATAAAATTGTACTATCTAAAATTCGAAGATATGGTTAGAGTTGTAATTATAGCAACGAGAAGTCAAAGTCAAAGATTGCTGACAAGGAAAGAAGTAGTTATGGAAGCACAAACTATCTCATACTTTGACCGTTGGTGTGCGGGGTCAGTTCTCCATACCATAGGAAATACCCGTTCCGCCCTTCTGTTTGTTCGGGAAAAAGGAAGATTAAAACAAATTAATCTAAACGAGATATCAAAGAACCGACATGTCATACACATACATTCAAAGTTTTGTGTAGGTGTTGACGTAAAGAGTGGGTGAAATCAGTTTTGAAAATCACTCCGAGTTTATCGTTTCTTGAAGCATTAGTATGTATAGCAGGCAGTGGCAACATCTTAATCAAGAGTTGGTAAGATTAATCCATTTTAATGATAATCAATCAAGAGTATAAATTCTCATTCCCCTAAATTACAGGAATTGAAGATGTACGCTGATTTATTTTTTTCTTTAATATATTTATAATAATAAATAATTTAATAATTAAAATTATAAATTTTAATTAATTTATTTTTATTTTTTATCGTATATAAAATATAAATAAATTTATTAATATACAATATAAAAAAAAGAGAGATCTTGCATAGTCATGGAGTCCAATCCGGATCTTCATTTTTTTTTAAATAAAAAATATTTAAGAATTAACATATTTTAATATTATTTATTTATAAATTAAAATTTTATAATATTAGAATGTTAAAAATAGACCGGTGAATCAGCTCAGGCCCGTGACAAATTTTAATTCCTAGCTTGATTTTCGACCCGTCATGGTCTCGAGCTGGACTAAGCCGAGTACGGTTCAACCCCTTGGACACCTCTACAATGCCCAACTCAACTATTTCATTGCATTAAATATACATATAGATATAAATATAGCCGCGCGCGAACTGTGTTTTGAGATAATATTCTTGATTTCCAGTCCATTACTTTGATTTGGTTCCTTAAAGAGTTGGAAATTAACCTATGATAATGGAAAGGGGCGCCCACCTCACAGGCTGAGGAGAGAATTACAAGAGAGAGGGATGAAGACATGTAGTAATAATACGTTAATATCATAGATGTTGTCGTTTGAATGAAGACTTTGAAGGGTCAAAATGACGTGACGATTGGAGCTTCAGCCCCGTATCAGATCAGATGAGATTCCATACTCTTCCAGTATTAGGCTTTGTAATGTTCAGATTCCAGACAACACACAGTAACTATGAGAGGTTGTCTTTGTCTGGTCGATGGCACTCAGGAGAAGTATTCTTCTGGGAAAGCTATGCATTAGAATGGTAGTGCTGTGGAAGATCTGTCTCTCTCATAGTTGGTTTTTGTTCATTTTTATAGTCAAATACACTGATGGATTTTCGTGTATTGATTCATACATACAGCCTAACATGTAATGTGACAAAATTAACATGAACTGAGAACATTTACACGAGAGAGAACGAGGGGAAAGATGCATCTACTCCACAGAGAGATGGATCGCCCTTCTGTCTCTTTAATTATTGATTGTCCTACAGACCATGCACGTACGTATGTTTTCTAAATGGATTTCTCATTTCTTCCTTTTGCTGATCCACCCAGCTGGCCTATGTATGGCATTCCTAAACCCTTTTCTCGAGCTCCTTTTCGATCTCTCCTGTTCTGCTGTATGTTTACTGTTTGAGGATCCCTCTTCTGCTGCTGTTAGATACGCTGCCTTCTCACAATTTAAGGGTCTCTCTCCCGGTGAGTCGTTCTCTTCTTTTGCATTATTTAAACCTGAAAAGAGAACAAAACATACTCTTAAATTCTTTCAAGGATCAAACACCTTTGAGGAAGAAATCAATAACTGATCACTCCATTCAATCTGATACGGCCAAATTTAAAACGAAAATTTGGAAATTACCTTTGCTTGAGCCAAAGTCCACACAATATTCCCTGAAACTGGGCGATCCAGTGCATAAAAAGTGATTGTCCTCGGGAAAAGGTTCTTTTCCATTATCGTCGGCCGCCGTTGTTCTTGCGGCATACAACCGATCATTGTCATCTAATTTTCCAACTCCTGGCTGATTTTTCTCATCCGAATCAGCTTTCTTTCCATTCATTGCCTGAATGTCTCGTTCAGAACCCACACAACCGTTGCCCTTAGCCGCAACCGGCAAAGAAGAAACACTTTTGCGGTCATATTGATTTACAAGATGATCAGCTTCTTCGTCTTTGACGGCATTTTCAATAACCTTTTCGGAAACAACCGGGTTATCAACATTAGCATTAACATTACGTTTGGGTAGGCGTATGAACGCCGAAGCAGGCCGACCCCCTGCCTCTTCTGGGTCGATCTTCGAAATGCCACAACCCATGGAGGAGGAGAGACGTGAAACGGAAAATCCAAGAGCAGCAAATTAGAGAAATGGATAGGTAGAATTAATGGATCAGCAGAGAGGAAAATCTGTGCGGTTATCTCTGTCGAGCTGCATACAGTTAAACATTTTCGAAAGCAAATGGTCGATATAACGAGGGTTACGGGATGAGATTGGATAAAACAAAATTTACAGTTAAAAGTCGTTAAGAACCATTCATTTTTTTTAAATAATTTGTCTCCCTTTTGTCCATGAGCATGTATCTTAACAATCCTGTCCTATGATTAGCCTGTAATTGTCACCAAAAGAAAATAAGTTGTACAAATTTGGACTATAATTTAAATGTTGTAGAAGGGGGATTGCCCCAACATGAAGTAGCCCAGTGGTTCTGCTTCTTAATGGTGATCCAAGTACAATGGTAAGAAGAATCAATAACCCTTTTGAAAAGCTCTTTAGGTTTCTAATTATAAATGACATTTAACTTAGAAATTATGGTGGTGATCCGAATAAATGCTTCTATTGAAAGCAATTCTTGTATACATTAGTGGGCCACCACGATGGGTGTGCGACGTCTGTGTGCCCACATTAATGTATTCACACCAGTGCATTGTCAAATTCAGAAATCTACGCTCTGCAAATGCGAACGCCAATGCAGACCAAATCCAATGTCATCTTCTTTCGCTTCTGTCATGTATTATGATGACGCGTAAATCAATGTCAGATGCCTTTAGACGGCTGTAATTCTGAAACCACTTATAAAAGAAATTATATATGGTCGGCAGCGTTGTACCTTCCATTTTAATTCACACCGCCTGATTTCTGCCTTGTCATTAGGCAAATCGGTGGTTTGTTGCAATGGGAATTCTACGAAAAAGCAGAAAGAAAATTGAAGATGTTTGACAAATGGTTTTGCTTTTAAACTATTTATGGGCAAACCCGCCAATTAAACTGTAGCTTATCAGGAACACCTCGTGTGAGAAGCAGATAGCCTACTGCCGCAAGCAAAAACTTTTTCTAAACTATACAGTTATTATATATGTTCCCAATTTGAGAAGGCTGTTAACTTGTCAATCAATCGAAGTAAGGCAAGGAGTTGCAGCAAACGCTGAATGGTTAAAGGCATATAAAATTAATGAATGCTTGGCGTCCTCTGTTTATGCATTACATGCGGTAAAACCATGTGAAATGTATTTTGATTCAAGTTACAATGGATCCCACAAACAATTCTGATAGCATATGCTTTTGATGATCTCATCTGACCATGATACAAGTTCCTCCGATCGATTCCACTATCTATATACAAGGATTGTAGTAGTCTTCTTCTTCTTGCTCCATTCCACTTTCGTCCTTTTAACAAGCTTTTTAGGGAAGAGCATTGATCCTTTTCCTCGTTTTAAATCTTTTGATGAATTTATTGATACGTGGTTTGAGGTGGGTGAAGAATTGAATGATAAAATGAAAATGAATGTCCCACTTCTTTA
Source organism: Xylocarpus granatum (assembly GCA_019650275.1). Classification (NCBI taxonomy): domain Eukaryota; kingdom Viridiplantae; phylum Streptophyta; class Magnoliopsida; order Sapindales; family Meliaceae; genus Xylocarpus; species Xylocarpus granatum. The sequence goes on from BNST01000711.1 coordinate 107,413, forward strand.
GCTCTATATTTTTTTCATATTAATATTATAAATTTTTTAATATATTAATTAAATAATAAATTTTATTATTAATAAATATATATATTTTTAATTTATTGATGGAATGTTTTGTTCCTTCTCCCAACAAAACCACCAACTTTCTCCAGCGCATCGATTAATTGAATAATGCCACCACTGTCATCGAAACACAACAAAAGAGAAGAGAATCTCTTAAGCATTAAATTGTTTTTACATTTTTTCAAAAGAATTATCACAAAAGTCATACAGATTCGTTAATGGAAACCCTATTTTATGAAGAGGATTGAGTTTTCTTATGCCGAAATAAGGACAAGAATCGAACACCCCATGTGTAGATGTGCCACTCGAAACATGGTCGGTCTGTGTGTTCATGTTCGTTTGCTAGTGCTAACAGTATTAAAAATCACGAGTGGGTATCTCCTTTTTATGCAGTATGATTAGATAATCCACAATTTAATTGCTTCTTTCGTTGGATACCTTTCTTTTGTTTACATGGATATCTACTTTGGATCACCTTTTGGTCTTAAAATTTACTTGCCTTTTTGATAATAATCGCTTAGATACTGAGCAATAATCAGGGCCACTTCTTTAATGAACAAAAGCATCAAGGCAGCAGTGTTATGATCAGACATTGATAGTGTTTAGATTTGCTTGCAAAATACAATTTCTCTAGTTTTTCAAACAGTTATTTTGCCTTTTCTTTTCTGCCCATTAACTATGATTTGTTGCACAAGATCGAAATCAATACATCTCATACAAGTATCTATCAATTCAGGATTCAGTGCTTCCTAGTACAAGAATATGAAGAATTGTAAGCACTGGTTTCTTCCTGATCTAACATAGTATTAGGGGGTATCTTATCGGCTGTAATTTCACTTGAACTCGATGAAGAAGACTGAGGAGGACCTAATAAATCAGACTTAGCTTCAATAGTAAAATCAATGCAACTTGGCCTGTTGGTTACCCCAATACTCTGATTGCAACCAGCTCTATGCCTTTTAGGTTTTCTCTTCCTTTGAAATATGCGAGACACAACCCAATCTCCTATTTCCATCATAGATATCTGCACATATGCATGAATTCACAAAAGAGAACCCTTATTGAACAAGAAGAAGCTTATATTAATTTGCATTTGGGTATCATAAAATATGAACAGACTCGTTTCATACCAGCTGGGATGAGTTGGGGTTTCTTGCAGTGCCAACAAGGAGATATTCGTGCATTACCCACTGAGTTTCGGTCTTTTGGGTCCTCTTGCCTTCACAGAAAGTCAAAGTTTTCCTTACTCCAACAGCTTGGTTATTCGCAGAAGCCAGAATCTGTCTGTCTTTGCCAGTAGGTTTCCAACAGCCAGAACCGGCAGCTATTCTGGATTTATTGTCATTAGCCTTTACATTTCTATTGCTAAAGAAATACCTCTTCTGCTCCTTCAAATGACCTAAACCCACATAAGACACAATAACTTAGCCTCATCTCTAGAATACTGCGGAGAAAAAGCTATATAAACTTATTGCAAACAGTCCGATCAGGCATAGTTATGAGATTTCAGTTCCGTTCAAGTTTGCATATGATTTAGTTTCTAACGCAAGGCATGAAAGCATCAGATAGTGCTGGTTATTTGAGAAGTAAAGTAAAGAAACGCATTTGCACGCTAACCTGGCAAGCTCCAAGGATCGGTCTGAAAAACATCAAACTCGGGAATAATCGAAGCTGGGAGTGGCAAACCAAACACCTTTCGCTTCAAGTAATGAATAACAAGCTCTTCATCTGTGGGACGAAACCTATACCCAATAGGCAACTTGATCCCACCACTCACAACAAAGTTTTGTTTCTCCATGTTCAATGTTATTCCCTCTCAACAATCTTGCAAAACCTTATGTTTGTCTCAACTGACCAGTTTTGAACTAAACTAAAGCTAAAGCAAGCAAATCCATGTTGGGATATAGATTCTGTTGTGCAAAAAATATATGTAAGAGAAGGAAGTAGAGAAACTGAAAGGCAAAAAGAAGAATACTTGGCCTCAGGTGGGCTGAGTAAAGAGGAAAGGCAATGCTCCTTATATATAGAAGGAAGAAACTCCAAAGTTGAATTTCTAAAATTCCCACTGCCACTACAACTCTTTCGTCTTCTTGACTTTGGAATTGCTTTACTTCGACGGGTCGTTTCACAAACGTGTAGGAATTAGAAAAGGCCGTGAAACTTCGCTGTTCTCCGTCCAGAAGCCCCGCCTCGTGTGCAGTAAACCGCACGCGTGTCACGTTTGATAATCCTCGTGATTCAAGACAGCCGCAATCAATCGTGCCCAGATCATTCTATTCTACACGACTCAAATACTATTTCTCTAGCACGGTGTCCTTGGGTCATATTCATGGGTATGATACTGTATCTTCTCGTGTATCTTGAATTCAGTCATACCATATGGTTTCATCTAATAGTTTGGTAACACACCAATTATCTGGTTTACACGGTATCAAAGAAAAGAGTGTTGGATCTTTTGAACACCAAGACCTCCCATGGTACAATTCAATAGCTTCTTGTGGTGTTCTTATGTTGACAACGTCATTACCTTTGACATAGGTATACAGTGGTGCATGTGCATACGAGCTCGAAATTAAGACAAACGTCTCAGTTGGGCGAAGTTCTTTTGTCTATAATATTTCATTTTCTGCTTCTCGTGGACAAACCAGAAGCTCTATATAGCATATGTCCAATTCCAAGGAGCACAAGTTCCTATAAAAGACGACAAGCAAACTTGGAGAAACGCACACACCAGCACAATTTCTATTTAGTTTATGAGTCAACCTTGAAAATGATGGAGGCGTACATTTAATCTCTCCATCTGTCTTATTGATGGTAGAAGTTTGAAATTTTGGAACACAACAACTATCTTCTTCCTCTAGATGCGTGCTTGTTTGAAACAGAACAACATCGATGATGGTTTCTATGAATGTGAACGAGATTTAGACATTTCACAGATTAAATGGGCCGTTCGGATTCTTTCGTCTTGTACCTTGAAGTTGACAAGGAGGTAGCTGGCTGGCTAGCTGCGAGATTCGTTGTATATGATGGAAGGTCACGATTGATCTTGATGTTTCTGCAATATTAACTAACATTATCACTTTGTCCTTGTTAGATTAAATCCTAGACTGTTTCATTAATATTAGCCGGCAGCAAGCTAGGCTGCTTTAGTTGTCTCTTCCCTTAGTTATCCCTAATACTCTATAATTGTTGTGTCTACTCACTGATATACTTTATATTGTATTCAAGGCTGGCATTAAATTAAAAAGATGACAACTCGTTATCTTTATAAATTATAGCTTAAATAATGTGGGATGTTCTGTTATTAAACTTGCTCAAATCTAACCATAAGATAGGATATGTGGTAGCTTCCTGTAAACAATTGGCAAATTATGAATCAATATAGGTAAAAAGAGTAGTGTTGTAGGTAGAATTTTCCTTTACTTTAGTAGTGTAGGCATGAACGAGGCCATGAGATTAGATTCCCTAGTGATAATTAAGCACTTGAGTTTCTTCTTCTGACAAGAGGATTGATTCTTTGAAGGAGATCTGATTCATGTTTGATTAAGAAAGTGACCGTTGGCAATGGCGATGGGGTATTTTATAAGCGTGGGCTGGAAGGAGCACCTCCACAAAAGCAACCACTAAGTTCCTTGGAATCTCTTATCTTCATGGATTGTTGATTGCGTGGTACAGATTTTATCACGATTATCTTCAAGCATGGGTTTGATTTATACGAGCCATTAGATTTGATCATAAGAAACAAGTCCTGAATTGATTCTTTCACCCTTCTCCCGAACTGGGCTGTAAACATCTGCGCATGATACAACGTGAAAATTTTCTCGCGAGCCCGTTTCTAGCTCCGAACAAATGAACAAAAGAATTTGAAAGGAAAGAGGCCGGCAGAGAAACAGGGGAGGAATTGTTGAAAGCTTTGTAAAGAACAACACAGATTTGTGCCCAAAGTGAAAAATCCGACCCAACAGAGTCACAGGCCCTAATTAATGCATCCCTTCTTTCTACTGTTGTTGACTTTGGCCCATTCCCCCTAAACAAACCAGTCTATCCTTCTGCCAAGAGTTTTTAATCGTATGAACTGCTCTTATTCTTCATTCTTGTTCTCACTATCATTAATAGTGCACGTAGATGTCAATTCATCCCTGCCGCCTCTATTGCAACGCTATGTGGTTTAGATCTTGATGGTTTGGTGCCATTCATGCATGGATCCAGAAAGCAAGAGTGGAAGAAGACTTGAGCCAGAAAATCATATCGTAAATAAGAGATGGTATATTCTTTTGTATTGATACTTTTCACCAGATCTATGTCCAACAATAATGTACATGGTAGACGGCCAAGGGGGCAAAAATTACAAAGCGACGAAAGGATGTTGCAGGTATTAATGCTGTATCAATTCTGGAATAAGCTTCAAAAGAAAGCTAAGCTCCTTCTGTGAGAACCGTGGGGTTGCTTTCACCTCAGTAGTTCCATCTTCTTCGTCCAATTTTGCTGGTTTTATCATATCAGATACTGTCTCTGTAATCTCTTGAACCAAGTCAACTATTACTCCATCAATACCCATCAAATATTGCACGTACACAGCCTCGGACACATTACTGCAACACAACAGAATAAAAGCATCAGAAACAGCTGGTGAATTTACTAAGTAAGAAAATTTTAAGGATCAAAAAGGAGTATTGGAAAGATCCAAGCTTACTTTAATTTGCCATATGTGAGGAGGGAAAGCTTGGAGTCCTTAATTTTGGTCACCGCCCCTGGATTTCTGAAGATTCCTTTAACCTCCGAAACAATTCCTTGTAAACCTCCCTCCTGGCACACCTTGATAGCTTCCTCCAACGAATTTCTTCTCACATCATAGAAAATTTCTGTCCCTCCATCTGTCAAAAAGAAAACAGGGTACGCGCTCTGCAGTTTCCTAACCAGCAGGGCAGCATCTGGTTGGAAAGTTGAGAAAATAATGGGTCTGTTTTCTGCATAGTCAAAGACCACCTTCAGAATGGCTTGCAGAACTCGGATGAGATAATCCTGCGGGTAGACGATGTGATCATCGAATTTCAACTCAATATTGAAGCCCAAAGTGGGGTCCACTTGTTGAAATGCTTGCTGGAGTGTACAGAGTGAATCATCAGTTTCAACATTCCAGTTGACAAATTTCCCATCTTTTTTCCTTAACAAGGATTTTTCCTTTTTTCCAGATTCTTTTTGGGGTCCGTAGCTCAGGAATTCTGACGAGCATAGTTCTGTTACTCGCTTCTCAAAAATAGTTCCCTGAATTATTAAAGGAAATTATCAGCCTGGAGCTTTATAATTTGAGTGAGGGAGAGACGAGATAGGAGGAACTTACGTTATCTGCAGAGATGATGAAATTGTCATGGAAAATGACTGGGCAGTCATCCTTTGTCACCTACAAAAATAACATACGTTCTTTAAATTTCCTGCAACTTCGATTTTCAATAATCGATATATTGACGTAGTACTGGCGCCCACGTGGGCAGCAAATAAAGACAAAGTTTGCCGTACGCGGCTTGACAAATCACATGACGCCTCACCTGAACGTCAAATTCAATGAAATCAATCGGAAATTTAGCAGCAGCATTGAACGAGACGATGGAGTTCTCTTTAATGGCTCTCATTCTCTTATCAGACGACTGCAACACATTCATTCCATGCCCCCTGTGTCCTACCACTAAAAACCCGGGTACCTTAAACGACTCCGCCCCCTTCAACTCCGCACCTACGCGTAAAACATAAGAACAAGTCAGAACCAAATCAAATATCCCAAAATTCCCACCATCAGACGGTGAATGCCTCACTTTTTTACGTTATCAGAAGACATCGTTGTATATTACCTTCAGGGAAGGGCGTGGAGCATAGATTGAGAGACGGGCTTTCCGGCACTTGGTCAAGAGAGGGAACATCGGAGACATGGACGGCTTTGAGAGCCATGGTGGAAAGTTACTTGAGCTAGAAAGGAATTTAGCAGGTTTTTAGTGGATTGAGACGAGGTCTGGGCCGGATTATATAGAAGGGTGGCGGATGGGACAGGATCTCCAACGAGAATATTCTCTTCCCATGTCATATGCTTTGGATATTCTTTCCTTGTTTATTTTCTTTTTCTAGGAGTCGGTAAGCATCAGAGAAAAATAATCATTCTTACTGCCGCGAATTTTTTTAAAAAATAATAAAGCTAAATCAGAAAATTTAAAAAAATTAAGTAATTAAATTTATTTTAATTTTTATTAATAAAATAATTATTTTATATTAATATAATTTTTATTAAAATTTATTTATTTTATTAAATAGAGATAATAATATCAATCACGATATAATTATTTATTTAATATGAGTTTAAATTAAATAAATAAATTTAAATTTTAAAAATTTAATACGAATAAATATATAGTATTTATATTACTTATTTAATAATTATATTATATTTAAATATATAAATAAATTTTATATTTAAATACATGAGAGTATTATTTTAATTTATTTACTTACACTTACAATTTATTCACGATTTATTTATAATTTAATTATGTATTTAAATAGATTCTTTTAATTTATTTATGAATTATGTATAAATAAATTATATTTGAATTATTTTTTTAATAAATAGATTATTTTTTTAAAATATGATTAATAAATGAATAGACGAGAGGTGTGATCAAATGATTGGCATTGAGATGCTTAAAAAGTTTGTCCGAGTCTTACAAGTCTAATAAACGGGTGAGCCAGCAGGCATGACAACGGATGAGAGCTATCCATGAGCGGATATTAGCCAGACAGATGGATGGATCCACTTGCCCGAAACGAGTGCTAAGCTACGCCATGGGCGGATACTGTAAATGAAATATCATTGTCAGTAGGAAAGTTGCAGAAGCAGAACCTGATCCCGTGGCTATTCTAATTTCCAGCAGCTTGCATTACCCAACTCTAAGAAGACAAGACAGACCAGTATTTGCCCGTATAACAATGATCAGAGCCTGTACTGTAGCCATATCTCATCGATTATATGCATGTACAGAGTAAAGCTAGCAGACATTTTAGTATGTGGTACCACTGCAAGCAGACGCAGGAATAACATTGGACGTTGAATTAGGTCCAGCTGCTTCCAAACGTTGAGCAAGCTAGCTAGTTCCTGTAATTAATATATTTTCAACACAAAGCAAAGCCCAAACAGAGAGCATCTTTTCTCCTGCGACATGCTTATTCGTCATAAGAAATAAGCAATGGAGGGATACTGCCGCGTTGTTTCTTTCTCGTTGAGGTGACTTGTCCCCAGGAATTGGCTTGTCATCTTTAAACAAAAGCTTAAGTCTTGGTCAAGAAGAAAGAAGTGCATGTGGGGTAAAGGGCAGTAATGAATACACTAACCGGAGAGGACAAATTCTATCGCGTGCAAACGAATCTTAGAATTAAGAGTTCATATTGGCCTTATCTCGCATTTCGTTTATGGCAGAACAGAAATGTGGATTATATTGACCTCAGATCTATGAAAAGCCCAACTGGTTTCTTTTGGCAATGTTCTCCCCGTAAGTGAAGATCTACGAGCATAGACTTGTCATTTCTGAACCCAAATTCAACAGGTGGACCATAGCTTTCATAGACGTGTCATCAAGGGTGGTTTACAAGACAGAATACCAATCCAGATTTTGGACCTGGACCACCTGGAAAACCCCCGAGCTTAAGTGCTACTTTGTATTCAAATTATATATTTATGAAATTGTTTCTGGAATAATATTTGTTTTCCATAGTGAATTGACTGTATGCAACGCTTACATTTATACAGAAGTTTGACAGTGCCTTGCAATGGTTAATGAACAATATCAGTTGATGAAAAGGATAAATAACTGAAAGGAGAGAGAGAGAGAGAGGGGCTGACAATAAATGAGAGGAAGAAGATGAGGAAGAAATGCAAGCAGGCATTAATGGGGAAGACGAGCAATTAAATATTTTGCTGAGAAGGTTACTTAATTGCTCGCGTTTATCGCTGCAATTGTCTTTTCCTTCTGCCTTCTTCATTGCTACCCTCGTCTACCTCCTCATCTCTCTCTCTCTCTCTCTCTCTCTCTTATCTGTGCAATCCACCTCCCCAGATCACATTTAATGCTCTCTTTCGCCGTTTATCAGTCTGTGCAGTAAATTAATTAATGTAAGGGATTAAAAACTTCATATAAAAACTTGGTCACCTTTTACAAAATTTCATTGCATGCCCATCACCATGAGACAAAAACCACGGTTTTCTAAAATAAGTCCAAAAACATATTTAATGGATAGTCCATGGGGTAATAAAATTGGCGTGAAACGCCAGTTATGGGTGTGATGTTAGATTATGATTCTGATCATCGTTGTTTCTTCGTAACTGTAGGTTGTTGACCTCAGAACTCACTTGCGTTGGATTGTTGAATACCGTTGAGCTGGCTGATGAGTCCTCTGCTGCTCCTGTTTGCGTGGACGTTGGAGTAGTAGAGGGAGGAAAACTTCTGGTTGATGGGGAGGCTTCCTTCATTGACGATGAGTTAGATGATGATGATGATGGGGTTTTCATTCGTAATTGTGGTGCTGCACAAACTGGGATCACTGATCTAATTTGAACTGCTGGAGCAATTCTTTGTAGGTTGAACCCTCCAGTGTACATTGGTTTTGCCGGAATGGGAGTTGGTGTAATTGGAGATGGATTCAAACATCCATAAAATCTATTCCTAATCTGGGTTGTGCTACCAAACATACTCGTCTTGAGCTTACTAGTATCAGGTTGAGGAAATAATGGCTTGTATATTGAACTCTTTGCTCCATATACAATACTACTTGAATTTGAACTGCTTGAACCCTCCTTTTTAATGGGTTTCATGATGACATCTTGTTTCATACAAAGCCATTCTTCCTCACCCCTTCGATGCTCTTCAAGTGTGGCCGGAGAAGTCTCTTGCATTTTCAATTTTGAGCTCGGCCTAATTTGTATTGCAATAGGCCTATTTGATGGGTAGAGTGATTGCTGATTTTCTGAACGTGAAGTTGGAGGTAAGATCTTTGAAGTTGGTCTAGGTGGAGGCGGAGGAAGCAGAGATACAAAGTTATTTTGTTTCTGTGTTGAAACATCTAAAGCAGAATCCGTCAACATATCCAGGAGCCTCCATTCTTGATGCAGCAAGGATTTACTGGAGGTTGAAGAAAACGCAGAGACAGTGTCTCTGTAACTCCTAACCATTCTTCTTCTGGCTTGGTTTTGATCCCTTCTTCTAGCATTTCTGTTATCATCCTTGGTTCTAAAAGTTGAGAGAAACCTTGCCACAATCGACTGATCCTGTTCTTCACGATTGTCTGTTTCTTTATTTGCCAATGAATACAAATTTGGCACTGCACAAGTACGGATACACATATTTGATCATCTAAAATACAGAGGCCAAAATATGAAAAAATCTTAAAAGTTGGAAATCAGCATATACTTTTTTTCAAGGCAGACCAAGCTGCAATTGCAGCATTCTTCTCAGCTTGCTTCTTTGTCTTGGCTGGTTCACCAGTAAAATTCAGGCCAGCAAGCTCCACAGTACAGGTGAAAATTGGGACATGACCAGGACCGGATCTAACAGTAGTATATACCGGGAGATTCAAACCAGCCCTGTGAGCAGTTTCTTGAAGAAGATTCTTGTAAATTCCAGTTTCATCCTTCATCATATACCAACGAATAGAAAAATGATAAGACAATGGAAATTAAAGAGAATATTACATTCTTATACCAATATGGAAAACAGCTAAATTCTAATAAAAATAGAGAACTGTCACTTAAACATTCAACTTACCAGAACCCTTGCAGTTAGAGACCTTGAAGGACCTCTTGTAGAGAGGATATTAAGAGCTACTTCGGCAGCTGCATGCTCAGCTTGCCTTAATGTAGTACAGTAGCTAGGACTTTCAAAGATCTCACCATTGAAATTCACAGAAGCTTTGAATCTTGGTGCATGATCAGGTCCTTCTCTGATGCAGGCATAAGAAGGAAGATTGAAACAGCTTCTTTGTGCGAGTTCCTGCAGTTGATTCTTGTACATGTCTGACATTGAGAGATCATCCCGTAAAAATACAGATATGAATGAAAGTCAGGAGATTGTACCAACCCAGTAGAGTAAAAAATGAACTCAACTAAACTACTGAAGATTAAGATAATATCAAGAGACTCACCTACTTCACCTGATTTCTCACTCCTACATTGGCATGGAAGTGTTTTCTCTCAAAGACAAAATCATCTGCCAGTAATGCTTTTATGTAAAGAAGAAAAGGAAGACAGTGAGCTCAGAGCTGATGCAAGGTTTTGGCTATGGTGATCAATTACAATTACCTCGATATAAAAGAGGATTCCGTTACAGTTTTGAACTTGGAACACATATCCAATATACCGCAGATTTCGAAGAATGAAAAGCCAAGAAATGGTGTTGCCCTCGTTTGGGGGTAATTCTGATATTTTATTCCGTATTTATGAGGCAATAGTTTAGAATTACAGAACACTCCCTCTATTTTCTGAGCATAACAGCGATGACGGTTCTGAGGTTTAATTAACACACAATAACACCACCTTGACTGTGGTACGGGATTTGTCGTTGACTGGACAGATGCCTCCATACTTTGACTTTCTGATTATTGAAACAAAACTATTGTCTGGTATTCATGTGAGGCAATCTCCTGGGAACTCACTTCCTCGTCAAGATGGGATTGGCTCGAGACTGTTATCTATCCAACAATTTTTCTGGTTCGATGCAATCCTCTCTCGATGTGGCCAAGTCTTGAAGCTTGCCGAGGATTCTTACTGTTTTTTGGTACTTCGTCTTAATAGAGACATGGTTCTTACAACTTTATGATGTTTCAAATCTGATATTTAAGATAATTAATCGCTATAGTGTTTCAATAATGTTCTCCAAATTGTAAAATTGTTGGTCCAAGGTACGTTGAAGTGGCAGCTAAGCTGCTAGGCTGGAGTGGTCCGGTATGCTCTCTGGTACAATTTCTCACCACCATAATTTCATTGCTGTGGAGGTTAATATGGTTCATTGAGATTTGAGAGCGACATCTGTGGACAACCACCAGCCCGATGGACCTCCTTCATAAACAAAACACAGACTAAAGCCATACAAACTTTGGCTTTTGCAAGAAGTAGACACGCTTGAAGTTAACAATTAAATATAGATTTAGTGAAGGTGCCTTTCGGGACACGGCAGAACTCAGTTTGTGGCTTGCTTGTCTTCTATCTGGCCTTGTATATTACTGATTAGAACAGAATTCAAGAAAATTCTATTCCCTGAGGGTAATTGGATGATATTTTAGTTCAATTATCGATGCAGGATTGGATCACGGAAAGGCACCAGCGTAAGATATCAGGCTCTCCGACGCCACTCCTTCGAATTACTGTCACCCAGCCTATCTAGAGAAACTGAGAAACCAAAGATATAATGGACAAATCCCATACAATTAGATACTAAGTAACTCCACAAATACAAAATCCGAACCAAAAGAAGCTTCACTCGTACAACAACACACACCATTCCTTCTTGAAAGCACACTGCCCAAACCCAACACTTTCAAACACTATTGCCAAATAAAGTTTTCCCATAAAGCACATGAGATTTGTGGAAGTTGGAACGACTATGCAGTGCATTCTTACGCGCCAAATCAGATACTCTTCCACTTCCTACGGTCATTTGTCAAAGCTTTGGCTATGTCTGTCTATTCTCAGTTGTCAAGTTGCTGCTGCTAGTACCACTCCCACCTGCACGGTTTGATTCTCCAACTCTAGCAGCCAAGGCGAGAATTTCAGGTGACATGTCCCAGCTTCCACTTTTTCTTCCCCAACTAGATCGCCTAGGATGTATTCCAACGCGATCCCCTTCCTCTACTGTAGTCCTTATATCAGGGGACAACTCAGGTAATTCACCATCTTTAACATTTAATCGATCAATGTTGGGAAGTTGCCCTTCTGAGAGATCAGCGCCAGGGCCAATATCTCCCCATACTGTTTTCCTACCCATTTCTATATCATCTACAGCTTTCCCCATATTTGGACTCATAAAACCACCACCTACTGATCGAGTTGGCAGCACAGGTTCCCTTGGTACCTTTGCCCTGAAATTGTTCTTCGATTCAGGAATGTTGGAGCAAAATATCTCCTTAAAGTTTTCCACTACCCCTTTGTTATAGGGATTGGCTCGTCGATCATATCGGTATCTAAAATTCTCATAAGTAGTCTGCAAAATAATGCCAGATAAATGGAAAGTGTTACTATTAATAATACTAGAATTAGCACAGCAGCAGATGACCGGTTTTTGAACAGCAGAGAAAGGCTTGAGTTTGTTACCTGATTTGTACTGATGAGATATAAATGGAAGGCTGTAAGGCCACCTACAAACCACATTGATATGAAAGTGTAAACTATTAGAACAATTGATGCAGGGGTTTTGACCATTGCTTTCCAAATTGTTGTCTCCTCTGAATCCATGATCCTCCTAATGTAGACCCAGCAAAATGCGAAAACATATATACAAAGAAGGGTCGTTGAGAAGACAAACATGAAGAAGAATCGATAATTTCGCTGCATACAGAAAAGTAGGTTTGAGATATTTTATCTATCTGTTTATGCGCATATGTAAAAGGAGTTTTGTTGGTGAAGATGAATCTAAGAAACCAAAAGATCAACTGCAGCAATCTCTCTATACCCAGCATTATGAATGATCTCAATTGACAAAATTTGTTGCTAGAAATATGCTTGAATTTTTACATAGTGGAATTTCATTTCATGAGCTTAAAATAGAAACATTAACTCTAGTTTTTAGGAAATAGAGCTCAACTCATCAGACTTTCAGGTATATCAAATGCGGCCTGTTCTCGTCACCTGGAACTCTCCTGCTTTAAAAACCAATTCATACTTGCCCGGGCACAATGAAGTTCCAGCACAGTGTATTCCTTGTGTTCCATAAGGGATTCTTAAAACAACAGGACCATCTAACACCTTTTAAAAAACTAATCAACACGTCCCAGCCCAAGAAACATGCCACTTATATGCAGTCTAGCAAAAAGGAAATGGCCAAGAGAATAATATATAAAGGTAAAATTTTCAGATATCATTAGCATAATTCTAAACAAATGATCACTTACCAACCCAATACATTGCCCAACCCAGGGGCAGTGGTGGTCAAAACGTTCCACACAGTTATTGCAGATTGAACAGTGAGAGCAACGAGGAGGTCTGTAAAGCATGCAAGTATCACAATATTTAATCTTCACTGTGATTCCATTGACCTCTACTTCCTTCACGCGAGGCAAGCGTAACTGAGGAGTTTGGCCAGCCCCAACATCTATACTGCCATCAAAGCCTTCTGGTTCGGGAGGATGAGCATTGCGTGGAATTATACCAGGATCTCTTCCAGAGGTTAGCAGGAGCAGAAGTAAATCCTGCAAAATCAAACGTGTGTATGAATTTAGGATTCAACAAACAGTAGTTATATTGATCTCACCTGAAAAATTACAGGCAAGTGGTTAAAATCAAAACAGATATCCACATAGTGCCTGTGAAGACCACTAGTTTTTGCTCTGGTAAATATTGAGTTGTGTAATGGAAAATTTTCATAAGCATAGATGTGTAACCACAATCCATATGCAACAATCTCCATGCACAGACAATCTTGCATCAATGCTTATGATGCATATCTTAACCTAGTTTTGGCAGTAGTGCAAATGTTGATTATCTAATAAAGTCCTGGAAAGTAACAAATAAAAGAAAACCAGCCCACCATCATTTCTAAAGGTGGCAGCCATGATCATTTCTGTCCAATACCTTTCATAGCACTAAGAAAGGAACTGTACCAGCACACAACAAGAAACTACACTAATTTGCTAAATATTCCAGCCATTAATGCAAATCATGTGACTTCTTATCCATGGCAATCACTGTCCAGACTCCACAATAACTTACCACGCTGCTTCCATCCTCTAGGATAAAAGACAGCAAATTTAGTCTGGATTTTCAATCCTATCCCATAAACTCCTCACAGTCTGCATAGAGACTTAAACTAGGTCACTGCCCAACTAGTGTGGTGTCTTCTGTTAAGGGAAAATCTATTTTAGGAAGAAAAGAAATTGCAAAGCCAATCCTACTCTTTTGGCACATCATAAAAATTATTACAAGGCACAGCAAAAATGCAGAAGATAATAACCTCATAATCAGCTTGTCAGAAAGAGAAACTCACATAAATAGTGAATACCACTGCAACAACCATTATTGATATTCCCCAGTGATGAGAAAAATCATCCATCAGTTTTCGAACTACAAAGACACAGAAAACTGCAATGGGAGCAACAATGAGAAGTATGGTCAACCCCAGCGATCTTACATCTGGTCCAAATATAAACCACCCCTGAAGAAAAAATATCTGCAGCAGCAATAAAACTAGTAAATGCATTGGCAGGACCATGCCCAAATATATATATTATTTTCATTAACATCAGGTGAAAGTCTAGACTTGACTGAGTTGCTCTATCTATTAATCAATTAATTTATTTGCCTTTGCCATTCAGTCAATTGACACAACCACAATTGATCATAATTAATACAATAACCTCAATTTTATTATCAGAGAACCACCGTTAAATAGAATTTGGTCATTTAAGGGGTCCTACAAAACGCACTTCTAAGAATCAAAGAAAGGATTCAAGGGGAATTAGCAGCCTCGTTGATCCCGTTCAATAACCAAAAGTCAAGATAAACAAGACGATCTCACACCGTAAGACAACATCAATTTTAGCAGAATAAATTAAACATTTTGTTTGGGGGTAAGCATCAGAAGCTTCAATCAAACACATAAATTGCCTAGTCACTTAAAATCCATTGAATCTTGCCAATCCAAGCTGCCACTTAACAAACAAATTAGATGCTGTAATTACTTGGATAGGGCCAAAGGACTTGGTATTTCTAAATTACTCACCTTTAGCTTTCATACAGATATTTCTTAGAATACTTAAAACTACAAGCCTACGCAATAAAATGAAACTCTACTGAAGTTCACTGCATATTTCTACTAACTGAAACACTCAAGTAACCTAAAGGGGCGCATAAAAAAATTTCCCTTTTAAGCTCACACTGACAGAATTCAGCTCATACTCTTCTTCATTTTCTTCAATAGTCCACAACCTTGCATACATATATGAAGTTCAATAATAATCACATATAAAGGACCAGTAACATTAGATTATTACGGCTAACAAGTAGCAAAGGGAAACAAAGCCGAGAAAACAAAAATAGAAACAGTAATTTAATAGAGAACTAAAATTAACAGGCAAACAACACACGAAATGCTTACGTTACTTCCTTTCCAATTTTGATAAACCCGTAAATCGCCGGACCCGCCCGCAGATTTAGGATCCGATCGCTGAGGTGGCGGCACCACGTACATCTCTAGCTCAGCTCAAGTAAAATCTACAAGAACATAACAAAGAAAAGAAAAATCGAAATGAAATAAAAATAAAATCTCGATCTTATGAGCTGAAAATGAGGACTGAGTGAGGGCGAGTAAGAACTCGGCGAGCGAAACGAAAACAACGACTAGACATGAGGGAGAGAGGCGAGGAGTCAGGTGTGAGTGGTTAATTAACAGAGATTCTGACTGCGTTTTGTTGTCTGTGTTATCATTTTTGTTGGGAGCTTTCAAGGAGGGTTGCGGTGACGTGGATCAACGTAATTGGGCGGTCATGACGTGGACGGGCTGCGGTGGGTGGACCGGTTGCTTTTACAACTGAGACTGAACGTGACCGCTCTGGGGTATTGTGATAATCGATACACTAACTAGATCGGTCATTTTCTCCTCCTAATTTCACCTTCACTTTCACTCTTTATTACAGAATCGTACCCTTCTCAGTTGGCAGAAACCATGATCCCATCTTTAAATGATAACGGCCGCAGAGTATAATAACTCTTAACAAATAAAATGGAATGATCCCCTGCAACAAACAAGTATGATGACAGCACGCTCTCTACCCATTGACTGCCATGATACGCAGTCACTAAATCAAAAATTTAAGACATCGTAATTTGAAAAAGCGTCGTGGGCCCTCCGCCACTCTCTCTCTCTCTCTCTCTGCCTGCCGGTGCCGGGTACCTTTCTATTTTTTTTAATTTTAACGGCGACAAAATCAGGCCACCTAGATGACCTAATCCCATTTATTTATGGCATAATTAGATGTACTGGTACTAAATTATTGGTGTTCATTAATTTTACAGTTGGGTTGGAGGTATGGTCAGACTCTATTGGCCCACCTGGGCCGCCCACGATTTTGGACTTGAATATTGAAAATTAAAACAAAATCAACTATCAACCACTTTGGATTGTACCATAAGATTTCCTTATCGTAGAAAAAGTTTAGATTGGGTTGTTGAAAATTTGGTCATGGGCGGTGACTGAGTCCATGCATGGTCACTCCTTTCAATTGTATATATACAATTTTCGTCGCCCGGAATCAAACCCAGGTGTCCTGAGTGACGGACGACAGCGGAATCACATCATGTGAAACAATTAGCTTGTTAATTTCATGAAAACAATGACTAATAAAAGCACCAAATTTTACGAGCCTTTAGGTGTTTAAGCTTAGGTTTCAAGCAACCATCTGACAAGTTTTAAAGTTCCTGGTATCAATTCCTGCTGTCCGGGAAGAAGAGAAAAAGAAAAATCCATTGGATTCCTCGTCAAAATAAGCCCAAACTATTGCCATTACGTAGTTCCAAAACCAAAGCTTAAACAGCGAAGCCACAACTTCGCAGCAATCAAGTGGCATGATGATTCTGCTAGAGTTTGTCACAACAGGCAGTCTGGCATGTAGCAAGCATCTGATTATCAGGCAATGTCTGCACTCCAAAGACTGCAATCTGGAAAGGGATCGATCATTAAGAGCATTTCCAACTCCGTGTTATCTGTATCTACTTCCATGTTTTGGAATGGAGGGAGTATTTGAATTGGGTTATTGGAGTTAAAGGTGATCTCTAGACCTCTATTCCCCTGTATCATACATAAATTCACACGAAGCAAAGGTAGTGTAATCACTGGAAAGATGATGTACAGATGTTCGAACTTGTTCTTCAAACTTCTCAATAATACTGCTGGGATAATGTACAAGGAAAGGGAAGCAGACGACCCCTAAAAATTAACGGTACTTTAATTATTTCTCCGTTAGGCTTGTAGGGGGCGGCAACCTGGTGACTTTCTCCATCATTGCTCAATTCATTAATGTTCAAGATGTTTTAATTATCACTGCTATGTCTCCAATACTATTCCTCCTGTCTGCCAAAAACGATTCAAATAGATCAGCTTAGACACCTTATCACTGTTTTTAAGAATGGACTGCATAGATCCTCAGGCTCAATTATTTTTCGTTAATAAACTTAAGTATTCTGACTCTGCTACAATGCAAAACTCTTTTACTTCTACAAAATTCAGTAAATTACAAAGAAATTGAGCAGTTTCATAGGTTACTTAACTCTTTAACTCCTCTAAATAATGTGCGGACTTTGCAGTCTTTTCTCTCTTAAAAGTTTCTACCCACAATCTGGCCTCTGCAACAGCTTGCTCTCTGTCTAAATCCTTGTCTAACAACATCCTTGTGGTAGACTTATACTCCTCAGTCCTCTTAATATGACCACCGTTGCTCTCCTCATTTGGGTCAAACAGATGAGACATCAAGTAATCAAGAGCAAGAACTACTTCACTGATTGAAGGGAACTGGAACTCTCCTGGATCCACGTGAATGCCGCGCCGCGTTTATTGCCTTTCTTAACACTGATACCCAGAACTGACCTCTCAACACTGGATCTGCTAACTGTGATATATTCTTGGGATCTTGGAACCTAGGACGTACCTTCAAAAGAATAAACATAGCCAACCTCAGAATAGGTATTAGTTGAAAAATTGTCTTTATTAATTTCAGTAAACAAAACAGTTTCAGTTGTGCTCAGAAACTGAAACATGACCACGTCGAAGCTACAAACTGGGGGATTATCAATGTAGCTATTAGCAAAACTAGCATACTCTGAACTGACAGTGCCATTCATATTTCAATATGGCAGCTTGATTGACAGAAATAGGATCCTTTAAGATGAAATTTACAAATTGGAGTCGTTCATATGAAAGATAAACGAATACTGTAAGATGTCAAGGTCAACAAGTTAATGTGATGATCGCAACATTGAGCATGGAGATCCCCACACTAGAATGCATATTCACTGAAGATGATAGCAGGGGTTAGCAATTCCTCAGATAACTTTAAAGTTACCAAAGGTAGTTTCTTCATACATATGCGTCACTCGGGCATCCATGCTGACTTTGCAGTTAAATACTCTAACATGTAAATCTCCGTTGAGAAGCCACAAAGATATAGTAGTTTTGGCATAGTGATGAGCAAGTATTTCAGGGAATGTGTTACCCAATCAACAAGCATTCTTTCATGACCCTGCCTGTCATCCGTTGCTGGATGTCCGGTAATTAACTCCAACAAGACTAATCCAAAACAGAAGATGTCAGATTTGATTGTCAACTTTCCAGTGTTGGCGTACTCAGGAGCTCAATAACGTGGTTGCCCATGACCTTGGTGGAAACGTGCGATTTACCGGCAGTCAGACCAAATTTTGAGAGCCCAAAGTCAGATAGCTTTGGGTGGAGCCCTTCACCCAGTGATACGTTAGCTGCTTGTAAGTTCCTATATATAACAGAAGGATCTACTTTATGGTGCAGATATTCCAATCCTTTTGCTGCACCAGCAGCTATCTTAACCCTTGTATTCCAATCCAAAGGCTCCTCAACGGGTATAGCATCTGCACAAAATCGATTTTGAGTTTATGTAATTAAAGATATTAAAAGGATTGAACATGCTCAGAGTGAAGTTGATGTAATGTAATTATCGGGATGCCCCAAGTCCCAATCACCGTACCGATTTGAAATAACTACACCTCGACCTAGTCATATTAGACAATTGAAAAGGTGCTTGGTGATGTTTAACTGACAGAAGTTCACATTTGATTGTCATGATTTGAAAAGGTAAGTTAAGTTGAAAATATCTTGCAAACCTGAACATTGGAGAATTCCGCAAGTAAAATAGCCCCTGATCTTATGATGTCAAATGAAAGGGTTCAGAGTTCTTATGCAGACACCAGATGCTGCTTGACAGTGGAAAATAGAGGTGAAGGGAAGGAAATTCCGACAATAGTCGTCTGTGTATTTTTTTGGTCTAAATAAAATTTTCCCTCAAATTTCATCTAGAGGGGAAATATTAAGTGGTTAAAAACTTTTCAACACATAAATCCTGAAGGGAGGTAGGCTTTTGGTCTTGGAGGAGAAGCACTAGTTTCCTTTTAAAAGTTAAAACCAGTAATGTCATTGTCATTATCAACTACTCCATTTTCTGAATATATCACTTCTGCTGTAGCCTAAAGGAGATGATCTTCCAAGGATCCAAGGGGCATGTATTCATAGACAAGAAGACGATGATCCTCTTCAGTGAAGTAACCAATTAACTTGATAAAGTTGGGATGACACATAAGAGAAAGCATAAGAACCTCTAACAAAAGCTCCTTCTCCCCTTGAAAGCCTGCCTTATCTAGTTGTTTAACAGTCACGACCTGCTAAAACCATGACAGGTGTGATCACTTGATTGAAAAAGCTTAGTGGTCTATCTTCAAAGACATGTTATTGCTGCAATAGAACGAGAAAAGAAGTTTTTTACCCACGAAAACTTACCTGATCAGGCCACAAGTCCACCCCGCCCGAGGGAGTTTCTTTCGCTGAAATTTTTCGTAGCAGTTGCAAGCTGTTGATGGGTGAATATCCTACTCTATCATCATGAGCATTGGAACTGTCTTTTGGAGCTGATATTTGCAGTCTTCATACATCAACGGTTTTTCTGTAGCAAAAACATTGACATCTAATGCATTAAACAAACACAACCAATACTAAATGCAAAGTTGAGAATCACAACAATGAAAAATTGATTTAATTTTCCTATCCTGGTTTAAAAATCCATAAAAGGATCACAGACTCTGTCGAAAACCATGAAGATCAAACCCCAAAAAGACAAACAAAAATTGGAGGCGATAATTCATGTCAAACGGCAGAGATTGGAAACTAACCAGAAGAAGATTCAGGCGGCAAAGATTTCTGCTTAAACATCTTTCCCTACATTCCTCTTGATTCCCTTCTTTTCTACCTTCGAAACATGAGCAACGTCGTCCCCCCATTTTATTTCTTCTTCTTGTTTAGAAAATACAAAACGCCTCTGCCAAAATCAAGATTGTTTTGCTGCCTTTATGCAATGAAACCCATGCTGGCACAGTCCTAACTTAATAACAAAGCACATACCAAAAAGGAATAATTATGAAACTTCATTACAAAATTGTATAACGGTAGATTGTTTTACATTTGCAAATTGTAAGGAAGAAGGAGATGAACAGCATGGTTGGAACATTTTGGAAAGGGGACTTATAACACGTATGTTTTCATAATGCTTATTTGTAGTCTCTCGATTGAGATTGGTTG
Source organism: Xylocarpus granatum (assembly GCA_019650275.1). Classification (NCBI taxonomy): domain Eukaryota; kingdom Viridiplantae; phylum Streptophyta; class Magnoliopsida; order Sapindales; family Meliaceae; genus Xylocarpus; species Xylocarpus granatum. The sequence goes on from BNST01000711.1 coordinate 128,022, forward strand.
TGGAATTCACACGATAAATCAATTCCAAGAAATGAAAAGTTTTGATTGGATGAATTTTGTATCAAACAACAACAGCTAAAAACTCAGATAAGATAAAGATAAAGAAAAAAGAAATTAAATTAGATGATAATTTCGAATTCATGCAGTTAATTTATTAGAGATATGACAACTATAGGATTGAAATGGTTTTCACACACTCTCTTAGAACTACGTTAAGACGGTAGCCGATTCTCTTCTACAGTACAAGACCAGAAAGATGGAGACGGAATGCGAGAAGTGGGGGGATTGCCAAAGACCATACCACCAGGCAGGAGGAAGAAGTGGCGGGAAAGCACATTGATGGGATTGGTATGGCAACTCGATAGCCCTGCAAATCAGTTCCGGATGTGCCCCTAACCAATCTGAAACCTCAATCATACTCTCGACAAATTACTTTAGAAACTGCTTAAGAATGAAAAACTTAAGTCTGTCGAATTATCCCCTGAAAGAACAAAGATATTTTTAGTTACTTACAGTTTCATTTGTCAACAGGAATGACTCGATAATTTTAGACAATACAATATGGGAGAATGCTCTGGAATGAAGGGCATAGAAGTGCTAGGATTTTGGGCCTTAGAAAACTTTTTGCAAACGAAGGGATAACTCACACTAGAACTATCTTCAGTTTTGACGCCTTGTGAAGATTGTCTACCACTTTCTTAATGCACTTCAATGCTGCCTGCATAGCTCTCACAGACCTGAAATATCAGACACGTGAATTGGCATCATTAATCAGTTGAGTAATTTCCTTGGGAAACATTCAGACAAGCAGAAGTGACAAAGCACTATTAAATACAGAATTTGACCAATCTCAAACATTAAATTATTGAGCATAATGACAAAACACATTAGCAAGCCTGCCTTTGATGGAGGATCCCATAGTGCCGCGCCAGTTAAGGTCTTGACATTTCATTCCCAAAACCTGCCTCTGATGCCTTGCCCAATACAAATCCATGTCTGCAGAATTGCTCTGGAGGAAGATTGCGGCCACTTGAAGCCTCCGTAAACATGTGAGCTTCTATTTCTCACAACTGTTTTTCAAGAAAGACATGACATTTCTCCTCTTAAATGCCAAGAAAGTTCATGTTCCCGTCAAAGGAACTCGAGCACAACATCAGCTAATTTAAGACGCAGAAACAAATTGGTTCATCGAAATTACCATTACCTATAACTACTCGGCAAAACAACTTCTATTGCAGATAGCAGACGGTGATGTAACATTAAAGTATTAAATTTAAGAAGAAAAGTAATAGCACAAGCTAGTAGTACAGTGACTTATTTCAAAAGCATTGGCAGATTATTAAACTCATTAATCACCGAATGAAAGCATCGAGCATGTGCACACTGTACTTCTAGAGTAATTAATTGTCATAATAATAGTCTTAATCTAAATCTAGACAGAGAGAAAGATCGACAGATCGTGCCAAGCACAAACGAAATGGCAGTTTTATTTAAGGATAGAAAATCAGTCAACGGTCAGCAGTTGCCAACAGGTACACATAACAAATTCTCTCCTGACCAAAAGCCTCGCGGGAGTTTCTGTCATAGTTTCACCCCCAACGACCATTTCAATCCTCCGAAAAGAACCAACGCGAGATTTACAATGAAATAATAAAATAATGACAGAAAAAGAAAAGAATTATATTAATCATTAAATAATAAAATATTACACGGATAATTCTCCTCCCTAAACGCATCTTAGTTTCGCCATTTCTCTTCTCTTCATATCCTCTCTCTCTCTCATATTCTTCCTTGCTTCCTGAAACTGAATTGTTAATTACTGTCTTACAACAATGGTGGAAGAAAAAATGAACCCTGAAAAGTCTTCACCTGTTGCTTCTCCCAAGAGTACTGCTGCAGATGCTAAAACAAACACACCAAAGGCTGAAGAGACGAAGGCAAATAAGATCGAGACAGAGATCAAAGAGTCGGAGATCACGGAAGAGGAAGGTGATAAGATCGAAGAGATTCAAGAGATCAAAGAAGTTGAAGAAACTCCTCCTCCTGAGATTCATTACACCCTTGAAATTGCCTCTGGAGAAATTGATAAGTTTATCACAGCTTTGTCGACGAAGAAGGATGATGACCAAACTAAAGCCTCGATAGATATACCTGAGGTTGTTTGGAGATTCTTAGATCTTTTTGATGAGAAAATTCCAAAATATGAGCTCACACATGAAGGAAAACTGAAATTGTGTCAGGGTCCGGAAGAAGATGCGTTATTTTTAGATTCTGTTGATCGAGTTACGAAGCTAGCAAAATTGATTGGTGAACTGAAATTACCGGAAAATAATTCGGATCAAACTCACGGTGTCTTGATCAATCGCCTTGGCGGCGTTCAACAGCGTGCAATGTCTGTCTTGGAGGATGAATTCAGAGTAATTCTTGATCAAGATGTTCTGGATCCAGATCCAAAAGCTGACCCAAAAGACGCTAAAGGGAAGCATGACACTGATCCAAAAATAGAATCCGAATGCATTGATGATTCGATCAACACTCCAGGATTCTCTCCGGAAGTCTTGTTCAGTTTGAATAAAGTGGCCAAGGAAATGATCTCTGGAGGGTATGAATCTGAATGCATTGAGGTCTATATAATTGCGAGAAGGAATGCTTTTGACGAAAGCTTGAACAATCTTGGTTTCGAAAAGATCAGCATCGATGATGTGCAGAAGCTGCCCTGGGAAACTTTAGAGCGAGAAATCGCCACGTGGATCACTACCTTCACGCAATGCGCCACCATGCACTTCTCCTACGAACTCAAGCTGGCTGAGGCGGTATTTGCGGGTCATCCCTTAATTGCGACCGGCCTGTTCAGTATCCTTGTACGTGGTGTCATGATTCAATTTCTGAATTTCGCGGAAGCTTTGGCGATGACAAAGCGCTCGGCCGAGAAGTTGTTCAAGGTTCTTGATATGTATGAAACCTTACGTGACAATATTCCGGCTTTAGACGCATTGTTTCCTGATCAATGTGCCAATGAGCTGAAGACAGAAACGACAACGGCTAAAATCCGGCTTGGAGAGGCTGCGATTTGCATGTTTTGTGATCTTGAAAATTCCATCAAATCCGATACGGGGAAAACTACGGTGCCAGGTGGTGCTGTTCACCCTCTGACTCGCTACACCATGAATTATTTGAAGTATGCTTGCGAGTACAAGAGCACGTTAGAACAAGTTTTCAGAGAGCATTGGAAAATTGAAAGCAACGACTTGACAGGCAAACTTGAATCTGAAGGGGACGAACAGTGTCGTGACAATCGCAATGATAGTAATCAAAACCATCCTTCTCCGTTTGCCGAACAATTGGTGAGAGTGATGGACTTGTTGGACCACAATTTGGAGGCAAAATCGAAGTTGTACAGGGACGTATCTTTAAGCAGCATATTCATGATGAACAATGGACGTTACATCTTGCAGAAGATCAAAGGGTCGACGGAGATCCACGATGCGATGGGTGACACGTGGTGCCGCAAGAAGTCGTCTGATCTTAGGAACTATCACAAGAATTATCAGAGAGAGACATGGGGCCGACTTCTGGGTTGCATAGGACTGGAAGGGCTGATGGTCAATGGAAAAGTGATGAAACCAGCGCTGAAAGAGAAGTTCAAGAGCTTCAACGCAATGTTCGATGAAATTCACAGGACTCAGAGCTCCTGGGTAGTGAGCGACGATCAACTTCAGTCAGAGCTTAGGGTTTCCATATCAGCTGTTGTTATTCCTGCTTACCGATCGTTCATCGGGAGGTTTTCACAGTATCTGGATCCAGGAAGGCAATCGGAAAAGTACATCAAATTCCAGCCTGAAGACATAGAGACTTACATTGATGAATTATTTGATGGAAAGAGGAAACCATAAAATATAATTCACCATGCAATGCATGCACAAAAGTTATGGAAAGAAGAAAAGGTGTTGAAACTACATGTTTTCAGAGGAGTCCGATCAGTTCAATCTGCAAAATCTGCATGCTTTTGGTCATTGCATGTGGTAGCAATTGGGCTTCAGCGTAAACATCCTCTTGGTGACTTGATTGGACTGAGAACATTGAAAGTTGTTTATTGGGGACGTAGCATTGGCCTCTTTGATTAATTTTGTTTCATGTAATTTTTTGCTTGCTCTTGCAATTTATGGTACCTAATGGACAACATGATTCTAATTGTAACAGGTGATTTTGTTTTACCATTTGGGTAACACAATATATAACAATTTCATTTACTTACTATATATCATAATTTCCTTATTTACATATTATATAATTAATTAATTACTATTTATGTATATTTTACTTTTTTAACGGTAAAGAATAAAGATCGGAGATAAGATATTAAATGGATATAATGACAAAATTATGACAAATAATTGAACTCACAAACTTTAAATAAAATCAACTTCAACACTTAAATTCATCGATTATGATTTTTTCCTTCTTGACTTTGAATTAGATGATATCACATGATACAATTAATAATAAATGATTATAATTATATTTTAATAAAATTTATAAATTAATTTTACGTTTTTATAATATAAATTAAAAAATTTAAAATTTAATTCGAATTATTCATTATTAAGTGTTATCAGCTTATTAAATCAAAGGAAAAAAGATTTAGAGAAGATTATAATCTTAAATTTACCTAATTTTTGTGATTTAAATAATGTTTACTTGTAATTTAAGATTTATTCAATTTTGTAAAAACGATATTTCAAATAAAATATTAATACAACTTTTTACTATTTGGGCGTAGGAACGGTGTCGTTTAAAGGCCTTGCTTTACTACCACCGTCAAGACACATTCTCTCCGCCTGAGCGGGACGTGTCATTCCCTTCCAAATCCGTTGCAAGCAGGGAGGGCAATTTTGTAAGCCTGAAAATTTTCCTCACGCCCTCAACACCGTACTGTACTGTAATCCAACACAAGAACCAGAAGCTAACCCCGAACTCAGAAAAAACAAAGCCCGTTCAAACAAACAACTCTGTACTTCTTCCTCTTTGTCTCTCTCTCTCTCTCTCTCTCTCCCTCTTCTTCTCAGATAAGCAAAACAGAGAAGACTTCTCTTTCAGATTTCGACTCTTACGATTACAATTCGTACAGTAATTCTTACTCAATCCTCATAACAAACACAACGCCGTTTCTTAAAACCATCTCGACAAATCCCTAATTCCCTCCAATTCCTTCTCCTATGGTTACAGATTTTGAGCTTCCTATTCTTGCACGCCGTTAATTCTCACTTGTCTCACCCGCATTATTTTTCTTCTGTGGTTTGTTCTCAAACTCATCTCAATTGATACTTTGTTTTAAACTACTAGTTTAAGCTTCAATTCCTCATTGTTCTGAATCTGCTTAGTTACTTTTGTTAATATTTGATTTCTTTTATGTTTTTTCATTGGCAATTCATTGGTTCTTTGTTATGTTTGTGCAAGACTATATTCGACTTTGCATATGCAGTACCTGTTTGTATTTAAGAATGTTATGTTTGTTGACTGTCGGAGCAAAAATATTTCGTGTTTAATGTTTATTTTGCTTCATCTGTATTATAATATTATGAAGATGATAAAAATGCGAAGAAGCATTCAGGAAATTGATCCTATGTATGAATACAACTGGTAGAAACAATGGCATCGAATGAACTTTATGCTGACAAGTTAAAAAGAATTTAAGCAACCAGTAAATCAGTTTGTCTTCCAAGGGAACTTCTAATGGAAACGTAATAAAAGCCAAATCCTTCTTATTAATAATAGTCGTCAACTTTTACACTCATTATCCTTTTATCATTATCTTAGCCTTGAATTCCTTTGTTACTTTGTAAAGTCTTGAATTGTTGACATGGCTCATGTTAAATTTGTTTTCAACAACTATGTTTTCTTAAGAAATCATTCAGGGACCCGCAATAGTGAAAAAAGAGAGTTATTTTGGTGAATAATGTTGCTCATAAGGTGTCATTTTACTTAGGTCTGATCATGGAATGCATTTTGCCATTTTAGTTTTTAAACAACAAATGTTTTTTCATACCATTTATGTAGCATTATGACCACGTAATCAGTGTCTACTCAAGTCTTTCTCACTTATTTCGCATTGATATAAATGTTACAAACTCTCTGATGAAATCAATATGTAAGCAACTATAGTGAGCATATGTTAGTGGTCATGTAATCTTGAATTTCAGCAACCTTGAAATTCCTTAATGCCTAATTATGTTGTAAATTCATGTATTTTAATCTCAGCAATCTGCTTTTTTTTTCTCTGGTGAGAAGATTCTGATTTATTGACTTATTATGGTGAAATTACAAGGTTATATTTCCCAAGATGTTATGTTGGTTCCGAAAAGGTAATGGTAGTCTCCAACTAGGTGAGCAGCTGGGGGGGTTCAAAGTCTATGGTAGATGTGAATCTATGTTAATTATTGATTGTTATATGGTTCATTTTGTTTCCTTCTTTGATAATTTCATCTCTTACTAAATTTTGATTCTTTAACTTCCGTCAAATGGTAACTCAAGTTGTTCATATGAATCTTTATTTTTGCTGTGTCGTAACTGTCATAAGTTTTATCATCAGATGTGAGTTGAGAAGTCTGGCGAATGGTTGGAGGCTTGGACCTCAACATAATTATTGTTTTATCTCCAGTAAGCTTCATATTGTAGAGTAATATGAGCATATGATATTGCTTACAAAATCTTTGCAATATTTAGGACTACTGATAAATGTAGGTCTTCAGATGATGCTTGCTTTATGTTGAGCTACAGCTAATGGTATTTCAAGTGCGCAATGAATGAGGAAACTTGTTTTATTAATAGAATAATACTTATCTTTCAGATGGTAATTGTTTATTCTTTGTGTTTATCTCAGTTTTCAAGGTTTCTTCACTTCGAATTTCTGCCTTGTGCTTCAGTAGTTGGGTTGAATCATGGGCAGTACATTTAATCCTCAGATTTTAGTGGATAAGCTTGCGAAGCTCAACAGCTCACAGACAAGCATAGAGAGTATCCTCTTGATTGGATGATGGATAGTTTTTCTTTACATTTGTTCTGTTCATGTTCATGTGTGTTTCCAGCAATTTATTGCTTGTTTCATTTTTGTTTGTACTGTACTCTATGATTGGTCATAAAAAAAAAGAGCACATTTTCAATTACTCCTCATGGCTATTCTGTTGCAACTCAGTTGTAGCTACATTGCTAATGTCTCTTTTGAGAGTCTCTAGCGTATGATCACTTTAGCATTTTTGTGAACCTCTTGCAAGTTGTCAGATTTCTGGTCAATTTTCTTTTACCTGAGAATTTGATTTTTTTTTAAAATTAGTCTTACAATGGGTCCTATATTGATATGTCTTTTTCTATCTCAGTTTCTTCGCTGACAATCTGCAGTTGTGTTGTGAATAGTTATTTATGCATATATTTTCTATAACTATATTATCATTCCTTCTGCAATTTTTGCAACCAATCTATTGTTGCATCCTTAACATGATTTAGCTTTGTCACATTGGTGTATTTTTCATATGAATAAAGCCAAACAAGTTGTTGAAACATGGGACAGACAATTTCATTCCTCTCCTCGTGAGCAAAGATTGGCTTTTCTGTATCTTGCAAATGATATTTTGCAGAACAGTAGGAGAAAAGGTTCAGAGTTTGTTGGTGAATTTTGGAAGGTTCTTCCTGATGCTCTTCATGATGTAATAGAACACGGAGATGAGTTCGGAAGAAATGCTGCACTGCGATTGGTATATTCACCTTAACATCACATACTTTCATAGACACTTAATTTTTCAAATCTCTGATGAATTTACGGCCTGTTATCATGTTAAGTTTCTTTCACGATAATTACCGGCGTTTAGTTAATTTCTACACAAACTATGGATTCTTTGTGTAAAGGAAATCTAGAGCCAAAAAGATGGTAGTTTAGCATGGAGGATCTGGGTTATAGTTAGTGATTTCATCATAAAGAATGGTATTTTATTCAGATAATAGTATATAGCAAGTTTAATGGTTTTCCTAAATGGTTTGCAATAGGCAGATATCATTAAACCAAAAAAAAAGAAATGTTTACCATACTGATTTTGGGGGTGTGATGGTCCTATCCCAAAGGCTACCAAGAACTGGATTGTGGAATGCTAGAGATGCGTTAAAAGAGGGAGGAAGATAGAAGGGGAACGACAAATTAAAATCCAAATTACCAAGAAATTCGAAAAAGGAGCACAATAAAAGCAGAATAAGAGAGCCACCTTCTAAATCTACACTCCTCTTCCTAGTAAAGCCTTTTTAATGTGCTTGTAATTGGTACTACTCTATTATACTTAAATTGCGTAAAGAAATGATAGCAAACTTGCAATGATCTTTTCATGTTCAACCACCTTTTCAGGATTCTTGCATAGTTCTTTTGTAAATTTGTTTGATACTGACTCACTTTACTATTAGAAAGCTAATCTCGTAAGTTGATTTTTTTGGACATTGACATTCTTACTGCTCTTTACATTTCTACTGTATATACAAGCAGATAAGTATATGGGAAGAGAGGAAAGTTTTTGGTTCTCGGGGACAAAGTCTGAAAGAAGAAATTGTTGGAAGGCACCAGGACAATCAAAATAGAAATGGGAAGCATCAGGGCACGAAACTGGTATTTTCAATCTTGTCTGACTAAATGATAATATGATGCTACAATTTGTTTAAATGTTGAGGACTAATGCCATCTCTCATCTTCTGGCATTCAAGCAGAAGCAGCCTATTGGAAATACAGTTGACAGAATAGTTTCGGGTTATCAACTCGTTTATGGTGGCCCAATGGATGAGGATGTTATATTGAGCAAATTTAGGAGTGCTGTTAGCTCTATTGAGAAAGTAGAGAAGGAAATTGGTAGTGATATCCATTCAGGTATTTCCTTCATTTTGTATGCTTTTACAACACAATATATGCATTTTGCTTATGTTTTTACATCATTGAAAGTTTATCAAACTTGCAGCATGTAGTTTTTGTGATCTATCTGCTTGCACCTTTGTTGTACGCATTTACGTATTTCCGTTGCGTAGGTTTACCCAGGAAGGAAGTCAAATTTACTTGAGTCTAGTTGTGTGATCCCCGTATCACCATCCACACTTTAAAAAACGGTCTTCATTTTGAAAGGATAGAAAACTGGTTTGCATTGTTGCTATTTCAGTTTTTCCATGAAAGGAAAATCTTGAATTTTTTTAGTTTTGCTACTTATGACTAAGGAGCATACAATTAATTAGCTAATAGACCTTTCCCCATCCATTTATAACACTTGGATTTTATCTTATGAAAATTTGGTTGATCAACTTTTCTATAGATTTTAGTTACACGGTGAACTGGGCCTGGACTTGACATTCTCGGATTTGGATGTCTCATATAGACTTTCAATTGATGGATGTATCAAATTGTTGATGTCACATTGAATTTTTTCCATTTTCTAAGGCATACTTCATTCTCAGCAGGACACTTGTATGGATCTACATTTGTGGAGGAATTGCAGGGGCAGCATGCTACATTAAGGGGCTGCATTGAGCAATTAACAGCGGTGGAATCAGTCAGAGCAAGTCTTGTGTATAATTTGAGGGAGGCTCTTCAGGAGCAGGTTTATTATCTAGACTTCTGTAGTTGCAAATATTGTATGTGAATTGCAATTGCACGTAAAACTGACATATTCTTTCTTCTCAGGAATCTAAGCTGTCTCAAATTCGTAATGAGCTTCAGGTTTGGTCCTGCTAGCTATTATATTTCCATTGATTTTAAGTTAAACCTTTTTACACTTACATACTTGAGCACACATTCGATCACATATGTTTGCAATGAATTTAATTGAAATAGCTGAGACATGAATTTCAACTAAATCTATAAATGTGTATTCTTTAATTAAGAGTTTATGAAGGCTTTTGCTTTTGAACATACTAGAAGAGAACTTTAGAATTTGTGCTTGATTGAAAGATGTTGCCTAGGAATGGGGCACATCCCCGAACGTAATAACAGGCATCTGCTGCATTTGCTTGTTTCTCACTTGTATATATATATTTTTTCTTTTTCATTAGTCTTCGTGAGTACTGAGTTGCGTACAAAATTTGAGGCTTATGGTATGGTGCCAAAGGGTTAGATATTTGTGTCTTGCCTTCTTTTGATGATGATGTTTGAACTATTTTGACACTTACTTTTCTGGAGTTAAAAGCCTTTGTGAATGTGCAGAATTTTACTCATACCTTGTTCACTAGCCAAGTAATAAAAAATCACAATTTTTAAATGTGCATCATCTCTGTTTGTTGATAACCAGGCTGCACAGTCCCAGTCAGAGCAGGCAGGTAATATTTGCCGGCAATTACTTGGTGGTAACCATGCACAAATACTGGCTGAGCAGAACTCAAAGGAAGCCCAGACCTCAATGGCACCTCCAGGATATATACCAGGAGATAGAGAACAGTCAGCTCCTGTAATGTATGCTCGGCAGGTGTCGTTTCCTGAAAAGTCTGGCCACAATGATGAAGACCACAGAAAATCTGCAGCTGCTGCAGTTGCAGCAAAGCTAACAGCTTCAACGTCCTCAGCTCAAATGCTCTCTTATGTCCTCTCCTCTCTGGCATCCGAGGGTGTCATTGGCAATTCAAAGAAAGAAGCTACTGGTGATTTCCCTTCAGAAAAAAGGCCTAAGCTTGAGAATGACCAGTCTTATGTACCACCTCAGAATCCCCAACCAACACCACTTCCTTCATTCCCACACCCTGAATCTCTTCAACACAACGTAATGACCACGAGTCAACAATTAACTTCAAATGACCCACCACCTCCACTACCCTCATCTCCTCCACCAATTGCACCATTACCACCTATGCCGCCCTATCAGATGCCTCCATACATTCAAAATGCTGGACCAATGACAAGTACACAATTCAGCTACAACACGACCCAACAACCACCTAACATGCCTGGTTATCCAGCTGCTGGGGCTCAAGTAACAGGCATGTCCCCCTTTGCAACACCAACAAATCCTTACCAGAGTTTTCAAAGTTCAGATGGTAATTTCTATAGCCAACAATCATCAATGACAATGACTCCAGTTTCTCGGCAATAGGATTTAAGTCGAGTCAGCTTTGGTTGAAGGTTTTTCTGGGCAGTGAGACAGTCCTCATGATTACTTGCGAAGTCGCAATGCTACCCGGCATTAGAACCTGTCATGTTTATTTCTGTTGTCATACAACTTAATTTAGCGATGCACATAGTGAATGTTTGTAACTTATGTTCTCTCATGCTATTAGAGTTAGTGCTGTTATGAAAATTTGGTAGCATTGTTTAATTTAGAAAAAAGGGTTTAAAATTTCTCTCTCTTTTTTTTTATTTGCCTATTTCTAAATGTGTACTTGACTAGTTCTGGTTCTCTAAGTTTGGTCTCAGCGTGTCGGGCTCGTTGCTATGAAAAATATAGGCCCAAGCCCGAGTCAGCCTGTACAGTTGAAGATAAGATTGGCCCAACCCACATAACAGAAGTGCTGTGACTGATTCCTATGCGAGCAGTCAGTCTTCATCTTTTACAGCCAATTGATAAAATAAATAACCCTAGTCACATAAAAATTGGGGGATGTACAGCAGCATGAAGGACTTTTTGGGTGGATGCTAGGGTTTGGAAAGCAGACAAACGAAGGTTGGTGGTGATGAAACAATCACGTGAGTATGACGTGTCTGGCTGTGTAGAACTCATAACATCCCATGTAGGATGTCTGGTTTTTTGATATAAAGCCGAGACAAAAGAATGAAAATAACAGTTAAAAGTGGAAATGGACAGAGACAGCAATTGTCTTATGTCTAGTCTTCATTCTAATTTCCTAGCATGCCCAGCACCAATAACCATAATAGCATGCATTTTGACTATGGAATTTGGAATTTCCCTAAAAACCTAAAACCCCCCCCTTCACGTTTATATATATAAAAGACCCAAAAGGAGATGTGGGGTTCCCAAGGTTTTGGGATTTTAACAGAGTTTGCAAGAACTATAGTTGCTTTAGTACCAGCCAAACCATAAGGGCATAAACTCACTTGGGAATCGAGGAGGACAAGAGTTAGTTTAGAGACAGAATTCTAACTAAATCAAATCCCTTTGTACTAAAAGACATGAAAGTGTCCAGTCCAAGTCTTAAGTCTTGTCTCAAATGACCCACTTTAATCCCTTTCTATTTGTTCATCATGTTCACATGTAAAAAGGTCAAATGCATATTTGCACCAAGCTCGGGAAAAACAAAAGAAAACTTACAGGTTCAAGGAACAGTTACCAACTTAGTATATGCATAAAGGGCCGCATTTTGCATACAGTGGTTGGATTTGAGTTTTCCGACAAGAGTTTCAGAGACTTTGTTTGTTTGTAATACAAATGATTCAGATACCGCGCAGAATGCAATAAAATAACACAGGCACCCGAACCAAACACGTACCAACAGAGAACAGGGTACAGACAGAGACGTCAAGTGAGGAATTTGGAAACACTAGGAGAGACAAAAGCACCGTCAGATCCCAATACCGATACACCAACCAAAGACATTGAAGAACTGGGAATTAATATTTTTTTAATTTCAAATAACTAAAAAAATATAACAGCTTAAACATTGCCCTTGATATTGAAGCCTCTCTCTCTCTCTCTCTCTGAAGATTTACAAGAAACGAACTTACTCTAAATAATGCAGCAGCAGAAGCAGCAGCACAGCAGTCTGTAATAAGAATGCTACTGCTAGCTGTTGATGTTTTCCCGAAAAATGAAATCAAGAAAACGACAAACGGGATCCAGGCAAACAAAAGTAAGACAGAAAAGCACTGGGGAAAAGCAGTCAACGTAGAGCACACGTAAGCTTGTAGGTGAGAGATGGGAACAAAAGCTGAGAAAAGCCGTCGTGTCGTATGCTTTAACGGCTCACGAACATGCTTGGAGACTCTCTCTCTCTCTCTCTCTCTGTCTCTCTGTTTCGTTTAGATGATAAAAGTAGGGTTAGGGTTTAGGTCACCCTTTTAAAAAGGTGTGTTTGCGTCAGAACTTTGCTTTTGCATGCAAAATAAATTACCATGAATCATGATGCATATCGATGCCCATCCCCATGCCCCATCAGAATCTATCTTGGGTCAAAGTGGGAGACCAAGCCATTGCAACACCCAACACTTGCTGACCTAATATTTAATTTCCTTCCTCTATTCATAATCATAATATAATATTTAATTTAAAACTTTTTGATATCTTTCAAGCATTGTGATGACCCATCAAAAACTGCCACGTCACACTTACATATGGCCCCGCTGCTGCTTCAGCATAAAAAGCTTGGAAATGGTCCTATTCCTGATCAAGCGTCCGGAAGAGCCGGTTCCAGCATAAAAAGGAAAAAGGGGTTAGCCATGATTCCCCCAACGTTGAACCCATAAAAGGCTGAAGATGCATGCCATCACGCTTATGTTAGCTACTCTATGCTGTTGCTCTCACGTGCCATACGCAAGTACACGTATATTTCTTTCCTACCTCTTTCTTTAAAATAAATGATACAGGTATCCTTTACGTATATGTATCATAAGTACACACACCTTTCCAATACATACGAAAAGGTATTTACAAGAATACGCGGCGTTTTAATACATTTCAAAACTTACTGTACTTGTACATCGCAGGGTATTAAAGTCAAATCACTAAGAGATTTGTAGACCAAAATTATATTAAAACTGACACATATATATATATATATATATATATAAAGAGGGCAAACCACCCCGACAAGAGCAATCGAAGAATATCGTTTTCTTTTTCTTCGCCTGTACCTCATTCAGAACATACGCCTGCTTGTCCCTTCCCTTACCTTACCTTCCCTTCCCTTCCAATAAGGAAAATGGCAGCGGCCCCCATTACCAAAACGTGAAACTTTCTTTGTCTCTTCGCAGAAACTACCCGTACGACCTTCTCCCTCCTTTTCAGGCTCTACATTTATGCACTCGTCTTTATAAAACATCCTCTTGCCATCAGCTCATCGGACATGGTGCACGCAGCGCTACACTGCTGCAGCTAAGGCAAAGGCAAAGCGTGCTGTAGTGCATCAATCATCAAGAAAAAGAAAAATTTAAATTGATAACAGGCAGAAAAAAAGCTGAGGCGGGCATTGAATATCTTAACCAAACAACGCACATATAGTAGTAGTAGTAGTAGTAGTGGTTAGTTGATGAATAGTATCTAGAAAATGAAATCACTTGGCTTCCATGAAAAGTTATTTCAAGATAGGATTTGGGGCCGGGAATCCGTTGAGGGAATTGGGAAAGGGCAATGAATAGAATTTGAAACAAATTCTTCCATCCCTCCATGTTTATACTAAGCTATCTTATATGATGCCAATGGGATAACTTTGAATAAAGGCTCGCCGCATACTGTAAAAACACTGTTTATCGCATTATTCCATTAAACTTTTAAAAGATTTCTCTTCAACACATGGAAAAAGAAACCGTCCAAATCCAAAGATGGATTATACAGATCATGCATGTTTAGAATCAGAGACCTTGAGAATATTCATCGATGGCTTATTCGAAAAATGGGACCCATGCCAATATTCGATCTCATCATCTCCACCATCCGATCAAGCATCATCCAAATCATTAGAAAAAAAAAGGGAGGGGGAGGGCGGGGAAACCAGAGAGAAGGAAAGAGAGAGACGGTGAAGACATATGCATTAAACGCAGAGTTCATTAGCTAGCTTGGCTAGTGCTTTTAGAGAAAAGAGGCTAAAATGCGCATGGATGTCACGTCAAATAAAGAAACAAACGTTTGTGATGGCCACGTTCTTCCCTTTTTCTTTAAAGGTTTTTAAGATCACACCGGCCCGACAACCGTCTCTGCTTAACGAACAACTCTCTTCTCTTCTGATAAAGCCTGTGCTTCATGTCCCCCCAACCCTACAACACTCCCCCACCCACCATTTCTCTTCTTCGCCTCCAAGCATATATTGTTATTAATGTTCCTGTTATTATTATAATAATAATAATAATAATAATACACTAGATTTGGCAATCAATGCCCAATTAAAAGACGTCCGTGTGTATCGTGTCACAATTATTTCTAACTTTAATCTAAACCCCCCCATTAATATTTGCATACTGTGCACCCTTTTTCTTTTTTCTCTCCAATAATTTATGAAGTTTAGCATCTTTTTTTTTAATTACAACTGAATGACCCTTTGATGTGATTTTTTTTTATATAATTATGATAATAAAATTATTTAATTAAATAAAAATATTTATTAATAATAAATAAAAATTATAAAATATTTGTTTTATTTTTTTAATAATAAAATTATTTTATTTTATTAATAAAATAATCTCACTGTATTAATTATATTTACTAAATAAAATTATTTTATTTAAATAGTTTTTTATTAATGATATAATACTAAATTTAAGAATGAAAATTTAAGCGGAGGTGGCTCTGCAAACAATTAAAATAGATAACTAATTAAAAGTTTAAATTTTATTATTATTATTTAATAATAATAATAATATTATTATTATTATTTTGCCTAATCTTGAGAATTATGCTCAGCTACCGTATCCCTAATCCAACATGACAAGGATAATATGCTTACGCTAAGATATTTCTTTCTCTCAGCCATGCGCTGATGACTAGTGACGATTACAATGTGCTGACCCTTTTTTTTTATAATCAAAGGGAAAAATTTTTATTACAAAAATATCCCTCGAATTAAAATAATAATAATAATACTCTCGTTAGCTCTATAAATAGGAAGCAAATCTCCCGTCTTTTCTCACCCGCTGAAATACTCCCAATACACTCTGTCCAATCTTGCCTCATTCGTTGTTAAACAGTGTTCAAGTTTCAGCCCTTTGATCAAAAAATGCATTATCAAACACAGTCATGGGGTTCGTATCTCCCGTCCAGAAGTCTCGGCGGTGACCCTTTGGAGCGCATAGAAAGGCTGGCCTCGGAGAATGCTGTGGTGATCTTCAGCATGAGCACTTGTTGCATGTGCCACGCCATCAAGCGGCTCTTCTGCGGCATGGGAGTCAACCCAACCGTGTACGAGCTCGACGAAGACCCGAGAGGAAAAGAGATGGAAAAAGCTCTTATGAGGCTTCTGACCAGCTCCTCTGCCGTTCCTGTTGTCTTCATCGGCGGCAAGCTCGTTGGCTCCATGGACAGAGTCATGGCTTCTCATATTAATGGCACTCTTGTCCCTCTTCTCAAAGACGCTGGCGCTCTCTGGCTTTGAATTTCTCTTCTTACAACAGTTTTAAAAGTAAGAGACAAACTGAAAACGACTGATATAGTAAAGTAAATAGCAGAGGAAGAGGAGTTGTCTTTGAATCTCCTCCATTTTGGGTACAATACACCGAAGATTAATGTCTTAGCTTCTGCTTCTTGTTTGTCTCTTCCTTTTTCTTCTAGTGTGGACCTTTCGTTTGCTATGTATTTTCTCCTCTGAGAGACATGTAATTTGCTCCCTCCTCTGTATTAATATCATAGATGATATAAGAGTTAAAAACAAAGGTTTCTTTCTCTGCTACTCTTAGTGTCTTTAATGGCTATGGAGAAGACGGTGGAAAGTCAATTTCTGGCTTTGTGCCGGAAAATTCGCCGGCTTTAAACCCCACACACAACATGAATGCTCTTTAATTTTTTTTGTTTCCCCTTTCGGAGGAGGCTTGTTTGTGGAGGCCTGTCGATCCGGTTATGGTGCTTCTTACCACCATGCTGTTTCGTACATTCTATTCATCAATAACCGTGCATTTCATTTCAGCCTTGGTCTGTCTGGTCAAATCTTTTCCTTCTTGGCGCCGAGGTGCTTGATTTGAAATCTGACCTACGCCTATGGCATGATGGGAATTCGGATCAATTCCGTGTAGGTGGTTACAACCGCGAGACATGCGGTCTATTTATTTCACCGTTTGATCGAGTTTTATGTCCGTACAAATGGGGTCCGCCTTTTCACATTGATTTGGATATCTATTCTCTCGTTTCGACACGCGTTATTCTTTCTGATGACGTAATCAATCCCGTGCTCCCACGTAGGACGGAATCACCGTCACGGCGGTTCGGTGGACGACGATTTACACTTGATTCTTGATTGGCAACGCCAACTTTTCCATTCTGCCTAATCTCACAAGTTTTTCACTGCCACGTCATTGCACGAGATATGACACTCTTGATCCAGGTGGCTAAATGAGAAGGCCCAAAATAGAAGAACCGATGGTGCTTGGAATCCACCAGCATTCCTAATGGGCTATTAGGCCCATTTAGATTCAAAGAATCCTCAAAGTCAATTGATTAGTCCTTGATGATAATTTCAATTTAAATTAGTAGCCCTAAAAAAATTTGAAATTAATTATTAAAAAAACTGGAATATTTATATATAGATTTGTTTTAAATTTGTTTAATTATAAAAAAAAATAATAAGAAATTAACATATTTATTTATTTATTAATAATTTTGTAATTTTTTAATATTAAATAAATAAATAAATAATAAAAATTATATTAATTAAATAACATCATAAGTGACGTTGAGAGTGGCAACATTGACCCGTAACTTTCTCTGTACAATTAAAATGTCTCATGGAATCGGCGTCACCGACCACTTAGATTTCCCTTACTCGCTTGGAATTTCCCATTTTCAAACAGGCCAATATTATATTACCACGTGTAATTCCATCAACCTGTCAAATCCCATAATGAGAGGTCACGCTATCCCAAACGCGGTGGACTCGTGAACAGAGAAACCAATCCCTGTTCTAACACTTCCATTTACTGGCAAAACAACAAAACGCATGAAGTTCCTTGTTCTACTCTTACCATTTACTAACGAGATTCCGTCTCTCTGCGCTCCTCAAAAAGGACAAACAAAAAGAGAGAGTAAGCAAACGTAATCTACTCCTCATAAGCACGCACGAAACACGACAATCTCTGCAATCAAAAGGAAAAAAGAAAGCGAAGCAAGCGTCAAGATCGGGGCCTAGTCTAGGGTTTCTCTCGGATTCACCACGGTGGAAGCTTGAGATTTAGTCTCATTCAATTTTCTCCCGTAAAGGTATTTTTTGTTTTTTAGTTTTGGCTTTTTTAAGTTTTAATTTGTGATATGGGTTATGTGTCGGTGCTAATTGGCTTTTAGCTGTTACGTTTTCTTCTTTTATTGCGATGCTATCTGCTCGATTGGTTGCTGAATTGATATTCGTTTGAATTTTATTTTTGGTTTTAGAGTTTTTAGAGCTGGGCTTGAGAGTGAAGTCTAATATTTCAGATTGAAGTTTCTATTTACGTTTACTGCACAATTGAACAGCATGTTAGTTTCTTAAAATCAGATTGTAATGTTGTTGGAACTTGTTTGATGGGTGAATTATGTTATTTTAGTGTAATATGTGTTGCCAGTAAAGTTTTCAGCTCGATTAGTTTTTTATGGCATTTTTTTATTCCTAAATAAATAAGATACTAACATGATTGATGACTTGCTCAAATTGAATAGGAATATTAGTGGTGGATTTTGAGTGTCCTTTTTTCTTTTTTTAACAAAGTGGAAGGTCCGAGAACTTGGTTCTTGGATTGGTAAGGAAAAGAGTTGAAAATGAAGGACGAGGACCTGGTGGAGCTGAAGTTCCGATTGTATGATGGATCAGATATTGGTCCATTCCGGTACTCTCCAACCTCGACTGTTTCCATGCTGAAAGAAAGAATCTTCACTGAGTGGCCAAAAGGTTAGTTATTCAATATCTTGATAGTTTTTGAAATTGTTTGATGAAAATTCTTTTCAATTGTTCTTGTCTATCATATCGTAATATATGTCACTCTGCTGGATGTAAATTTCATGTGATTGTCATCAACTAGCTTATATCCTTTTAGCATTTTTACCAAATAATGTGGGAAGAAAGAAACAAGCCTAGAACCTTAAAAGTAATTTTATTTTATTTTATCTGATTTGTGTTTTGAACCTTTGTCTCTTAAGCCTCTGTATATGAGACTTTAGATGAAATACGTGGTGCAGAAGGTGGGATTAGCATACCAGGAAATGTATTAAGTAATTTGTTAACTAAATGTTTTTCAATTAGGTAAGTTTTGTAGATGAAACATCTGCAAATTCTTCTTATGCTTCTCAATCGACTTGCCTTCTAAGAAACTTGTGTATTATTTTTTATTGTGCATCTGTGCTTTTCTGTTTTTCTAAGGGGAAATTAATGACCAAACATTTGTTTCTAAGTACGTGGTACCCCAACTTTGGTTATAAATGACTGGAAAGGGTTTCTTACACTAGAGTTGATGTTTGATCTTTTTATCTCACTTGGGACTGAAATTGTCCTATGCCATTTATGTGTTTATCGGTTAAATTTTGGTCATTAACCTTGCCTACCACAATCTGTATGACAATTATTCTTTCATGTTCATCTACCCTTGTACACCTTGTGTGAAACTGTTAGCTGTCCTGTTTGCAAGTATATACGAGCCTAAGTTAAGAAGTAAATTCAATCAGACATTGATGGATCTGAATCATGGACCTTAAAAAGCTAATTTACATAGGATATGCAAAATCTTTGTTGCCATTTTGCTTTATCTGGTGTATTCTTTGAAAATATTGGTGATCATGTCCATTCTCTCAAACCTGACTATCAACCAAATTACTACTAAAGTGGCATTGCACTGTCTTTAATTTTGTATGGTGAATATGTGGTAGCTGACTTCCTTTTGTCTCATCCTCCGTTTGAACCACCCATGCTGCTCATGGGCACATATTGTTATTTCTTTATGGCCACTCGTTAGTAGGAACCTTCTTAGTTCCATCAGATCTCTGTTTGAAATTTGATTAAAGATTATTTTGACCTGGGCACATAACCACAAGTAATTAATTACTTTTGCATGCATTTGTAGATGTATAATTTATCATTGAAAGTGCAATAGGCTTACGACACAATAAGGCATGAAAGTAGTTATTAATTGTCTGGTTATATACTACGAATACGTTGCCCATTTTAAAGGAAGCTTCATTTTGGATGTCAACTTCTTGAAATAAGGATGTCTTATTTTCACATCATCATGTTATTTGATAAGGTGTAGATTCTTGGATATTTTTACTTCTCTTTTGGTTGAATTGAATTTTTCTTCAATATAAGGCTCCATGCTATCTTATAAATTGTTAGACTCTCTATTATTAGTTATTACTTGGTTGAGTTTTTGATTGTTCTGGTTTATTTTATTTTATTTTTTTGATAGTTATTTTTGTTTGCTTCACAGATATTTAATGTCCTGATTTGATGCTATGATATAGAGTATCCTGATTTGTGGAGCATCCTAATTTTATGACCAGGTGGTTAGGAAGGTAATGAGATGGGTTGATGCCAGTAGTGAAGAACAGATCCATTTGGGATTGGCCAGTTTACTAGGAAGAGTTGGACTATAGGTAGATTTAGTCTTCTTGGGTTTATTAGATAACTGTGCAGTGAAGGTTCCTTTGAAGTCTTGCCAGGTTTCATTTTGTTTTCAACAGATCTCTAGGAAAGAGATGTTACTGAATACTGCACTTGTAATGTATATCTTGTCCGAGTAGAGGATACTCTTTTGATTATACTGAAGTTTCCTTTCTCTCTGTTTCAGTTAACATGATGATGGGTCAGTTTTTAATAGGACTCATCCAAATATGAACTAGATTCCAAATAAGTCAGCTATTTTCTTCGTTTTGGGGCCAGTAATAGTCAAAAAGCAATTTGGGCCCCCTGATAGTATGGGAATGCCTTGTTCTCCTGGTGATTGGGGCCTAAAGTGTGCTGTCTGTATATGGAGTTCCGTGAGTAAGAAAACAGGCTAGCATTGAAACACTAATCTAAGATTTATTTTAGGTCTTGTAGTGTATTACTCACCAAAGTTGATGACAATTAATATTTTAATCTTACAGACAGGTGTTTGCAAAGGTATTATCACTGCTTTTTTCACAATGTAGAACATTGGTTGGACTCATTTACCGTGCATCATTTTTATTCCCCCAACAATTGTGAAGCATTGCTGTTAATTTTTTTAAAAAAAATTAAAGTAGGACCTCAATTTAGTAATAATAATAATAATAATAATAATAAGCATGACCATTCTGTCTTCAATTACACTTCTCTCACCCGTTTCCTTGTCAAGTGTTTTGGGTTCATGCTCCTTATAGTAGGATCAATAAAGGGTCTATAGGTAATTGTTATCTGGGTAGATCTTAATCTTTTCTATTTTTTATACAGACAGGGGCATTCCCCTGGAAAAATCTAGGTATTTGTTGCTGAGGGTCAGTTACTACTGTTTCTCCTATATGTGTTAGCTATGCTAATTGAATATTCTGCATATGTAAACACTTGTCACATGTATCACATTTCTAGGCCGCACTTGGGGTGACATTTGGCTCCACGCCAATGCATGTTGACTGAGAAATTGTGGCACAGTCTTCTTTCTTGATTGGTTACTAATTGTTATCAGGGTTTGATCATGATTAAGACATTGCAAAATATAATGATTTCTTCATTGAGATTGCATAATGTGGTTGTTGCTTTGTCATTCATTGCTTTACTTTTTTTTTCTTTTGTCTTTAATAGATCATGTTTTTAATGTACATTAAGTACATATTAAATTTATCATTTCCTGTCGGAATGAGTTCCTTGCGTTGATCATTTTTTGGGACATAATGTATTTGCTTCAGTCTGATTTCTGCCTTTTGATTTTGGATTAACTGTTTTGCAAGATCAAGATAATTGTTATTGTTTGATATTTAGTTTTTAATGGCGATTCTAAATGTTCTGATTTAATTAGATAAGAAGCTTCTACCCAAGACAGCCAATGACATCAAACTGATTAATGCTGGAAAAATTTTGGAAAACAACAAGACTGTTGGACAATGTCGAGCACCATTTGGTGATTTTCCAAAAGGGGCTATTACAATGCACGTTGTGGTGCAGCCACCAGTAACAAAAGCAAAAACAGGTATTCCTTTTTGTATTTGATGTTTTTCTTTCTATATGCCCCTAGTAATTTTCTAAAAGATTGGTATTTGCATATGGGCTTCTAGCTTTTCGGCATATTGCATGGACTAAATAAAATTTAGATGCTGAGTTGAGACAACAATTCATGTTTTCTTTCTAAAGCATTTGCTCGAAGTTCATTTTGTTTGTTTATCTGAACAGAGAAGAAGGTGGATGAAGCGCCGAGGAAAAATTTTTGCTCATGTTCCATATTGTAAGCGAGTTGTTCATTTGAGGCCGTGCTTTTGCCTTGGGATCTGCTAGGAGCTCCTGGACCACGGAAATGGGTAGCTGGAAAGACAACGCCATCCCCGGTTCTTACTGTTTGTTCGAGGGCATTCCTTTGTATCAGTGCAGGACGGCGCTGATGAAATATTTGTGTTCAATATAAACTAGCTGTTTGATATATGGTGGCTGCAATTCACTTTTTACCTTTATTTTATACGAGTTGAGATTGATATGGGAAGGTCCGTCTTAGTTTCTGCTGATATTCCTTAGTGACACCGACAATATTCTGGAAATATCCATTGTGCTTCATGGAATTTGGGCGGTGGGACTCGTTGAGACAGCGTTGCTGAACAAATCTGGTATTGTTTGATGTATTAAAGTTGAGTGAGTGCTAAGGAATATGGGCGTATGCTCAGTGCTGGAATTTTTTTTTATCCCATTGACTAAATTCAACTGCATTTAACTCCGTAAATTGCTATCTTTCTACCTGCAAATTTTCAAAAGCCTAGTACGGTCCGGTGGTTACGACATCAAGGACGGAAAGGCAAGCAGGTCATGTACATTGGAATTTTCGTACGCGATAAATTAAACAAATATCTTCTATCCAGTTAATTGCCCTGGTCCAGAGTCGCTTTCTATAAATCAAGTATAATCCCATGCGGGCTTCACCCTATTTTCCTCTTTTGGCGGCATTCATCTCGTTCTATTTGCATGGCATTACGTACGTACACAAACAAATTTAATGTAAAATTATCCAATTTAACAACAAGAGCCTAAAATGACAAGTACACGTACGTGAAATGGAGAGACGATCATCAGCATCGCCATGCAGAAGCAGCGAGAATGCCCCTATCTTGCCAACCCAAAAGCAAGCAACCTTTATCTTCGGTCAATCTGTAACCATCGCATGAATATAATCCTAGCAAAATCTTCGATTGAGTCACTGCATTTGCACTCAATGGCACTCCCTTAAACCCTTTTCCTTCCAGTATCTTTCTCCATTTCTCTAGCCTCTCATGCCTTTCTATTCTGTCCGGTCCTTCACAAGCCACTATGTTCCTTATCTCTGGTGCAAATATGTATTGCTCCACTTTTGCTCTCTGTACAGAATCTGGAGGAAATGTTGCGTCCAATGAATCAAATATTGCCGAATAATGGTGCAATGCCTCGAGGAATCGGCCTAGGAAGTATGGTCCGTTATGGCTTGCTTCTTTTTCGACTATTGTTACAATGTTTGGTGCTTGGTCACGGATCATTCCAATTAGGCTTCCCAGACAATTTCCGGGGACACGATGGAGCCGGTTAATAGCGTTGACGGCAAGAGCCTCGCCAACCCTTCTGTTGAACATGTGTGGCTTGAGGTCTTCAAGTTGCTCTCCAACTGGGTGGAATTCAAACGGCACATGCAGAGAGTGGGCAAGTTCCGTCAAGCACCGACCTGTTTCCTTAACGCTTTCTATAAATGGCCCGACTCCTGTTATTCGGAGAAACGGAGCACCTCCAGCTCGAGCAGCTAGGGCTTGCATGAAGGCTGGCCATTGGTATCCCTGAAGGATATCTAGGTCAATTACATGAACACGTTCTTCAGCTTCAAAGGCCTCAAAGATGGCTTGATTAGCAGTGAAATGAGCAAACTTAACGTACGGGCAGGCTTGGTATAAAATCTGGTAAATTTTGAGGATTTCTAAGGAGTTTGGTGGGAAAGGAGAGAAGGGGGTAGCGGTGCTTGGTTTTGTTGTCAGGGTTCCTGCAAGTCTAGCACTTAGGGCCTCAGTGAAGCAGGAAGCAACTCGCTGCATGGAGTCTCCGAGAGGTGAGACCACGCGATTCAGGTGGTGCAGGTATCTTCTTGCTAGCATGTAGTCCTCTTTGGCCACTGCTTCAGCACAGGCAAGAAGGAGATGCACCAATTGAAGCCCGCTGTCTTGTTCCTGGAGAAACAAGTTAAGATACATGGAAAATTAATTCGGCGATGATGCATAAAAACAAGAACCCAAAAATAAAAAGGTACGACGTGCCTAAATCAGGCTGTGGTTAGTACTGAGAGAGAGAGCGAGTGATTAACCTGCTCAGAATAGATGGGGAGAGGCGCCATCAAGATATGATTAATACTTTGCTGTTGCTGCGGTGGTGGTAGTGTTGTTTGTTGCTGTTGCTGTTTTTGTGTTTGTTGCTTCTCCTGGTGGCGATCTTGTTGCAGTTGTTGTGATAATGGTGCAGTTGCAATGGATCCCATTTCATAGGTATCCTTGACTTCTGTCGGTTGAGAAACTCCAGCAGTTGATGATTTTTCGCTTACCGATCCACAAAACCTCGATGAGTTTTGCATTGCTAAGCATTCCAGCATCGCCGGAACCGTCGTAGGCATATCAAGCAGTTCTGATGAACTAGTTCCATTACCACATATCTTCATCGGTGAGAACATCCCGAATCCATCTTTTTGGTAATCATCCAAGAAATCTTCAATAGCCGGCAAAGCAAGATTCTCTGCTGGTTGTATATACTGATAGTTAGGAGAGTTAAAGACCTTATGAAGTGGGCTCTGTCCTTTCGGTTTGAGAGTGCTGCTAAAAGCTCCAAGCTGGGCAGCAAAGCGAGGAGGAGAACACCCTGAAAGACTCTGTCCTTGAATTGCCTGACCATAGTTGTTGTTGTAATTGTACGCTGAAGTTTGAGGAGAAGGCAAATTTCTCACAGGAGATGAAATCATGAAGTCACCATCTAAGTGATCGGTGAAGAAGGTCTCCCATATGGAACTGTCCGGTGACTGGACTTCAACATCTCCATCCAACTCAAATTTGTGTGGTGGAAAGTCTGGGCTTGGAGCGGTTAAGCTATTTTGCCCCAAATCAGAAGATGTACCGGTTCTTTTAGTCTCTGTAATCGATTCATTCGTAGAATTTGGTTGAAGTTTAGTGCTTGAGTTTTCACTCTTGATAGGAACCATGCTTCCACAAAGTGAATTAATCATCTTCTTCTCTTTTGAAACCCAAAACAAGATTTCTCGGTTGCAGAAAACAAAGAAGTGGTTTTCAATATTCTCCTCTATGGTATTGCTATGGCATAGACAACATTAAAAGCAAAAGACTTGTGACTTTCTCCCTTCTTATTTGCGTTTCAGCCAGGATTTGTCAGTTTGTCCGATTGTCTTATAAAATGAAAGATATCAAAGGACAAAATTCAAATATAATAGCATGTGATTGGAGGTTAGCTACTTACTCACCTCCATTTATAGCCTCTGCTTTGCTTAGCTGCATTCTAGAGGTGTAATTTGTCATCTTTCTTGCTCAGCTTTGGATGGCCTGTGAGTTTACTAAGAGACAAAATTAATGGTTGTGGGGCCACCTTCCTTGGGCCGGCCCAGCTGGTAATAATTTAGTCCGAATACTAGGACTTTCTTCTCTTGTTATATAATATTAGTGATTATCGTTCCCCTCTGTATCAGAGATTGGGGATTGGTTCATAAAGAATAATAGAAGATTAGAGAGGAGAAAATTACGAAGAAAAATAGTTTTAAAACCAAAAAAAGGACAGGAAAGAGACCCATATTCATTCCAGAACAACCATGTCGAAAAGGACTTCAACAATGCACATTGACTGACACAAGGGAAAACGATTAATTTTGCACTGACAAAGAAGCCATTGCTAATATCAATTGTGATTATTTCCTTGTGTCACCACTTGCTTCTACATCATTTTCAAATTGAATCATATCATATCAATGAAAATATTTTTTTTTCCATAAGATGCATCGAATTATTTATAATATATCTCGTGTATTTTCACATTTAAATTTCTTAATTCTTTTATTAATTGTATTAAATTTTTTATATTAATTTTTATAATAAAAATATAAAGTATATAAGATAGATATTAACACTTGTTATTACGTGAATACTCGTTCAACGTGTTCCATATAAATACATCTTGCACTTAATGAATTATCACTTCTAATTTCTCATGAATTCAAGAAGTTAGTATTATTGCTGCCAACAATGAAAATTTTTTAGCCCTACCCTACCTTCAATAAAGCTGGGATAAATTTATTGTACAAGAGTTAAATTCAAAACACAATAGTTCTCTCATGTATAATTAGTTTCATCAAGGGCTAATTATGATAATCTGATCAGTTGGCTGCTGATCATGTATGGAAATGAAAACCTGTAATGGGAAAAAGTAAAAGTTCCTAGGAAAGAAACAAGAAGTGGAGGAAAGAGGTGAGAGGAGAGGAGGTGAGCGAAGAAGAAGAAGAAGAAGACAATGAAGGAGACATAGGCAAAATCGTCGGATTTGGCGTCGGTGGCGCCGCCTACGCCTTGGATTTGCCAGAGGAATGAAGCGTTTGTCGCTCTTAGGCGGCATTTCTCTCTTTCTTTTTCTCAATATATACTCTTCGAATAAAAATATATTGCACCAATACCAGAAGCCTCATACGTACACGTACCAACTTCATTCCCAATAATCGTATCTTGCCTCATCGCATGGAAACATACCTGGATAAACGAATTGAAAATATTCCGTTAATATTAATGTGTACAACTCACAGCCATCTAAAATTTCCTTTCTCTTCTTCTGTTTGTCACAACCTCGAATGATCCTGCATGGAAACTCTTCATGCCCATGCCTACGTGTGTATCATTGTACACGTTTAACACTGAAAAATACTTCTTGTCGTTGTAACTCTCATGTTTTAATTAATTAACGTTAATCAAAACCCAGTTGATATTACTAATGAAGATCGATTACCAGGTTTCCAAGCTCATTAAACTTGTTTTCACCTGTTTGAGCCAACACTAGCGGCTGGAAAACCGAATGTAATTATGTTCCTGCGAATTTGCTGTAGAAGAATACCCATCACGAAACAGTAAAAAGCCCCATGCAGAGATGGGTCCTCCATTGCTACATGTTTATATTTGATCTGCTTGGACTATTTGCAGCTAAAATTGTAGCCGGATCAAAGATTTGAAATACTACTTAAACGCGAAACCTTTTGACTAAGTTATAAATTTCTCTGTCCCCAGAAAAGAAAAAAAAATCAAAGAGAAAAAGTTTTAAGTAGGGTTCTGACAGTTTCTATTTGTTCTGAACCTCTGGCAATATACTGTCCAGTTCTTCAGTAGGACAAAACATATATGCCCTTTCTCAACTCATTGGTTAGTCCATGGTCGACAAGAATTAAAGAAAACTGAAGAGAACAATCAGCAGTTTTAAATCTCTTCCTCAAGAGTCAAGATTTTAAGTGGATCAAAGTGTTGATTGCCAATGGGGGCATTTGTAAAGCGATGATGGTTTGTAATTCTTCTTCTGGGTTGTCCATAGATTATTATAAGAAATGCTAGCTCTCACCGGCCAAGCCAACCTAGGATCGATGACCAGAGTTTCTTTAATAATTACCAAGTCTTTAGCTTAACATGGCTGGCTTTTGGAAAACTTTAAAGGGCAACTTTTAAATTCTCTGAGTTGTTTTTCATTGTAATCCAAGAAGAATTTACGAGAACTAAAACTTTTTTATTGATCTTCTCTCAGAGTTCATTAGGAACCCATTTAAATTTCTACATTACTAATTTGTAAACTTTTATTTTTACATTCTTATAAGTTAATAAGTCAAGTTAGTCTCATGAAATATATCAATTATATTTTAAGAATTCGTTTAAACCAGCGAAGACAGTTTATGATTGTTCATGCTTTGATAAAACAAAATAGTGTTGGAACCAAATCACAGGATAATTAGGACTACACCGAGAGGTCAATTATCTTTATAAATGGCAATGTGGTGGTTGGTTGGGATGTGCAGAAATGTTATGGGTCAAATAGAAAAAAGGCTAGTTAAAGCCTGACAGCTTATTTGTAGTAAAAATTAGGTGCTTTCGTTGATCTGTTTAGCCCAAAAGGTGTTGTGGTCCAATGACTCAAACGAAAAGCCAGCCGTGAGGTCCACATCAAAATTGGACTTGCCATAGTTTTCTCCCCCAACAATTTCCAAAACCAGCTTTGTTTCATGCTTCATACTGTTTTACAGCATGCCCTGCCCACTTAAGCAATATGAGTAGGACTGCAGGAATCAATTGCCATGTATTCTATGGTTCATTTAATTGGGTTCACGGGCACTGCATTCCCTGAATCAGAAAGAAGAATGAAGAAGGAAGAGGTGATGGCTAATGAATGATCACACACCAAATGTCTAGTGTATCGTGTTTGATATTTTGGAATAATTAATTTTCATCCAACAGTTTGCAGCTAAGAAATCTCAAATCATGGAGAATCCACAAGGATCTTCATATTTCTGGTTCTTGAGAATGCTTTAGAGTTTGGACTGTGATAACAGTAGGGATAACAGTAAGGATCTTCATTGAGTGGCGAATGGACATTGAAGAACATGCGAGTGAAATCAATGCTATCACTCTATTCTGCATGTCATAGCATTTTCTTCTTTTTCTTCAATGCATCATCAATCCAAGCAACCAATCCAAAAATATGCACAGACCAACAATATGCACAGTAAATTTACCCCACCAAATGGCTTAGATCGGCGTTATTGTAAAGAAGTTTACTAATCTCTCCTCCAAGTAGTTCACATTGTTCTTGTGCAGTGCTGACACGACAGGAGAAAGAGCGCCAACAAGTAAAGACTGCAATTTCTTCATATTGAGCAATCCTGGAACTCAAGACCTCAAAATCAAAAGCCCCACAACCATGAATCTGACAAAATAAGCAATTTAATGTTACCATAATAGAGAAACTAATCTCTCTCCTACACATCAACTCCACAAAGTTCATTCACATGTCTTTGTTTTATTGTGAAAAAGATAAAATCTCATCGACTTATTGCTTACAGTTGGATCTCCACCGACTACTTCTACTCTTTATCCACGAAATAAACTCACCTTCAAGTTCAAACTAGTATAAGATAATTCTTTATAAGCCGGTCAAACTATTTGTGAAGAAGCCTATGTGGAAATTCCTTTCGTATCTCCCAAAATCTGGTACCATGAATCCCATAATTAGTTTCTTTCTTATTTCATCCTTGTTCATTAGTACCCTGCCTTTGAAAGTTCAGCCTCCAAAAACCAATGCGCAAATCACTGTTATGGGTTTTGTTTACTGTGATACCTGCTCCAACAACATCTTCTCCAGACACAGCTACTTCTTACCAGGTAACAAAATCTAAGCCCCCATCAAAAGTTAAAAAGTTTTTGCCGTCTAGTTTTCGTCTGATTTTAATTAGAAGAAACTGAATTTGTAGTTTCTCATGTGTTATGTCATCTTATCAGGTGCAGAAGTTAATATTGATTGCAAATTCAGGACTTTTGCACCAAGGACGGGAGAACAGATATCATTATCAGTGAATAGGACTACAAACAGGTACGGAATTTACAAGTTGGAAGTACCATCAGTTGATGGGATTGAATGCGCAGCAGCGGCAATTGCGTCGTCCTGCCAGGCAAGTTTAATGTGGAGTTCATCTACTTCATGCAATGTTCCTGGTTACAGAAGTACAACAAATCAGATAGCAATCAAATCCAAGCAAGCCAATCTCTGTTTCTACAGCTTAAATGCATTGACTTTCAGACCATCGAAGAGAGATATTACCTTGTGCGGGAATTAAAAGAAGAGAGATATCTTTTAGCCTTCCACTCTGTCTACCCAAAATTAAAGGCAGTAATGAGATCACTGTTGCTGTTTCTTCAGTGAATGACTGGTAGGATTCTTGTTATAATACAATACAAGAAAATATTTGCTTGCAGGGATCAGGTTTGCCAGTTGCCAACAAGCTTGAATTTCATTATCTTTTCTTTGCTTGCGTTAGACATCTGTTATCAATAAATAAATTATGTAGTAGCTGAAGTGAATGTTATTCACATTTTAAGAATTAAACAAATTTGCAAACAAACACCCTCTCTATATATGTGATCCTCTGATACTTTTATACCCAATTCATATGGATAATATTTGGGATTAAGGTGGTTTCATCCACAATGACCGTAGAATAGAAGCTAATTAGATGTCAGATAAATAGTTGGTTAATTTAGTTGTTATTTACTACGCACTTTAATTGGTGTGATTTCAAAGCTTCGTAGAATAAAAACTACAAACATACTCATAACTGGATAGAGAAAGAATTGTATCATTAACATTTGAGAGGCAGAGACAAAAGACAAATGGTTGCTGCAGATCATGGAAGAGTTTTCACTGGGACTATAGCGGGTTATAATTATGTGATCAAAATGTAAGGAGTTCTGTGTAGTTTATGAAGTTTAACAAAAATCTTTTCCGGAGGTCTTGACAAGTTCCCAGAACAAATTCTGATTAGATTTAAAAAATTTTGTTGAGGTTTCTGACAGAATTTGATGCTGTGAAAATCTGTCTTCATCTGTATACTTACTATAGTAAGGAGACTTTTTGAAGTCGAAATGAATGAGAAAGCATTGAAGAAGACAAGAGAAGAGAGTATACCAAAATTGATGAAAAGAAAAATGCAGAGATGATATTTGAGTGGTATCGAGGGTTAATGAATATCATAGGGAATAATTTCACATTTCAGTTTATTAAATGAGTAACTCATGCAGATCATAACACATATCACAAGGCACAGGCACAAATTAGTTTATAATACAAATTCCATGTAAACCTTCAGCTCCCATGTAGACCGTTCCTGGAGCTTTTTTCCTTTTAACCATTAAACTTGGCCTGCATAGTTTTGTTCCCACAGCACATTAACATAATCTACAGCAAATGCAATTGAACCACAACTATAAAAGATATTGGAAAATAACAGCATAGTAAAGAATGTGATCTTTCTTGTCTAGATCTGCATAAGTTCCTGGAAGATCTTCATGGCAGAAGCTGGCAAACCCAGAAGCACATTTATGCTTTTTCTCTCTTTTCCATGAGATAGGAACAGAATCACTTCTTTCTCAGGCAGGGCCACTGGCCCAGATAAAACAGGCTCTCCCCATCCAAAATCTGTAGTGTGGAAAGGTAACCTTGACCAAGTTGTTATCAGAAGTGTTGAGGACAGAGAAGGCCTAACTCTTGATGCTTCAAAATAGTCTATGGCTGATCTCATGTAACCATCATTGACCATCTTAACTGCATCCTGGACTAGTCCCGCAGCAAATGATAATGGTTTTCCCATCAGCTCACCAGCTTGGCATATAGAATTTGTCAACACAATTCCATTGCCAAAGTACCCTTTTGGTAGTGGTGGGTTGAATTTAGGCCTCCCATCAACAGCAAATAGGAGTTTTGTGCGTTGATCTGGCAGAAGTTTAATTGCCTTGGTTCGAGCCTTCCACACAAATGCCGAAAGTGCTACAAAAGTAGTGCACTTGTCAAGAACGTCATCTTCCATGGCTTTCATCTTGATTTTTCCAAGCTTTTCAGGGTTAAAACAGAAGGATCTATAGACCATTTCATCCCGGTATAGGTCATTTATGCCAGACTTATCTTCTATTTCAGCAAATTCTTGATGCAGGTACTCTATCTTTGGCGGGCTTCGAGATTTGAGTATTGTCCTGTCCAGGTATGGAGGAACATTTAGTGGAAAACCTCTGGCTGTTTCACCCCATGAGTTCACAAACTCCATAGCACCAATGCCATCAAACATGCAATGGTTCATGCAGAGCCCGAGAACAAATCCCCCACATTTAAACTTGGTCACCTGAAAACAAATAATTAAGATCACGCTTCTACTGCAGACAAAATGGTTGCAATGCTTATATTCAGTGAGATAATGAATTTCACATTCTGGACTTCAATTTATGGGAAAGATTCAAATCCGGAAGTGATAACCAAGATATGCCAATGATTGGTACTTTATTGAGATCACTAAGATCTACTAACCATTTGTTCCTTACTCCAGCAAAAAAAATTATAAGCTGAGGAGCGTGATAGGGGAAGTGTAAAAACCTGAGCCACGAGAGGAGGCATCTGAAGAATATTCTTTGCACCAGGAATGTCGTAAACAAGTTTTCCAAGAGTCTCCGGATCTGGCTTTGTTATGTCACCAATCTCTTCAAGTGCACAATTTGCTTCAGCCTCTACAAAAACAGCCCCTTCCCCGGAGCAATTTAAGATAAGCTTTCCCTCAGAACTTATTGTCAACCGGCCAGCAAGCGGGTAATAATGAACAAGAACCTTTTCCAAGGCATTCTTGATAACTTCTCCAGCCTTTTCATTACCTTTCTCATCAGACTTGAAGCAATAAATTGTACGGACGATCACAGCAATGTTTTGGTCAAGGTTTGAAAGGAAGTAGAGACCCTTCTCTGTCTCCTCTGCAGGTGTAACCAAAGTTGGCTCACCTTGCTTCACATTAAGCTGAAAGCTATTGCCGTTAGAGTTCTCCATCATAACAGAATCTTCAGTCTCGAAAACCTGAAGCACAAATTAAAGAAAACAAGGTCATACATCTGAAGAAAAAAAATCAATACACATGTGCAGGGCGAATTTAGTGCATGTAAATGTAGTATTCACTGATTGTGCAGAAAAACAAACCATGGGAACAGGCTGAGAGAAAGACAGGAGAGTATGGAAAGTAAACCGAAATAATGCTCAGAACTGAATGCTAGAAATTTCCCAATTGATAATCAATCACACAAAGATTGCATTGAAAGCTGATGCTCAGGCTACCAAAAAATACGTAACGGTCTGATAACTAGGCAATGGAGACAGGAGATATATAGGGAAAGGTTGTGGACCATTACTCCAAATTTCTGTTGCTTATTTAGGTAAATGAAATTGGTAAGAGCGGGACAAATGTTTGTGTCTAATGGGATTGGTGGATGCCAGAAGTGTTTTGGTAGTTGAAATTAACTTGTTAAGAGAGAGTAGAGATTTGTTTTTGAAATAGTTGTTTCTTGGACATTGGTTTTGCTTTAGTTCTTAATTTTGGTCATATGGGTGGGATTAGGCCACTTAATGGGACCTAACAAGAAAAAGAACGTGTATGCGCAGTGCAGCCTTGTTTGGTAAGGTTGGCATCCCAATTTACATAATAGATTGCTAATTCTTCTTGCCATGGTAATCAAAATTGTGTTAGGTTGCTTGTTTATTGAATCATATTCACTCAGATTCCAAACGATTTACTAAGCTAAGGATGTCTATTTGGTCCCAAATCTTGAGATACAATTCTTTATTTTGCAAATGGATGATACATAAAATCTGAAGAAAATAGGTTTAGCTGACATGTTTTTCAATGAAAATTAACTACACTAGGACATATTTTTTCTCGTATACATTAATATATTTTTATATTACATACGATAGACGACCGTATCAATGTTATAGACATTGAATTTGATAAGGCCACTTCAGTGGATTTTTTTAAACCGAGAAGTAACGTGAATTATTCTGCAGGATAGTTATCATGTGCTTCACGACAAGCTATTAGTTTAACAAAAATAAATTTCCAGGGAAAAGGCACGAGGATTGTTCAATATTCTACACAAGGTGGTCGTTTATGTTAACGGTCAACACCCACCACTGCATATCGAAGTGTCCATTAAAAGAAGAAAACTTCAGCCATTCGGGGTTTACCATTTCTTGTTGATCTAACAGAGAGAGCGTCTCTCCGTCACCTGATTGCAACGTCTCGACGAATTTGGTGTACAACAGACAGTTTCGTAAACCAAATTCATTAAATAAATTTGGCTTGATTCTCTCACCCTCCTTTTTATCTATTGATTATTGTTTTCTTCCAGTTCGATATTAACCGAAAAATGGTGGCCTGAAACAGACAAGCAGGTAAATTGCTTGCAGTCTGCTAACATCAGTTGTGTGTTATTGTTTAGTTTTTGGTTAAACATTAGATTCTGTGAGAACCACGGTTAGCAACTCCGACTAAACCTCCGAAATTCAGGGCGGGCGGCCTGTCAGAAAGAAAGACAGGGATAATATGACACTATTGTGAAGTTGCAATCAGAGTAAGATTTTTCTTCACGACTCCTCGTGCATCAACCTTGACAGCTGCAGAATTATCATGCCATTGTAATCAGGTCATGTCTCTCACAGTCTAATCTAATTTACAACAATGATCGGGCCATACGTTATGTGTCCAACAACTTTGTGACAAAATTCTTTCCAGTTGAAATAAAGTGCACGTTTCAGAAAGTAAGTTTACTAAAAGATGCAGAAGCAAGAACATCTCTCCCCAATTCTATGCTCTCTCTACCTTTGCCCTTGACCGGCAATCGACTTGGGCTGCTACACGTCACCCCAAAAAACACCTTTTCCATCTATTGGTGTCTACCTCTACGCTTCTCCATGTAGATAATGCCACTGCACGTACTTGTAACTCTTCGTGCTAGGCTCTAATATTATACATGATAATTTGGTCATTGGTTCAGATATTCTTATATTTGAAACCCGACAATCCACGTCATTTTATTTCTCACGTACAAATACTAAGGAAACCCCGACTCTCTCATTGGTTAGAAAATCAAGACACTCAGGCAACACGGGATATTTCAACGCAGGTCAATTGCATCTTGCTTTTAAAATCATTCAATTGAAATGAACCACTTAACTTAATTCTTGTCTGCGCCTGCTGTCGTACATCTTTAACCTGTTCCTGAAAGAGGGTGCAAGCAGATATGAATGAGGTGCTTTTAGGTGCATTCTGTTGTTACATGTACATATAATGTAGAAAAGAAAAAGAAAATGACGTAGGCTCGTACGCTTGCTAAGATTTAAGGTTGGCGATCGTGCCTAAACAACATCGTTATTATGGGTCTAACATATGCAGCTCACTCTTGTAGGGTTTTCTCGTTCATGCACCAAGAGGATCGAACCAGCAGTAGCTTCGAAAGTCCAGCTACTGCTCAAATGGTGGGCAACAACTCTCTCTCAACCTTACATGCAATTCATAATCCCTTTATTTTGATCAAACGATTATAGTGTTTTACACGTGTTTTCTTCCCCTGACTTGTAGGCTCCCAAGCGAGTCGGAAAAGCATCAGTCGCTGCAGCAAAGAAGAAAACAACGGTACTGAACTTGTATCTTAATGTTTTTGTTGGGAGTGCTTGTGTATGATTATGACATTGTTGTTTTTCTGTCTTTTGTTTTGAAGGAGAAAGTGGTGAATCCCTTGTTCGAGAAGAGACCTCAGCACTTTGGAATCGGAGGTGCACTGCACCAAAGAGGGATTTGACGCGATTCGTCAGATGGCCCAAACATGTTGCTATTCAGAGGAGGGAGAGGATTCGTAAGACTAAGGCTCAAGGTCCCGCCAGCTTTGAACCAGTTCACTAAGACCCTTGACAAGAAACTCGGTATGAACCAGTAAACTCTGAAATTTTTGTTCATGTATTTGGAAAACTCTAAAATTTTGCTCATGCATGTAGGTTGTGTGCTTTTTTTTTGGGGGGGTAATGGATTTACTGATTTGCTCGACAAATCTAATGCGAATAGTTCCACAGGGCATGAGTTATTAACGCTAGTCGGCACTCTGCTTTTGTGTTTACAACTATCATGACTTACTCCTCTTTCTGGCTCGATATTTTGCTGCACAGTCTCTTTTTTTTGCGCCATTTCTTGTGGATAAATGTTGTTTCCAAATTTGTTTGTATTTATCATCTTTGCTCATTTGTTATTGAATTTAGTGGTTATCCCAGCTAAAATTTCAGGATTTAGTTGCTCCATTATTAAGGGTTTCTAGTCATTTTTTCCTCGGAATTTACTGCACCCCCCTACAAGTATTAGTCCTGGCTTGAAATATCTGAATGAACAAATGTTGTTGCAAGCTTATTGGTAGTATTACCCTCTCGTAAAGAAATGTAGTGCAACTTGGTGCTAAGCATGGATACAACAACAGTATATTCTTCTAATGTGTTGTCACCCACATATTTTTCTCCTAAAAATTAAAATATTATGACAAGTGTATAAGACATAGGAGAGATAAAAGTTTTCTTCTTAATACTTTTGTATGTTTTGTTTGGCACAACTCGTGTCTTGTTTATTTACAATTCTACTCTTGTTTCTGTAATATGTTTTAGTTTTCTACTTGGAAAGTGTTTGTATTTTGTTGATCAACAAAATTTTCTTTTCTTTCAACCTCATTTGCAGCATCAAATCTCTTCAAGATGTTTCTCAAGTATAGGCATGAGGACAGAGCAGAAAAGAAGGAGCGGCTCTTGAAAAAGGCTCAGGCAGAGGCCGAACGAAAACCTGCTGAGACTAACAAGTCTATTGTCGTAAAATATGGGCTCAACCATGTTACCTAACTTATTGAGCAGGCATTGTTTTACTCTGCCCAGTCTGTCTTAATTGTACTGTTAACTGTTACTCTATTGAACTTTGTTTCCCTCTAACCAATTTTTTCCAGCTCAATCATTCTTGCAGAGCAAGGCACAATTGGTGGTTATTGCTCATGTTGTGGACCCATTAGAGTTGTTTGTCTGGCAACCAACACTGTGCAGGAAGACGGAGATCCCATATTGCATTGTGAAGGGAAAAACATTGTGCAGTTTTGTTACTCAGAATGCATTACCAAAGTGAGGCATTTAGACCACAGAATGTCTTCATTTTTTTTGTTTTGTCTCTTTAAAGTCACAGGTCAAGTTCAATTGAGAGGTAGTCGGACATCTAAATCTGCTATTTCAGTTGTGTTTGCATACATACTTACAATGCTTAGTTCTAGGCTTGATTCAATGCATAGTGCTTCTATAGTAGACTGAAATTTCTTACCATCGTTTAATATTTTTAATCTACTTCCATTAGTGAGCATCTCCGTTCATTATACGTTTAGCAGAATTTCTTTCCGAAATGGCAGGTGTTTTCATGATCTTCGTACAAAATTTGAATCTTCTTTCTGTTGAAACTGTCTGTACGGTAACTGGTACTTTTTAACCAATCGGATATGCCGACCATTTTGACACTGCGAGCCAAGCCAGTCTTCAAGGCAAAATGCCATCACAATTTTCAAGTTCATAAATATTTTTAAAATTATATAATTTTTTATTATCCATTGTTACCCTCCTTACTGACCTTTCACATGCAGTATTAAAATATTAAAGCAATCATCAAATATTTTTTTATTCCTTTTTTTTAA
Organism: Xylocarpus granatum; assembly: GCA_019650275.1. Classification (NCBI taxonomy): domain Eukaryota; kingdom Viridiplantae; phylum Streptophyta; class Magnoliopsida; order Sapindales; family Meliaceae; genus Xylocarpus; species Xylocarpus granatum. Next base: position 165,314 of record BNST01000711.1, read on the forward strand.
ATAAATTAGCAAAGCAAAATTCAGATGAGTTAACACAAAAAGAAAATAATTGTTGTTGTTGTTGTTTTTTAAATTATAATATTTTTGTAAAACTAAATAAAAATACAAAGTAACTGCAATACATATATATATATATATATATATATATATTTCAGGGTAACCTCTCTTAGAAGGAATTACTCAATCCTCTCTCTGTATCTCTCTTTGTCTCTCTGTTTTTCTCAAACTCTGCAATTCATCAAACCCTAGCAATCTGTCTCTTTGTCTATCATTCTCTCTCGATTCCCAGGCTTCTAAATTCGTGCCAATTTCTGTTATGGCTGACGGAAAGCTCGATCTGCCGGACGATCTCCTCGCCTCCAAGACGCTTGATCAACACCGCTCCGTCAAAGGTAGTCTTTCTGTTTTTTTTTGGGAAAAAAAAATCATCTTAATTTGTCTCTGTTTAATCTCATTGTTATGGAGATAAACCTCTATGGCTATATCCGATTGATTTGCGCCATATAAATTTGTCTGCTTAATATTGATTGGGTGCTTTGTAGATGTCGTTTGCTTTTTTAACCTTTTGTTTTTTAAGGTTACTTAGGGTTTGAATTTCATTCTTTCGCATTGTAATCCGTTTTTTGTTGTTTCGGGTGCTCATCTAATTGTTTGAGGGTGATTTAGAATTTTTTACACTGTTTACTTACTCTGGCCATTGAATGCAACCACAATGCGTGTGTTCTCAGGATTCTGCAATGGAATTTTAATTCTTTTGGTGTATTTTTATCTTGCATATTGATTTCCCTTGTTTACGTATTTTCGCCAACATAATTCATAGATAAACTTTTGTAGGAAGCATTTGTGGCTGGTTAAAATGAAAAGAAGTTGTGATTCTGTTATCTAAATTGTCAAATATTATTATAGTAGTTATATGAAGGGGGATCTTTTTCTTTCACATATAGTTTGTTTTGATATTCAAGTGGTGGGTTGAGTGTTGAAGATATTTTATCTTTTTTAATGTGAATGTTCTTATTTGTCAGATTTTTTTTTCATTTTTTGATTATGAACTGGATATTATATTTATAATAATCTCTTGCTTTGTCAGATTATTGTTGACTTATTGAATTTAAATAATATTGATTTGTAATTGTATTAATAATTTGGATTTTGCATCATACCAGATGAAGTTTGGGGCGGCTCTGGCGGGGACAAATTGGTTACAGGATTACTTGATGGTTCAAAAGGTAAGTGTTCTGCTTTTGGAGTTATGTAAGGGTTGTAACTCGATTCTGTCTAAACTTATGCTAATACCTTGGGATTTTTTTTTCAAATTCTCATTTCTGCCACCTTTTCTATTCTCTTGTTATATGCACATAGGGTTTTAGAGGCAGTTTGTTATAGTATTATTTTATTTTGGTTGTATTAGCAGATCAGATAACTTTGGATAGTGGCGTACCACTGTCTCCACAGTGGCTTTATGCTAAACCAGTAGATGCCAAGATATCAACTGCAGGAGTGTCAGGGGTAAGAAAATATCTTACACTTTTGTAGTTGTACATGTATGCCTAGCCTATGTTAGGGCTTTTTGTTTATCTCCTTTCTGCTACATGGTAAATTGGACTTTGGCTTTGAAATTTCCCTGTTTGTTAGAGTGACTGAAATGTGTTTGAGGCTTGTGCTTGATTTTATGTTTTAGAAGGAAATATATAATACATATGGTGGAGCTTCCATGCTGCATTTCCTGGATTGCCCGTTATTTGGTATTATTTTAGTTGTGTGGTATTCTTTTCATATTATGGCCTGCAGATTGAAATTTGATTTAATTTGATTTGTGCAGTAATTATACATTGGTCAGTTGTGAACAAATGAACGTTATTTTGTTGAAATACAGTTGTTTTGATTTATAAAGCCTTGTTTGCTTGTGACAATGCTGCTGAGTTCAACTTTCTTATAATTGCCTACTGTAAAATTTCAATTTTCAGTTATTCATGACTCTGTATCAGCCTTCAGTGAATTCTTGATAGCCAAGTTTAAACTACCTGTATCATTATGCATTTTCATTATTTCTCAATATGGTGTGATATCTGCAAAGGTTTTGTAAAATTACAGTTTCAAATATCTTATAAGTTGTGATTCTTGATGCTATGTTTGTATGCCTCTTATTTCATGCCATGGTGTAACATTTTTCATTTTATATTTCTGCCCTCTCTTCATGTGCATGTTCCTTCGATTTTCAATTGGTGTATTCGGCTGTGTCCCTCCCGAAGAGCCTCTGGATAAATTTGGAGTTATGCAAATCAGCATCAGACACTCAAACTTGAATTTCTTTCCAGACACTTATGACTATGTTATAAATACTGGCCTATTAGTGTAACAGTGGGAAAAAAGTTCTTGATGAAAGAGAAGCCCAGCTCACTATGGTTTTGCATAACCTGTTAGAGTCATATCTCATTAACTGAGTAATCAATAATCACAGCAAAAATTTTTGGCATTATCTTTGTTTAATTAAAAAATATAGCTTCTTTGTTTGTCACCCTTATTATTGCTTTCTGTACTGAGAAATTGCAGGAAATGCGTGCATCAAATCCTTTGTCTCATGGAAACACCACTGATACTAATCTAAAAAACAGTTGGCGTTTAGATGGAGCTCAGGATAAGAAAGACTGGAGGAAAATTGCCCCTGATGTTGAAAGCAGTCACCGTTGGTGTGAAGAGGAGAGAGAAACAAGCTTACTTGGCAGAAGATATCGTAGAAAAGAAGATCGTCGCACTGATGTCATTTCATCTAGGGATGTTTCTGAAAATAGAGCCTTGTCTTCTACAGATCGTTGGCATGATCCCAGTAACCGTAGTTCTATGCATGAATCCTGGAGAGACAGCAAATGGTCTTCAAGGTGGGGTCCTGAAGATAAGGAGAAGGATTCTCGAACTGAAAAAAGGACAGATGCTGAGAAGGAGGATACTCAGATTGACAGACAATCTTTTGTCAGTGGCAATCGCACAGCTTCTGAGCGTGACAATGACTCCCATGATAAGTGGAGGCCACGCTATCGCATGGAAGTTCATGCTGGTGTCTCGGCTGCTTACCGCTCTGCACCAGGATTTGGGCCAGAAAGGGGACGGGTGGAGGGCTCAAATGTACCATTTGCTGCAGGACGTGGAAGGTCTACAAGTAATGGAAGCCGACAAGTAGGCAGGTCCCCCTCTTTATCTGTTGTTGGCTCAGCTGCTGTGAATAAATTATTTGGCTCCTCTGCTTCTTGTATACATTGCTATCCTAGGGCAAAGCTTCTTGACATTTATCGTAAGCAAAAGACTCTTCCTAGTTTTGATGCTATACCTGATGATATGGACCATATATCACCAATAACACAAGTAGAGGCCATTGAGCCATTGGCTTTTTTTGCTCCCGATGCAGAGGAAGAGGTATTTGATAAAAAACTATTTAATGGCACTGTAGTCGTTATGGCTGCTTCAAATTCGATTATTTTTTGCTTGCAGGCTGTTCTTGGGGATATATTGAAAGGAAAAATTAGAAACAGTGGAGTATTGCAGAACTCATTTAGGGACAAAATTGTGGCATCAAATGATTATAATACAGGTTACAGGAATTGCATTTTCATTGGTTATTGCTTAACAAACTACTTCATTTCTCATTGATAGAGGATTTATTGGTTATCCAGGATTTGTTAACACAACTTTCGGTGAGGGGAAACTGAGTTACTCAGTGGCAACCGAGGAAACTATTGAAACTTTTGAAAGAGCTGCTGTAAATAGTTCTGGTGAAGGTAATGGTTCTGACAGATTAGACACATCTGATCACCAGACAGTTGTTGCCGAGGGTAAGGAAATCATGCTCTAAATCTTTAACTGTTGCTAGTTGAGTTGAGAATGGATAATGGATGACTAACTATGCCCATTTATATATATGACCTTTTCTTTTATTTCAGAAAAGCATGGTTTTAAAGAAGGCAAAGGGAAGATTATGACCGGAACAACTGATGTGGTGATACGTGATGCGGTTTTTAAGAGACAAGAGAATGAATGTTTGGAAAGTCAAAAAGGAGAAGATATGATTCTTTCAAAGCCGAAGTTGGAGGATATCAAGCTGGCTACTGTAGACATTGGTGGCAAACTCTCTTTGCAGCAAACTTCAAAATGTGATCAGCTTTGTCTAAGAAGCAATGACGAAAAACATCCATCAGATATCGTTGCACCACCAGAGGATCTAAGCTTGTTCTATCTTGATCCTCAAGGTGTTATACGGGGACCATATTTGGGAATTGACATCATTACTTGGTTTGACCAAGGCTATTTTGGAACTGATTTACCAGTTTGCTTGTCAGATGCCCCAACTGGATCACCTTTTCAAGAACTTGGTGAAGTCATGCCGCATCTAAAAGTTAAATTTGGATCTTCACCCGGTGCTACTGATTTACCAGTTAACACATCACAGCTATCTGATGCTGTTGGAGATGACTTGGTAGAGAGTCTTGGCCCTCCTGCTTCTGGTCCTGACTTTAAGGGGTCTGCTCTTATTAATCAGCAATGGGTTTCAACTGGTCCTGAGGCTACTTCAAGTGGTAATTTTCCTTCAAGAGTGCTTAACCATGATAATCGCTCTGAGCTTCAATTCTCAGACAGTCCGAGTTTCCATAATTTTGTTGCTCAAGATGAAGGTATGCCGTACAGCTTAAATTTGATGTTAGTTTTTGTCATTGTATCTAGTTATGATACCACTTCAATTGCATTATTTTGTCCTTTTTAGTGACAGAAATTGTCTTTCCTGGGAGGCCCAGAAATAGCAGCGGAAACAATCTTAGAGTATCTGCTGCTGATATTCACAGTTCAATTTCCAGTCCTGCTAGCCACCATTCCCTTGCTAATGAATATTCAGAAAATAGCGTGCCTGGACATCAGGAAGATGATAAATTGCATCCTTTTGGCCTTTTGATGTCCGAGCTCAGAGACAGCTCTCATTTGAGGCGTACTCAGTCATCCAATGTGGCCTCAACTATAGGTGATCAGGGTCGGTTCATGGATTCTTTGCTTGCAAGAGATGCCTCATTTGTCAGCCAAAGTGCTTTCAATACAATGGCTTATCAGTCCACTCTGGGGGAAACGTGGTCTGATGATTGTAGAAGAAACATACTTTCTAAATCAAACTTTCATCCAGGTTCTATTGATTCTGAACACTTGTTCTGTAGGGAGCAAAAATTGAATGATTTTGACATGGGAGAATACTTAATCTCACAAAAATTGCAAAATGGAAAACTTCAAGATCAAAGTCATTTGTCTCATTATTTGTGTCACGCAACTGGAATGGAAATAGAGCAAATTCCAGGTTTTGCTCATTCTCAAAGTAAGAACCTAAATCTGCAGCAGGCAGGCCATCCAAGAGCAGATATGGAACAACTTTTGGAACATCAGCTTCAACGGCAGCATCATCTTGAGTTTCAGCAGCAGCATCATCTTGAGCTTCAAGAACAGCAGCGTCGTCTTGAGCTTCAAGAACAGCAGCGCCATCTTGAGCTTCAACAACAGCAGCGCCGTCTTGAGCTTCAACAACAGCATCGCCATCTTGAGCTTCAACAACAGCAGCGCCGTCTTGAGCTTCAACAACAGCATCGCCATCTTGAGCTTCAACAACAGCACCAGTTGTTGCAGTTGCAGCAGCAGCAGCAGCAGCTTCATCTCAACCGAATAAAATTGCTGCAGCAACAGCAACGGCAGTTGCTTATGGAAAGGTTATTGCAGCATCAGATGTCTGATCCTGGTTATGGGCATTTGAAGGTAGATCCTATGAGAGAGAATGTGCTTGATCAGGTTCAGTTAAGGATGCACCTTCCGCATGAACTCCAGCAGAATTTTCAGACAAGGCAGCTTGATCCATCAGTGGAGCAGATCATGCTAGCAAAGATTGGTCAGAGCACACTCCGAGGACAGCCAGATGCTTTACTGGACCTGGTTTCACAGGCAAAGCATGTGAATATGTTCTCTTCAGAGCAGCAGATTCATTTTCAGCAAGAACCTTTGCAGGCACGGCAATTATCTATGGGATTGAGTCAGCATTTGGGGATGGAAAGGGAAAGATATGGCAATGGGCCATGGTCAGTTGATGAGGCCAGTCAGTTTTCCAGCTCTATTTCTGGTCATTACCAGGCTCAATATGCAGGCTTTAATGCTTCAGATTTTCACCAGCAACAGCGTAGAATTCCCTCACATGAGGAGCAATTCAACTGTCTTAATTGGAATCATGCTATACAGGAACAACATCAGCGAGGGTTCTATGAGCCTAGCTCTATGGCACTAGATGGGTCAATGCCTCTTTCTCCTGCTGTTACTCCTGGAATGGACTTGGATGATATTAATGTTCGTGCACAAGGTTTAGATTTCCCAGATCAGCATCCCTATGGGCACTCTGCTGGCCAGCTAGGTGCCTTTTGTTCAGGTACCCCTTCTAACTCCCAGCAAGTCTCTGAAGAGTTAGATGCTTATCCAGATCTGATAGAGAGACCTTCCTCCAGCAGCAATGAGCTGCTAGGAAATTGCTGGATTGAAAGAAAAGTGCAGCAGTTGAATCTTAAAGATGAACAACAGGGAAGAGAGTCAGAAATTAATACCACTCCTCTGGATTCAAGCATATGGGCTCCAATTGGAGGAGATGAGGAGAACTCGAAGCAAGCTATGGTGGACTTTCTCCACCAAGACTTAGGTCATCAATCAATGCAGTCATCAGAAGTTGATTATCAACATCACACATCATCTTCTAAAACTCAGGAAATTGTTTGGCCAGGTCCTGAGACATACTCTTCAAATCTTCCTTTCAATCATCTCTCAGATCAGGAAGTCGGTGAAAGATTTATCCAGGCTGGCTCTAGAGCAGCAATAGAACATTCTAACTTTGTCATTAAATCAGCTATGGATAAAGACTTATCTGAACTACAAGGACTGGAGGGGAAGACACACGGGTCGAAAGTCACAAGCCAGTCAATTTCAGAGATCAAGGATAACTTGGTGAAGCAAGCAGAAAAATCCCTGTATTCTGGGAAGCTACCTATTAATTCCCATGATAGGCGTACCTCACTAAGTGTTGCTGGTAATTGGTGAAAACATTTTTTTTGGTAGATCTATTTTGTTTAAATGAATGTTGAAGCACTGAAAATGGTGCAGGTGGAAATGGTGGTTTATACAGCTCTCAGATTGAATTAGACAAGTCACTTGTGAAAGCTTCTGATGACAGGTCTCTTTTGTCTTCTGCTATAATTTGTAAAGTATAAATCATGAAGTTTTGAATTGCCAGCAGCTAATTTTGTTGTTGGACGGATTTAAAGTAGCAAACAAGTGTGTTGAATTGCAACTTTTGATCCCCTTAGTTATGTTGTTGAAAAGGTCTTGTCCTGTTGACAGGCTACCCTCCATATTAACCCAAACGCTTGATACTGATTGGAACAAACGTCCACCTGTATCACAAATTTCATCTTTCCTGGCAGTTCTTCCTGAGCCAACATCTGCTCCATTTGCCAAGCAGAGAAGTTCAGCTTCTCTTGCATCTGATGGTATATAATGGATTTTTCAGTTGTATGCTTTTGGTTATGTTGGGTTGGTTGTGAATACAATTAATTAATTTATGGTTAGTGGTGACTTTCAGAAGGAAATAGGGAATCTGTTGGTACTCCTTTAGCGACTTGTGCACCTGAAACGCAGCCATCTGGCAAGAAAGAATTGCGTTTTAGGAGGGCATCATCTTGTGGTGATGCAGCTGTCTCAGAGACATCATTTATAGACATGCTTAAGAAACCAGTTGTTCCAGAGCCTGATGCATCAACTTTTGAGTCGTGTGATGGTGGTGCACCGACTGGGCGAGGTGGGAAAAAGAAAGGGAAAAAAGGAAGACAGATAGATCCGGCTCTCCTTGGCTTCAAAGTTTCCAGCAACAGGATCTTGATGGGTGAGATCCAGCGCCTTGAAGATTAACCCGCCGCCCTTGACGAGCAGTTTGTACGTACGTAATTGCTGTGCAGTAATTCTTCGCATTCATTCCTTGATCATATAGCAGCTTTTGTGCAGTCGAGTTCAAAGCATAGTTGTTGTCTTCTTAATTCCTTGATTTATTTGCTTCAGTAGCATATGATTTAGATTTCAACACCTGCTGATCATTTTTTTTTCTATTAAGAGGGGGGAGGTGTTCGTTTCTGTAGGCGGATCGAATTCTTTTTGTATATTCGCGTACACTAATAAAATGAATAAAAAATAATTACCAATTATTGCTATTCGTTTTCATTTTCAATTGTATTTCCTTACCTTTTGTTTTATGAACACCTTTGTATATTTCAATTGAAACGAATCTCCTTTATATTTGTTTGTTTATTTTTATTATATATTTTTTTTTAAAAAAAAATTGATTTAAATAAAAAAATAAAACAATTTGTTATTATTTTCTATCATTTTCAAAATTAGGGATATCTTTTGCCTCTATAGCATTTACTTCACTCAATTCTAAAAGTGAAATTTGCAGACTGTTCGCTAATGGTATTGTCCCTCGGGGCGATCTTATTTTGGCCGTTCGTTCGCCCTCTACTTGTGTAGGAGAGGCGGCGGAACCCAGACGAAGAGGCATTACAAAAGAATGTGTAACTAAACAGTGCTATGTTTAGCAGTCTTGATTACAGGGTGTTTTTTGTAGTCATGCTATGGGTTTAAACATGTACTACGGTCCTCTTATTCCAGGGATAATCCTACCTGCAACACACCAACGTAGAGGAGGATGCAAAAGATAATACCATTTTCAGAGTATTGCGCAGTAGGGACTCAGAGATGGGAGTTGACTTGGTTGCCTATCATTTGTAAATCTCTAACTGCAGGAAACATGGTTTCCTCTTTTTCGCCATGCCAATGAGCCAGACACTGAAAAATGAATGAAATATAGACACTTTCTAATCAATGATAATCATGTCACCAATATTACCACTAACATCCGGGATATAATCAGCTGCAAAATCCCTTTCCAGCACCAGTTTCAGAATCCAGACAATTTATTTATTTATTTTTCCTGCAATGCATGTAGCAGCTGAAGAATAGGCTCGGGTTGTGAAGAAGATGAAAGTGATGCTAATAATTCCGTAGATATTACTTGCAACATTGAAGGTGAGGTTTCTCGAATCCATTCTATATGTTCAATGGCAATTTGAACCTCTCCGGCATCAGCTAAACATTTCAGCAAGATAACATGGGAATCTGAATGTCCTATATGAGAAGATAGACCATGGAGCAGCTTGGCTGCAACCAGAAAATGACCTGCGTGGAGCTTAGCAGAAACATGTAAATGAGAAAGATATACACATATAAATACATGATCAAGTTGGAATGTTGAATACATACCTCTTCTGCAGAGAGAAAGAATGAACGTGCTCAAGATGGTATGTGCGAGCATTACATCCTGGTCAACGGACTTGTTAAAGACTTCAAAAGCAGCTTGGAGTTTTGTTTCTTGACAAAGCCCTTCCAAGAGGGACGTGTAGGTTGTAGCATCTGGTGCCACTCCTTTCTCCAACATATTGTGAAAGAGCCTCAAAGCATCTTCGACTTCACCAACTACTGAAAACTTGCCAATAAGTATATTGTAAGTCTTCAAATTCCCACCACAGCCACTGGCAAACATCTCATCCCATAATTTTTTAGCAGGACGCAGTAAATCTTCTCTACAACAAGCTTCCATGAGAGAATTATAAAAAGAGACGTCTGGACATAATCCTTTCTTCTTCATCTCCTGAAGCACCCCATAAGCTTCTCTCAGTCTTCCAGCTGTGCACAAAAACAAAACCATCACATTGTAACTCTCCACATCTATGAAATAATCTTTAACAGACAAAATCCTAAAAACCTCGACCAGTTCATCGCTCTTGTTATGCTTACACAAGTTCTTGCTCAAGTTACTCAGTGTCAACAAAGTTGGCAATCGCCCTTTCTCAATCATAAAATTGAAAAACAGAATTGCGGAACTAGGATCAATGCCCGATACTGATCCTATTAACGCATTTAAAACATCATCGTCAATGGGAAAATTCCCACTAATAATCACTTCACCCAACTCCTTTGATTCACATATCCGTCTCTCCGAAATCAAACCTAAAATAAACTCTCTGTAGTCACTAGTTCTTGGAGCAACCCCTAGCTTTCTTTTCTTTTTCAAAACTGATTCTCTTTCAAACACAGATCCCATTAGTTTAAACTCTTCAGCTACAATTCTATAGGCGATGAAGTCAGGTTTACACTCCCTAATCCTCAACTCATCCAATACTTTAAAAGCCTCTTCAACTCTTTTAGCCTCGCAAAGCCCGTGAACTATCAAAACTGTGATAACCGACCCATTAACCACCGAAGTACCCCTCAACTTAATCTCATCTATCATACTTAACACTTGAACAAGTTCGGCATTTCTACAAAATTTCCATATAAACACGCCGAAACCAATAGTATTAAACTCGACACCTCTTTGAGACATTTCCTCGAATACCTTTAAAGCACAATCAACGTACCCATCAGAAGCTAAGGCAGCCAACAGAGAGTTACATATTGCAGGCCCAACTTCTTGACTCCTTAACTTAACTCCGTTAAAAACCAAAAACGCTTTCTGAGTGCTTTTTCCTTGGATAAATGAACGAATTACAGAGCGATAAACTGAAGAATCTATAGTAATTTTATTGGCTTTGACTTGTTTCAAAACGGAGTCAATGGCGTTCAATTGGCGGGAAGAAGAGAGAGATTTAAGGATTGCCTGGTAAGAGATAGAGGAATGGGTGAAGTTGGGCTGTTGAGAGGCCCAGTTGAAGAAGCCGAGAGCGAGCGAGTGGTGAGTCAACAGATACTGGTCGATGACGCAAGCCACGAGTGATGGACTCAGAGAGTCGCGGAGACCAAGTTGGTGGAGGGTTTTTTCTAGCGAAGGAGTCCATTTTCTTGTGGGTTTTGTGTGTTTCGATGCCGAGATTAATGCTTGGCCGATCCGAGTCGCTAACTCAGTAGCCGGTCGCATGAGTCATCCGACTATTTGGGTTGCAGTAGCAGAGATTAACAAGAGAGGGAGTGATGACAAATTAGACGCTGAGTTTGTGCCAGGCCCCAATTTTATACTTAAAGGTTTGTTGAAGATTATCCGTACTCTCCCTTGAAGCAAATTTTGATTAGTCAGCTAGCCAGATTTTAATGAATTTTATTAATTATAAGCAAGTTTCTGCAATACACTTATCTTAACTATCCATGAATGTTAATAAAATTAACAATGGAAGAAAGAGCAAAATAGTATTAATATTCACATGAATTTCATTAAGCTTAATCTATACAATCTTCTGAGTTTTTGTACAATCTATGTATCTATATACTGTGCACAAAATACATACAAATGTACACCAGCACTTAATCTGTATACTAGTAGGCAGGAACATGGCAGATATCCAAGTTATTTACACCATATCTTTCTCCCCAATGTGGTATTCCTGTTTTAACATCTGATTTTTCTGTACAACATGTACTTCTGGGAGTATATATGATGAAACAAACTTATGAATAGGATCCGATCAGCTTGAAAGTTTGAAACGTTCTTGCTTTAAATAAGTTTCCCAAGAAAGATCTTCTTCTTGTCTCCTCGGGTGGCTTTGATGCAGGAATTGAGTTACCTTTCACCTGCAGCTTGGTTAGTCCAATCTGTTGGCGAATGCAATCAATTGTCTTTGGATCAACCGGGCTTCCCGTCACGTCTGTGACATAGAACGTGTCTTTGACCTTCCCATCTTTTGTCGAAATTTCTGCTCTTCTAATAGACAAACTATTTTCACGGAATATCCTGGTGATGTCCGAAAGGAGCCCAACACAGTCTTCTGTGCACAATTCTAGCTCCAGTCCCTGCATATCCACGTAACATTCTTTAGTACAACATTGAACATGCCTGCAGAGATCATATTCTCACATTAGTTTTCCTGTACCTCGTATGCTCGCCTCTCTATTGCTGCTTCAAGACACTGTCTAACACGTTCTTGCTCTGCTTCTGATCTTATGGGAAGCCCATCAGTGTGCCGAATATAAAATTCCTACAAACAAACCAAATACTAAATGTAAGAAAAGAGAGTAATTACTGTCATTGACCCTGTGTGCATATTACATAACCGAGCTGCATCTGGTAGACATTTGACCCCTAGATGGAGCACAGGGTCATAATAAGGTCTAAACAACTATTCAGTAGTCTCAGTCAACACATTTTTTACTGGTTTGGCAATAAAAATGGTATTTTCTGGGCCGATGATCATTTTCAATCTCACCTGGTAAGCCTCCATCCTCCCTGTGCTGACCATTCCATGAAAAACTACATACTGCATGTCTGTTAGAGTGCAAACAATATCAAACAACAGCTTTGGCCGATCTTTTGATCTCATTGTAATCACGGTGTAATCCTTCTCAATGTTCAATACAGTAACTTGGGGCCTTGAACTCCTATCCTCTACTCTCCCTACTGCCTTCTCAACCCTTTCATAGTCCCTATCATCAAACATGATCTGATGCAACCTTCTCTCTCTATTCATAACACCAGGAGGTGAAACTGTTGTCTTTGCCTTTTTGAAGTCATTGTTTCCTCTGAGGACATTGCAAAGCAATTGCTTTATTGCTGATAGACATTTTGGATCTTTAATTGCACACCCTGTGAAATTGTCTGTGACATGAACTACAGCCGCAGCTCTATCATTGTGTGTCCATATCTCTGCATTTACTACATTGCAGTTAAGGTCTGCAAGAACTGCACAAACTTCTGAAAATAGACCAGGTCTGTCGGTGCCAGTGAGTTCAATTGAGGTATGTTCTTCCGAAGGCATCACCCCAACAGAGCTTCTCAAGGAGGGGGCAAAGCTGACATCATTCTCAAGCCTCTGCAAAGAAAATATGCCAAGAGGATGGGCTTAGTCAACATCTTTCTGAGTCAAGAAACTGTCAATGAATGACAGTAGAAAAAGAATACCAAATCCCACTAAGGAGTTATTGTGTTATGCTGCCTCTCAGTCTGTCAATACTTGGTTAATGCTCACTACGTGCGGGAGAATTTGATAAACCAAACTTCTATTTTAAAAATTTGGAAAAAAGATATAATGAAGGAAGACTCTCCACCTCACTCAAACCAACAAAATTATATGTCCCACATGGTTTCAGATATTTAATGCTTGATGACTGAAACAAATAAAGTCGACTACACTTGTTTCTCTTCATTCTCCCTGATTGTTCAGCAATCAAATGGATGATCAAACGAAAAGATAAGTATCAATTTCTTACCCTTTGTACGTAATGGATGAATTCCTTATCTCTGATTTTGTTCCCATCTTGATCAATCACATTAAACACTGAAATCATGCATTGCAATCAGAGAAGATGATGAGAAACAAATAAAGATACTCTCAACTCTTTAAAATTGGAACGAGTTGAAGAAGAAGAAACTTTACCATCCATAAACCATCCCCCATCTGATGATATGTAGGCTTTCTTTATTACAAGGTTCACATCAGTAAGCACTTGAACAACTTGCAGAAGAATTCCATGCTTGTTGAAACTGTCTACCTGAACAAAAAATCCAAATTTGTATACCCAGTCAATCATATAGGAATTTAAGTAAACTGGTTGAGAGTAAGAAAAATTAAAGGAAGTAGTTAACCAGTCAAAACAAACGCGTATGATAAACCTAATTTTGCAAAAGCCAGGACAAAATTACTAGAAAGGATTTTACCTGTATAACAGTGGCATGCTCACATGTAACGTTGTCAATCACAACTCTGCGATAAACAGGGTCTAATAAAATCAAATATGGAAATAAAACAAAGGAACAGAAGCAAAAAGTTTTCAAATAAATTGCAAACTTCTCAAAGTTGCTCGAAATTTTCAGTTGGGGTTTCTATTTACTTGCTGAGAAAATAAATATAATGGAAAATTGGTTAAAATTAAACAATTTTGCTGTCATTTGTGGAAGTCAAAAAAATCTTAAAGATATTTTCCTTCTTTATATTCACTTTTCCTCCGGTTTCCCAACGGCCAAACGGACCAAGAAACAAATTTTCGAAATAAAAAGGAACAAAAACACAATCAGAGTGAAGAACAATAAAAGAAAATTAACTGTCACAAAAGCACACAACAATAAATTGCTCAAAATCAAAATATAAAAGCCAACAAAAGTACCTGGGTGGGTTCATCCTCCTGATAAGCTTGGCAAACTCATCATCCATTTCTCCAACTTAATTTTTCGATATAGAAAGCACAAACCCAACTTCTAAAAACTTGAAGTTACTATTTAAACACGAAACCCAGAAACCAAGAATCAAAATTATCCCCCCCCAAAAAAAAAGGAGAGAGAGAGAGAGAGAGAGAGAGGCTTTGTTCAGAGAAGTGGATTTACTGTACACTAATGCCTTCTCCAAAATCCAAGGAAACATCCCCACACAGGCGAAAGAGAGAGGAGAGTGTTTTGAGAAGAATAACGAACAAAAGGCACGAATTAAAGTAGGACACTCAGCACTAACCCAAGCGCGATTTAGGGAACAAGGACTTGGTTTTAGTTTGATTTTGGTCGTGTTTTCTGCAACGTGGCGACTAGGTATTGGCAGGATACACAGTTAGCTGGCCGGGGGGCGGTACTGTTGGGGAAGGAGTGTAGTGCTTTGTGTATGCGTGTGGGTCTCATTGAGTTAGCCGGTAAACCCCTTTCCCTGGCCAGGGAAAGAATATGCACGTGGCGTTTGCAGAATGGTCGGGTATGTTGCTGGTGTTTTTGGCGGCAATTACAGCGCCAGCGAACTGGTTCCTTGGCCACGTCATTTTGGCGCTTAACTGCCCTTCTCTCACTCTCCTCTGTCACCGTCAGTTAAATCAAATATCTAATTGAGTAAAGACGTCGTTTGACTTTTCAGAAAATCACATATTTTCCCAAAATTTTAAAATATTTTCTCTAAATTTTAAAATCATCTCATTAACTACAGCCGAACCCTATCAAGTTAACGAATAAAGAGTGATGTAGGAGGCGTGAACGTGGACTCGTACGCAAACCCTGATTTCATTTTCAATAATAGAGCAGCCAGTAACAAGCAAGCATCCATCAATAGCTTTGACTTTGACAGCAGGATGCTTAAATGCACAGCAATTGCATGTTTCCAATTGGTTTTCTACGCAGTGTGAGATCATGCAGCTACACGTCACTTATTCTTTGCTTTTACAAGGAAACAGGAAAAGGAAATGCTCTCGTAGCTTCAATTCAACCAAGTAGTTAAGTTGGTAATCAGCCAGAGTTAGTAAGTAGGATTAGCCACCCAATCCCAAGCACGGACACTCGACAAGAGAGATTAATTAACAGTAATCCAACAATGATATGCTTGATTACTTATGGTAAAACAAGAGGTCACACACACACACACACATGGGTGATGATGGGTAACGCATGAAATATCAAGTCTAAGCCTGAAAAAGTGCGTGGTATTGATGGGAATAAAGAAGAAGCTTTTGCCTTTTGGGATACTTGGAAAGATGAGGCAAAAAAGCAAGGCCATAAAAGAACCAACCAGCCAGCCAGCCGTCTCATGGGTCCGTCCCCATTAACAAATTGACGGCAATCCACTTGGATTGCCCCAACCATGGAAGAAGGAGCCAAAACGTTTGGGGCCCCAAACGAATAATTTAGATCTCCAATTTGACAAATGAAGAGGTTAAGCATACACACGTGCACGCAACATGCAATATTACAATCACGATAGCTTCGTTTTGCAACTTAACACTGATCTTTATAAAAATTTTAAAATTTTATATTTAAATATTTATAAAAAAAATATTTTAAGTTATAAAATAGTAATTTTTTTTAAAATATACCGTAGTTAAATTCGTAAATAAAAATTCATCAATGCAAAAAGATATGGTTTGACTTGAGAAGTGGAGCAGTGAGAATGTCGTGGGATTGTAACTTAGTTGAAGAATGTATTAACTAGCTTTCTTGCTTCCATTTATTTATTGATGTAATGGTTGGTTGGTAGTGGCAGAATGCCTTCTGACCTGCACGAGACATTTTAAATGTCTATTCAATAGTCGAAATATAATTTCTCCTAATGGTTTAATTCTGTTACTACACGAAAGAGAAGAGATGGATGGGTTTTGATTGCCGAACAAAATGGGCATTGACTTGCAGATGGTTGTTCAAGTCTATGGGTTCTCTACTAGTGATGCTTTTTTTTCCGTGGCCCTATGGCTTGTAATTGAACCAATACCACCACTAATACTTTTTCTATCCTAATCGAGTGTTTGAAAGGAAACTGTATACTTAGTTTGGCATAAAATGGTTAAAGTAGAATCCAAAGATTATACTTGCAAGTACCCCCAATATCAAAGGGCACGTGAAGGTTTTAAGTTGATGATACGAGATCGGTGATGGGTAGCAACCGTAGGGAAAGTAGAATCAGCCAATGGATTGTTGTGTAGAGTTATTGGATGAGCACAAACACAACACAAATTCTTGTGGAATGCACGCAGGCACTAATTGAAAGCATTAGTATCATAATCTTCGTTCCTTTCTTCTCTTTGTTGCTACATTAATTAACAAGTTTACATGATTAAATGGGTTGTGCTTCGGAAGTTAAACAAGCCCAAGATACAATCACAAATGAAGACTTGTAATGGGATATTTGGGCGGTGCTCCCCAACATAACTAGGCCAGGTACTATTTTTATGAAATGGGCGGGCCTTGCAAGTTACCAACCAATCCAAGTCACCAGCATAAGAAAAGGGAGGACAAGGCGTAATTTCCATTGCCTTTGCCCACGGCTTGCAAGCGCTACTCAGTTTCATCGAGTAATGCAGAAACATTTACTGCGTTCACAAAAATACATGATGATAGAACTTACACTTCTTTGGCGCGTACGATGAATTACTACATGTCGTGGGTCAATGTCCATTATAATAACAAGATGCTTGAACTGAATGTGATAACACATTGAGTAATAGATATTACATATGCATGAATGAAACCTTCATGTCTGTCCATAACTTGGCACTTGCTGCATGCTTGCATTCATTCATCAAATATTCAATCAGGAATACCATGCTTAACAATGTTTGATTGCCACCTGGCCATCATATTATTTGAACACTGACATATTTTTAATAAGAAATCTAATCTTTAGCTATCATTTCACTTAAACAAGGGAAAAAGAAACAAGAGACATGGCTCCCTTCCTGCATGATTCCCAGGAATGTTTTATTTCCACCAGGATGTATCACAGACATCAACATACATGTACAAGAGAAAACCAAGCAAATTGGCTGCATGCAATTTGTCACTTCCTTTCACAAGAATTAAAATTCCAGCTAAAAAAGTATTCAGCAGAGGCGAATTAAGAACTTTCCTGGACATAACAACCCTGTAGTGAAAATATATGTAGCAAGCAAACTTCATCATTTATATCATGAACATTCAACCTCAACAGCCGGTTCTCAAGTCTCAAGACATTGGTGTAATTAGACCAAAAAATATGATTAGTTTCAGGACAGCTTTTCAAGATTGGATCAATCCACCCTTGATAACCAAGATTAATGAAATCCAATTTTAATCCAAAATGTATACATGCGTGTGTGTGTGTGTGTGTCCTGATGAGTAGCAAACTTATTAGTAACTGTACAGTAATCTCATGAAACACCTGCATTTGATGTGGGTACAAGTTGCCCATCAAGCTGGGAAAAAACACAGATGAGTATGACTAAAGCAACAATCAGAGATAACAAGGATAACTATATAATATAACCTTCTAAACATTTCATCCATGTAACTTCAGCACCTTAATGTCAATGTGTTGACATTTAACTTCCTTTTCTCTTGTACCATTTTCAGATATCTCAGACATGGTAGCTGAAATCATTATCACATGTGAATATAACACAAGAAAAGAAATTAGGCAAAAGTACAGGGGACAGCAATTTGAAAGAATTAGAATCTTGATAGGGTTATGGATTAAACAAGTGAAACCCACTGATGCTGTTTAAGCCATATCAGCATATTTGATTGTGAAACATAGCTAATTGAAAGGTGATGACATATTTGCAATACAAACAGTGTATTTTAAACTTGACAATGCTGAATTGACATGTTATTTAACAAAAGCTACCAAACAAAGCTTTTAAATGCGGTGGTTCTGACTTACCACATTCTTGGGGAAGAAGCAATACCCTAATTCCAATTTTGTTGTAGCAACTGGCTTTGGACAGAGTGAGTGCAGATTTATAGCAGCAAATGTTAAATCAAATTAGACACCGACAGTCAGGGTGATGTGCCACGGAAAGCAAGTAAACATTCAGCCCACTACAAGTGAGTGACAAATAATGCGGAAGATAAACATAACCACAGAGAGACCACACTAGGAAGGACAGATGCGAACAGAGACTTCATGGCCAACTACAAAGTGATTGAGATGATGAAGTCAGCTTGCAATTGTGATGCCTTAGATGTCAATTTACAAACAACTGCAAATAATTCGGAGCAACATTAATAATACGAATCTGGATGGATACTCTACATAAAAAGTTCATTTCTTTTTATGATTTAAGGTGAAAATGTGGTCCTTGTCTTGTTTCCCAATAACTTTTCCTTCAGACTCAAAACTTTTATTTAGTACATAATTCACATGTTCAAATCTCTTTGGCCAAAAAATATCTGCCAAGGTTGACAAGTAAGTCAGGAAAGTGTTTGATTTTAACAAATTGATGATTAATTATACTAAAGACTGAAGTCTTGTTATGCTTTCAACAAATCTAGTAAAGGAGGGCAAGGAATATCAACACACCATAGCAGGAAGAGGCAAAGTAGAACAATTCATGACAGAGTTCCACACATTTAAGGGTGCCTCAAATGCAAGAGGTTTTCCATTCTCCATTGAAGATAACGGAAATATAAATGTCATGACACTCCTAGTAGCGTGCAGACGGCTGTCTGAACAACTATGATCACTTGATAATCCCTGGTTAAGGAATTGCAAATAAGACACCCCGTTGGTCTACCAAGTATGAAATGAAAGTTTATTTGTCAACCTTAATATAAGAAAATAGAATGTTTCTTAAATCATATAAACAACTTTGTATTTCAAACAGATTTCTACTTTTCCCCATGCAGACCCTGTTTGGTTCTATAATTTGAGATGAGATTTAACTGAAAGCAAAAAATAATAATAATAAATAAAGAAAAAAAAATAAAAACTTTTCGGTTCTCTCAGTAAGAAGTCAATGATGGATATTGATACCTGATATAAACTCATTCACTCGCATAAAAATTGAGTGATAGAAACAAGAATAGTTCATGGTTTTATAGAGAACTATCTTGAAGGAAATGTGTGAAAATGTTTTTTTCTGTGTTTTCCTTAAGCAGTGACTAGAAAATGGATTTTATATATAGATACAAAGCAAGAAAATTGGCAGCCAACTGTGTAAGAAATTTCTCCTTTCTGTGCAAAACATCTTATTGTCTTAGATAATTGAAAGCTCCTACTAGATCTAAGAAGATACTTCATAAGAATGACCGTAAAATTCCCTGTTTTAGCAAACAAACCGATTGCCACTCCATTCATATCTACAGAAGAACCAAATAATCAAAGATGACTTACACTATAATCAACAGACCTCTGAATTCTGATTATACAAGAAGTTAAGCCCAAACCGAGGCTATTTGGCTGTGCATAGTTCCACCTGCACATCCCACATCAAAACTAACATCATAACCATCAGCATCTCTTAAGGTTGTACCACCAAAAACAAGTAAAGAAATGAAAGGCAAAAAAAGAGACCCAAAAACGAACAGGACCCGAAAGTGGCACCTGTATAGGAAGACTTCAGTTGATGATGCAGTTGAGAAGATCAAAAGAAGGGGCAAACAAATCCAGTCCCTATTGAATTCCGTGTCAAATATCATTTTTTTCTCCTTTCTTTTTACCAATTATACAATAGTTTAAAGCATTACGAAAAGTAAACACTGCAGCCTCTCGACAATGCTACTCATTCACTCTATTGTCCTGACCCTTGAGAATCATCCTTATTAGCAGGAGCTTGTTGCTGTTGCTGTTGCTGATGCTGATTCTGTTGCGGGTGCAGCCTAGCCTGACCCATCTGCTGATAAATTTGACTCAAAGCTTGCGAGTTCAAAACCCCAATAGAACCGTCTTGAGACAACCCAAGTTCCAACCCAGGTAACTGCTGGTTACTAGCTCCACCTAAAATTGAAGTAAAACTCATAGGACCGATATTGGTCACGGGCAAGTCAAACCCAGGAAACCCCATCTTTTGCAAGTAATTAGAATTTTCAGTCCCTATGATTCCTGTTGATGGACCAGAAGAAGATTGCTGAAACCCAAACCCGCTTACAGTTGGTGCCCATAATCCTGTTGCCATTTGATGAGACCTGCCTCCAACCATTGACCAACTGGTCCTACTTGAGCCACCAATACTAGAACCTCCGAAATCATCAATCTTTTGGTGCAAACCAGCCGTCAAAGAGGCTCCCTGTTGAGAAACAGAACCGCCTACAGCTGCTAAAGCTGATGCAGGTATAGTTCCAGTCCCTGTGGCTGCAATTATAGATGGTTCAGCTTGTTGTAACAACCATTGAATTGTTTCACCATCAGATTTGTGACCCAATTCTCTAGTTAACTGAAAGATTCTTGCAGCACATAAAGCAGGCATCCTAATCCTTCTTCCTCTGCCTTCAACTTTTGTATGCCTGTCTTTGTTTGAGGTCCTCTTGGGCGCTAATTGTTTCTTGCTTTGTTCTTCTTTGTCAGCAATCATAATCTGGAAATCTTTGATCTCAGCTGGTTTGTTCTCACCCATGTTAACTTGCTGATATTGTTGTTGGTGTTGTGGTTGTTGCTGCTGCGGCAGCTGCTGTTGTGGTAGGTTCAAGAAGTTGGATACTTGTTGTTGTTGTTGTTGTTGTGAAGGCTGCTTTGAGCCGTGGGGATCCATGAACATGTAGGATTTTGGGATTTCCAAAAATAAGAAAAAATCAGAAACGGGTCCTCTTTCTTCGATTCAAGAAGGTGAGCTCAAAAGCCTTATGCTTCCACGAGTTTTTCACTGTTTTTGGTAACTAAGCCAATGAAAGACAAAACTGAAACCCATAGAATGTAGTATCATCCATATCCCAATCCTAACCCCATTTGTCCAAGCCATTTTTTCTAAACTAGGGGTGTTTCGCTTGCTTTTATTACACACATTGCGTTGTGTATGACATGTCTCTCTCTGTCTCTTTCTGTTTTACTGCTGCTTATATCATCGCTACTTACTTTCGCTGCTAAATTTTCACGACAAGGGCACTCATATTTTCGTTTCCTACATTACACTGTTTAAGGTCAAATCATTTCTTTCTCTTGGCATTTTGACACTCCTTAAGTTTTATCCTGATTTTCTTGGAAAGTTTATTCTATTTTACAAGTGATTGATTCAATTTGATCCTAAATTTTTGGTATTAAGTGGCATTTCAATGTTTGAAACCAAATTATTTATGGTACCTTCTTTTGAAAAGTAATTGAATGATGCACGTGGACGCTTGGCGTTTTGCCACATGGATTGGCATAGCGACACTTGGCTGATGGCGTTGCTTCTAACCCACTCTAGGCCACTGTTAACAATCATAATTACACAACAGAATTCATCATGGCCAGTTGCATACTCGCATTGCTGTTGAAGACTGAAGAGTGTCGGGGCTTCAATTTACATGAACACAGAGAATTGCTCACAGTATGTAATAAGTAGTATATATATTGCATTCCATAATCTAAATTTTAAAACATAAAACAATCAAAATAATTAATATAAAATTAAATATACATAATATAAAAAAATTAAATAATATATTAACAAGTGATAGACGGAAAAAAAAAGTATGTACGCTATTTGTCAAAAAAATTAAAATTTATATTAATTTAAAACAAATAAAAAACACAATAAAAATTGTCATAATTGATGATAAGGACATTCATTTTCTTATTGTCTTAACGTATTTTTTTATGGTATTTTTGAAAACGATTTCTTATATTTTATTTTTTAACATGTATTATATTATATTATTTTATATAATTACTTAATATTAAACATAAACAAGATAGGTTAATTATCGATGAGGTTAGGTACATTTGTTTGTGATATTTGTTCGTATTGTTGTATTTGCATAATTGAAGAGGTTAATCAAATCCTTAAGCATTTGGTTACCCCCATATTCAAATCCCAGTAGAACAAGTAAATGATTATAAGCCTCTTAATTAATTTCTTAATCAAACCCTGATCCATCCAAACACAATGGGTTTGGAATAAATAATGGTCCAAAACAACCTTTATTTTAATAATAATAAATATTTATTTATTTTGTTTAATAATAATAAAATCAATTCATGGTAGTTTAATTTTAAACAAATACAACAGTATATAATAGTTTTTTTTTAAAAAAAAATTCTCTAGTTCTTAGACTTCCTTTGCATTGCTTGAAGAATCCAAGCAATTCTTGGTTACAATAGTGGGCATTCTTGTAAATGATGTGGATGCATTTCTCTGTCTTTTGCCATTCTCACAGTTTCATCACCAATCAACTTTAGAGTTTTGGCCTGAATCACACAAGAAATGATATTGTAGTTTTTATTTTATTTTTATTTTTTTGAAAAAAAAAGAGAGAGAAAAAGAAAACATGAAAGCATTGCCTTGAGGGGGAAAAGATCATTTTTTTTTAAAATTTATTTTAAAGTGGTGTGGGTGATAATAATAATAATAAGAAGAAGAAGAATAAGAATGGTGGGGATTGGGTTATGTGGGTGTTGGTGATTGCATAAGTAGTCACATTTGCTTCCCATATGCAAGACAAAGGAGGCCCCTCTAATCTATCAAAGCTAGTTGTTGAAACATCATACCCTAATTTCACCTTGAATTCAAACCCTTCAATGGGAAAGCAGAGATATTCCTTGCTTTTCCATGTATATATGTATACATATTTTTTAATTTTAATAATTTTTGTTAAAATTTAAGTTATATATATAGAACATAAAATACATTTAATTTTTTTAAAATTTTAAATTTTTTATGTTATATATTTTATTTTTCATTTTTTAATTTACGTTAAAAAAATATAATATACATAAGATATTAGTTAGTCAATTTTTTTTATTAAACATATTAGAGATAAGATTAGATGATGTATGGATGTATGAATATATGTTTTTTTTTAATCATTGTATTCTCCAACTTTTTTGAAAGTTTTGTTTGGCCCATTTTGAATGTCAAGCTCAAGTTTCAATCAACACAAATAAATTCTATGTATTGTAACCAAGACTCTTGTAATTCTTCCAATATTTCATAAATGAGTGGAAGACTACACTTACTTATATTTTATAATGAGATTTGGTATCCTCAGTGGCGATCAATCAATATATTTGCTAATAGAATTTAGAGAGAGTCTTAGGTCAGCTTGTATTACTTATTATATAATGATATGATAAAATTATTCAATCAATGAAGAGAGAGAATTATTCTCACTAATAAAAATTTAAAAAATAAATATAAATTATATAATAAAATTAATTAAATAGTAAAAATTTGCTTTATTTTTTTTAAATTTATATTAATAATATTAATTAATTTTATCTTTTTTATTAATTAAATAATTTACGACATCATCATCATTAACGTATAAAAAGCAATTTTATCTTTGTTTTTCTTTTTTTTTAATTGTAATTTAATGTCTTAGCAATGAGAATGCCATAAAAGACAAATGAATGGATCCCATTTAGCAAATCCAACATCACTACCTGAGGCCAGGAGTATGCATACATACAAGCACAGACAAAAATGAAGCTGGATCTTTCTTTCTCAAGACAATTCAAAATCATTAATTATTTCATCAAATTGATTATGGGAACATTCTTGTGGCATTCATTCAATGTGGCAATGATTACTTGCTAAAACAAATTAAACCAAAGTGAAGGTAAAATCCATCATCTTGCCCAATCGATCACTTTCAGGAATTTCATGGAGGATATTCAGACTCTTTTTTTTTCCCATGGAAACCTAGCCAAGTAATTCTTTTAATTTGTCATTTGGCCTAGCACTTTCAATTCCTGCCTCTGGATTACAGTATAATTAAGCTGCCATTAATGCATCCTTTGATCACAAGCTTCTTCTATCTTTGCTCATTCATTTTTTTTTATTATCTTAGTTTATTGTCTCAAAACTCTTTTATTATTCACACGTGAGATGATAGTTTAATGCTTTTTTATAAATAATTATGTTTGAATTTAATCAAAATATATTTAATTTTTTTTAATTATTTTAAATTTTATATTCGTATAATTAAATTTTTTATATTATATATTTTAAATTTTAATCTTTATATTTTATATTTTTTTAATGTAATTTATTATAATTTTTGTGTTAATTATTTTAAATTTTACGTTAAAAAATATATTTTAATTGAGAGTTATATATTCATAAAAGTAGAAAATTCGAGAATTTGTTTATATGTTTTACATATACGGTGTGCAAATATACGGAGCCAATTCAACATATGTAAATTATACAATTTCACTAAATAATTTTGATTATTTTGGAAAAATACCCACTTAAAATACAGTCCTCTAAATGGATAATTGGGAATGATATGAAAAGTGTATTGAACAGTGAACAATGAACGATGAACAATGAACAATGAACAACCATGTGCGCACACAATCAATCGACCTTCAAGTCACTTTCTATCAACATTATATAGATATTTTTCCATGAATCGACTTACAGATGTTGAGAAGATTGAAAAATTGGAAGAAAAAGAAAGGGGGTGGTAAGTCCTCCCTTGCTTCCACCAAATTAAATAGGAGCCAACCACAACCAACCAACAAAGCCAGAATCTCTAACTGAATGCTCTGTTTCGATAAGATATGAAATGGAACTCACCCATTATCCTTCTCATGTCACATCTGCCATTACAACTACGAGCTACCCATTTTTGCATCAAACTTGCAAAGATTAAACAACATCTATTATCAATGAGGAAATGCGGCAAAATAGTTAGAGATAAGCAAAGGAATTGAGTGGTTTTGATGCGTCAAATTATCAAAGAATTTCAATTGGATAGACTCTAGAAATGGAGACGAGTGGTCCCGTAAATAATGGTTCATAGTCTAAGCCATGTGCTCCATTTGCCCATTATTTTGTTGCGGAGTGATTGATATTACATAGCGGGGCAGGGCAATCTTTAGGGAATTTATAAGATTTCTCTATCCCACAAAGAATCTAAATATTGTGGTGGATTGAAATAATGGACTTCTCAATCATTCGAAAATACAAAAATATTGTACTCTTCTCTTGTGTTTGTGTTTGCCAGCGTCTATAATAAAATTATGATAAATTACACATAATAAAAGTCGTCTGAATTTATTGATTTATAATAATTTTTTATTTTTATTTTAATATATTGAATATAATGCATATTTAATTTTTTTTAAAATTTTTATATTATGTATTTTAAAATTTAAATTTATATTTTAAATTTTATATTAATTATTTTAAAATTTCTCCTCTCTAAATTTTTATATTAATTCAAATTATTAATAATATCGTATTCCTTTGTGCCTTGACCTTTTAGTTAATTAGTTGGAGGCAACTTTTCCCAAAAATAGACACCTAACATTATCACAATAGTAACTGCGTTTAGAAATCTCATAACCATTGGAATACCGATTTAGACATTTGAGTCAGAATCCATCAAAACACATCTTGCTGCCAGAAAGTGCTGCATGATAAAGCAACAAATTAAGCAGTTATTCTAAAATATTGAGGCAGCTTTACAAAAGCACCGGTATGCATTGCATGTCTTTCGATTTCAATGTCTAAACGGGGGTTTGATCTTGAATGCTTTTTCATTGCCAACTTTGGACACGTGTATTCTTTTGTTTCGTTTGCAATTGCATTTTTACCAGATTTGAAGATGGCATCTCATATGCAAGAGGTTTGAGCTGTTGCCCTACAGCCGGTACAAAAGCCCGCCGGTGGGTCTCTATCAAACAATAGAAAAGTGCATTTGCTTACCCATGCGATAACTGCTAATGCACTTCCCAACAAGGGCTTCCCTTAATTCTAAATTCGAAGCAGGCAGGTGTTCGGTAAGGACAATAACAAAGGGAGATTGGATAATAACGAGAGAGCCATGATTCAACATATTATGAGCTAAGCTCACACTAAGGATTCTTGCTTTAAAGTCCGTGATCCATTCTTTGACATCACGCACATGAACACGTGTATTGATAGTGATGTTCAAAAATCCATGCTGAAGTCAAGATATGCAACAGAAATATTTACAGAATTCAATGAAAAATAAATCCCAGTTCACACAAAGAGCAAGTAGTTCATACAACGAGCAAGTACAACACAGCCAGGTGGTTTCCGTGCTCATCTAATCAAAGAAGGCCCGAAGTACATGCAAATTGGTGGATCGATCCTGAAAATAGAGAGGATTGCAGATGGTATTGTCCAAATTCCATCACCGCATATTAAACCCGATGCAACTGCCCCGGCATAATCCTCCGACTCCTTTCGATTGATTCGCTCCCACACAAATAATATCACCGTTCCGACAAACATGTCAATTGCAAAGTATGCTCCAATGTAAAATGGGATTGCCATAGCCATCGGAATAGGAATAAACTGTGAGATTTTCTTTGGAGTCACGTCCCTGAGGAGGTTTATGAACACTGCAGCCACAAAAAACCCACAACACATTGCCAGGCAGTGCTTGGGAAGCTCCGAGAAGCCCTTGATGCCTAGAATGGCCATTTCTCTGAATATCACAGCATATGGTGCTTTGTATGGACCATCTGGTGAGCCAACATCAAATGCATTCCAAAACAACCAGAATGTGAGCGGGGCAATGACACAACCCATGGCTGTTCCTACTAACTGGCTCACAAACATAGACTTGGCTGATGATAGGGTGAGGTAACCAGTCTTAAAATCCTGCATTAGGTCAGCAGCAGTGGAGACAATGGACATCATAACCCCACAAGCTGCTAACCCAGCAACAACCCCACCATTGGTCCCAACCAGAGAAGCAATGATGAAAAGGCCAATCTTTCCATAAGTTGAAGCCAAGCTCCAGTCTGTAAGTCCAGTGCCATAAGAGTTGCAAAAGGCTAGGCCAGGGGCAATAACATATGAGCAGAGAACTAAATACCACTTGAGAGGTGGAAAGATCATTGGAATAGCTGCTGTTGATATAGCTGCCAAGCCCACATACCCAGCAGCAGCAAACCAGGGGGGTATCCTGTCTTTTAAGAATATACAATCTCTTTTTTTCTGCTCCAGTAGCAATTTGGAACTCTCCATATCTGTTAAAGTACAAATCAGCAGGATTATTAACTTGCTATTACCTCAGAAGAAATTTCAGCAATGGGAGAATCTCAAATGTTAAACCGATCAAATTAGTTGAGTCCAGGTGGATCTTTTGTAGAATTTTCAATCAATTTCACAGCCAAGATTATTTTGCTAAGCTTTTACAGATAATGACGGACATAGATATATATATCTCGTTACCAACTATCTCATTGACAATCGCTAGTTTGCTGTCTTTGTTGCTTTTGTTGCACACTTCCTTGACAGTTACAGCTATTATCTTTACCAGATTGTAAAGGCCATCTCCAAGAGTAAGGGCAATAGCTATGAATACCTGCAAAAAGTGATGGCAGGAAAAGTTGCTTTAGAGCAGAGAAAACCCCTTCACTAAGGCAGAAAAGCAATAAAGTGAGAACAAAGCAAAGTGCAATTATTGTATGTATTTATAGGCACAACTCAAGACACAATCAGGACAAAATGTGAACAATCATTCAACAGTTGTGGAATTGGATTAGAGGAAATGAAAGAGTGTGATCCATATTTATACCTTGTACCCATAAAGACCTTTAAAATCATTGCTACCAAGGTCAGCTGGGTACCAGTCACCAGCACGTTGGGAAATGAATGGCCAGAGAAAACCCCATGATATGATAGCCCCAAGGAGAACCGAACAATTGACAATGTGAGGACAGATAAGGCCACATCCAACATAAGTTGGACTGAAGTCAAAGTAAAACCTGAAAAAACCCAAGAAAATTAAAAAGAAGAAAATCCAAGTGACATTGCCAACATAAACAAACTATGAACTAAAGTACAAGCCACACTGATGAAATTTGACAGACAATGAAAGCAGAATATAAAGTTTAAAGCTCATATGCTCTCTCTCTCTCTCCCATTTTTTGGAATGCATGATCAGACACCCTGTTCTGTTCCTAGAGCTTTCTGATGCAATTTAGTAACAACCTAGTAGTACACTGCTCAATATGTTAACTTCTTAATTTATTTTATAAAAGGATAGAAGAATGATACATATTGAGCTGATAAAAAAATGATATTAACTATTATGCTGTCCCATATGGGAGTATAGATAATTGATACACCAAAGATTATAACAGGTAAATATATGTTAATATATGTTAATCTACATTGTCCTTCTACCCACATAACAGAGTAAAAACTAAGGGATAAAGAACATAAAACAAAGAAACACAGATAATTGAATATATGATAATAACATGAATAAAACTGAAGTTCTATGAGAGATTTATACTGAAGAACAGTAAATAAGAACCTTACGTGTTTTTAAATAAAGTCAAACCAAGGCTAGGAAAGTTATCAAATCCACATGAATCCCCAATGCCACTAAAGAACCACTTAAAGCAGCTCCAAAATAAACTTATGCTCAAATATTTTCCAAGGCACTTGACTTGCTTCCTGTCACAACAACAGATAAATAATTAGGAAGAAAGCAATCACTTAATTTACTCTTTTCATCAGATGACAGGGGTAGGTCAGAGAATTCTTAAACTCTACTTTCTTGTACAATCATTAACAAAATTTCCCATGAACACACCACAACATTAAGTTTATAATGCATCAAACACAAGGAAAAGGGTATCCAAAAAAGACCAAAAGATAATAACAAAGTATAGACTTAATAACAAGTCCACTTCTGCAAAATTTGATAAATATTTTGAACTTCTGAGAGCGAGGATTATGAAATTAAATATTTGTCTTTTTAACTGTTGGATTGAGTACCCTGCAATCACTGTGCATGATCCATGCAAATTAATAGACCTCTCCTTCTTTGTTTTTGTTTATTTTTCCTTATTGACAAAACTCCTTTTTAATAACTTTCCATCCTGGCTTTATGTAAAAGGGAAGTGATTCATATATTTAACAATTACCCTGCAAGCTCAGCTCCCCTGTTGGTGTGAAAGCTATTTATCAACATCGCTGTGGCTGTTCCACTGGGATATGTAAGTTTATAATCCAAGACCATAACCTGATACCACAAAAAGGGAAAGAATGAGAAATTTAATACATAATGGGTAGAGGGCCAATCACGGTTGTCGATCAACATGCTGAGACTGAGAACCAATACATGTAAAAGGCTTCAAATGTTAGGAGCTTTTTCAAATTTCACTTTCTTATAATTGCTAAAATCTGTTACAACAGACATTTATCATCCTCTATGAAGAATTTGAAATCCATTATACCCACAAGTATACTAATATATGTTTAAACAAAGAAGAAAACAAAATAATCAAACTTAGCAAACACTTTTGGTACCATATTAATAATTGGAAAAGGCATCCACAGCCGAGTAACTGACCTCCAGACTGCAAATCAGCCTGGAAAACTGACTTCATTATCAATCCTAAATTGCATACATGAATGCAATTTACACTATCTGGCAGTAACTGCAGTATAAAATGTTGATAGTGATAGTAACAGTGAAAAACTACCTTACGAAGCGGAGCAAGACTGAAAAGCCCGAGGAAACTGACAAAAAATAGAAATCCAATCATCCATCCCAACCCTGGGTTCTTGACATCTTCTGCCCGGTTACCAGGATAATCAGCACCAATTAGCTTATAAGTTTTCTCATCCATTGCCAACAAATAGGAACCAAATCCCCCTGTGGACAGTTGAACATTAACAATTATATCAAACTCAAGAAGTTCAACAAGCACAAGTTTAAAATGCCAAAAAAGACAACACTAACAAGAAGAAACATCAACAAGTGCACAGTTTCTACAAAAAAAAACATCCAAAATCCGTTTCCACAAAACCATCTTAAAAGCTCCATCCAAAAAAGCACCAATGAAGGACGTCTTTCCTAAAAAGTGCTTTTGAAGAATGGAAAGCACTTACAAGAGATTTTCCCAGATTCTTTATTTCCAACATAATTTTAGGTCATATTGGCCTGCGTGTACCCATCAAAGTGGTTCTCCAAAAAGCACTCCAGCCACACACTAAAAATTTATTGCAAAAAAGCTTATTTGTTCTTTAAGTACTTCCAAACACACAAGTGTTCTTTACAGAGAATTTCAAGGGCTTTCCTTGTATAAAAATGTTTTCCACGAAAGCAGCTATCAGATGTTTCTCCAAATGCACTACTCATTCAAAGCAAAAAGGCCTTTTGTCTGTTACGGTATAACACTACAAAATAAACATAAATAAAAGCTCTTGATTATTTGAAGGGTAAACAAAATTAAGAACAAAAAATTACAGCATTCTAAAACAACGTCACTTAATATTTTTTTTTCTTTTATTCTTCCTTTGAATTACAACTAACTCAAATCTATAGCTAGTAAAAAGTTTGAAAAATGAAACCAAAAGTACGCAAAGGCAGAAGCATTACCGCTAAAAGCGAGGCCATAACAAGCCACAACACAAGTTTGAATGACAGTGTTCTCTTGTCTGGTGAAAGGCTTAACCGAAAATCCTATCTTCGACAAGAAGCCAGTCCACGACTTCACAAAGAAGAACCCCAGCAGTCCAGCCGCAACGTTGAGCGACGGAATGATCCCGACCGTCAAATTCAACTTGTGGGTTATGATACAGAAGAGCGTCCCCATCAATGCGCTGACCACTAGGCCTCTGATCGTTATCTGATCCTTCCATTCAGGAATCGGCTGCTGATCCTCCTCAACGGCAACGACTTTCTCAATCAACGGCACTGATGCTTCCACCTCGGTTTCCATGATATGATTGCGATTTGGCTCTTCTTTTTGTTCGCTCCCCCTTACCGTCCGTAGAGGAAAGATTGATGGACAGGTAGACGGACCGGCACAGACTTTCAAGGAGATACAGATTTGGATTTGATTGGGTGTGGGTGACTTGTTGAGTGACAACAGGTTAAGGTAATGAAAGAGTTGATGGCGTGTTGCAATGAAACAACGATTGAGTATTTTGGTGAACAAATAAGACGTTGACACGTAGCTCTCACTTCTATTATTTTCCACGCATGCGTTGGTTTGTTTTTGTTGTTTTGACAGTTACGAAGGTGTTAGTTCGTTGGGTTGGCGCCAATTTGACCCCAACGTAAGAGGAACAAAGGTAAAAACTAAATTTGATGCTTTATTTTGAATAATATTACTGTATTAAATATCTTTACTATGAATTATTAGGATGCCTAACGAGATGTCATCTGTTTATGGGTCGTGGAGGTTTAGCTCAAATTGGAAGGGAGGTTATGATGGATACCCCATGTAAAAGGGCACTTTTCTATCGGTTTGTACAGCCTTGGGGGGTATAGACCTGGTGCTGGGTTTGGACAGACTCTTGAGGTCCATCTTTGTAGCCCATCTCTCCTGATTCTTCATTACTTGAATGGCGAGGAAGGAATAATAAGAGAAAGGAAATTAGATTTGCTCGACATTGAACAACAACAATCATGGAAGACTACACAAATTATAATCTTTTCACATCATTAGACTGCTATAGTAAGTCTGATGCTTGGCTTAATCTGTTATTATTAGTCAAGAGTAATCCATATTATCAAGAGTGTATACTTCTAAAGCAATAGTCTCAAAGGGGCATATATCATACTCACCTTTCAGTACTACTGGCTATTTGAATCAATCAAACATGAATGAAATTGAATTGACCAACCAAAATACTTTGCATTATCCGATGTACCAGCCAATCTTGAAGACAACAACAGTTCACTCTTATTTGGGTCCACCGAATAGTAGAGAAAAACATAGTATCAAACAAGCATAGATGGCCGACACGGCCCTTCAAATCGCGAATGAATCACAGCTAACAGGTACTAGTACGTTTTCAATTTATGACTGAGCATCGACACTCGCAATCTAAATCCACAAGGAAACTGTAAGAAAGAAAGAAATGTTTCTTTCACTCGCTTGAGTTTTGCCGATCCTGGTGTCGTGTCAAAAGAGCATATGGGAAACCACTCGGATTTCTTGGTCTCCACGTGAAATTCACATGTTCACCATCTAACCATCCAATTGAATCGCTAAAGACCCCACTTCATGACTCAAGTTTTGCAGGTCTTGCGTTTGTCACAATGCAGATTTTGGAAGGGTAGAGTGATTCTATTGTCTCTAGTCCTCTAAAGGGGAAATAATTTCCCGCGTTCTATAGCTGCTTGTTCGCTAGCTAAAAATGTGGATCCCTATAACACCTACTTCACTATCTACAGGTAGTCTAGATAGATATAGAAAAAGCTTGTCTCACCTTAATCATAATTGCCACATTTGGGGCAAAGAACATGCCCGCCTAAATCACCAAGTAAGTTTTGCTGAAGTGAACGTACAAACTTCATTATATTGTAAAACAGATGTCATATGCACCAGTTTCTCCGTGACACTACAACTAGAAGCATAACCTATATGGCAGTGGCAAGTTACCATACGGGGGCAGCAACAATACAATTGAACTTCATAATTATCATCTGATTTTCATCAATCAATCCAGAACAAAGACATTTAAATAAATTTCTTGAAATTATACCTAACTCAAAAATCGTCTTAAATCATGCTTGCTCCAACACAACACTCAACATGAATACATGTTATGCTGATGTAGATTGAGCACTGGAAAATGAAATATTGCCAGCAAATTGTGGAAAGAATGGAATGTCACATTTAATTTCTAGAAGTTCCCAAGTTCTTGAACTTGCTATCAGAACTCAAAAGGTAGAGCAGATGAATCTGTCGTGTGACTATCCTCGTATAGCATTAAGAACAACATCAATTGATGTTAAATGCCTTGGTTAAATATTAATGAAATTTCAGATAATTTAGTCAGCTACCATGTGTCCAGATCAGAAATGGAATCGTAGAATGAGATTACAGTTGCACAATAAGTACAATTGATCAGTAAATAGAAGCACAGAGAATATAAATTCATAGACGTTTTATCAAACTTTCTCATTTTGGCTGTGGAGCTTTTATTGTCAAACCCCACTTGAAGAAGCGCGTATCAAGTTGGAAATGCTTGCGTGTATTTTGTTTTGATGCCTACAACAGCTTCCTCCTTAGCTTAATGCAAACTTCCCCATAGATGCTGTGGGACATGTTAATAAATCAGGGCCACCAACCTGTATAGGTGGGCTCCTCATCGAAAGAATTCTATACATGGAAATGGAAAGCATTTTGGGAAGACAGGCTTTAACTGCTGAGAGATGTTGCTAGTCATACCTGCAACAAGTGTGCGGCTCCATGACAAGAAGATAAATCATGGCTAAATGGCTTTCATAGCATCACTACATGCAAAATGGACTTTCAACTCTGGAAGTTAAAATAGTCATAAAGTGTGATGATGAGCAGGGAAGAAGAAAAACAAAACCAACAGAAAAGAAACTTGCTTCTATCCCAGTGTCAATACTTTGACAATATTTAAATTAACACAATTCATCCATTGGACATCAGTATTTTTTGGTTAATACTGCAAGGAAGCAAAACAGATTACATTCAGCTCTTTCGATGAGGGGACAGGAAACTACTGCAACATTTGGTATAACAAAAGATTACCAGCTCCTTCGGATGTCAGTATTGGTCAACAACTGCGACATGATGGAAACATGGACCAAGGAACAGAGAAGCTTTGAAGATATTTTGAGTATTAACATTACCTATCAAAAGTTTTTTTTTAAAAATTCCAATACATCACCATCGACAATGCAAATAAATTCCACAGAAACTGTCAGTTAAGATCCCTTGTGATCTACAAACATTGTTACTTTTGCAGAAGTATGTCACATAAACAATAATGCAAACAAAGATAATTAAGTTTGAAAAGTACAGAGAAAAGCGGTATGACTAGGGAGGATGAAGAAATAGAGTATCCCTTAACTCAGCTTCTAAGGCCAGCACTTGCAATTGCTTCATCATACACACTAATTGGAAAGATATGGAAGAGGCATCAGCATTGATGCACTAGAGAAGAATCTTTTGCACAAAAGTATCTAACATGAAGTATGACCCACCAAAAAGTATGGACAATTAAAATACAATACCTTTGAAATCCTTGATGAGTAATATAACTCATTATTTTACAATCATCAGTGCGCCTGACAACATTCAACCAAAATATATATATATATATATATTTGCCCTGCCAGACATGGTGGGCTTTCACTCACACAAGGTACCTCAGAAAATAATTATAAATATAGGATGATTAGACATAAAGTTATTGCACAGAATGTAAACTTATGTATAGATTTGATTATGCTAGCGCCTAATATCTCCCCCAACCATGTGTGTCCTACTGCAAATGAATGTTTCTACACACATGCAGAAACATTGTAATATTAGATGGCTGACTGATTCAATACACATATTTGTATAATCCCTGATAAATGGCTAATTGTACATACATTCTTCTATCTGTGCAACCTAATACAAGTATTCCTGTATGCAAGAAAACCATATCACCACCAATTTGTGGGTCTCCAAACCACTCTCCAATTCATCCAATTGATTTGATCTTGACAAAGAACAGCCAACAAGAATCTTGTATCTTTCTAGTTGTCTATCTGCTCACATCTATCTCCGACTCTTCTAGCAAAAACTGACTTCCCCTAACCGGTCAATATTAAAAGATACTCCTCATTCTGATCTCTAGCAGTCTAATCATCAATTTCAATGTCCATTCCCCTTGCATATCTATATCTGTTTTTGTATGTGTCTCTTTAACAATCAAGCAATCTAGCATCAAGATTTCCAAAGTGAGATCAAAATGAAGGTAAGTTCCTGTTCTGCAATTTTTTCAGAACAGCATACATGTTTTAAATTCTTCAACTTCACCATTGCTGTCATTGTTGCAGCTACTGGGCTGGATGCACCAGAAAAAACGGCATAATAGCATTGAGCTATTCAAGGATTTCACAACTGGTATTCCAACTACCTCATACACAACTGCATTCCAGCAAAACAATTCCTATTGCATGCATCGATCACAAAAAAATGTCATCACACTATAACAACACAGCTTATTAAGAATGAACTTTGCCTGATCATTTTCTAATCTAATACAGAAGTTCAGCTTAGGATTCTCTTATGCTTGTTTAATTTAGAAACTCAGGAATTATTTATATTTGAGAATGATAAATTTTTCCAGCTCAGGCAAAGGCTTAAAAGGTGGTTCTTAGACCACCAAAAAAGTGCCTCAAAGCAGTTTTTTGCCAGAATCATCTCATGTTTTACCCAAACCACATCCACCAAAACTGGTGGAGATCAACACCTTCCATGAACCAGATCCCTACACAGGGAATTGAGGTCATTTCATTTTAAGAAACTGAGAACACCGCTAGGTTATTGCAGAAATCAACCACTCCATCATACCACGATTACAAGTCGGAAAGTGGTGCAGCCACAAGAATAGGTCCACATTTTTCTTTTGGTAACAGAAGGAAAAACGGTGCATCTTGCTGAAGCTAGTCTGTAGCATCCACCTTCATAATTGTATATGATGTCCTAATCCCTCTTGAGACTCTAATTTCAGGCAACTACTGCACTTGCCTTTCAATACGGTCAACCCTTGATGATCAAGACTATGATTCAAAGCCAAGCTTTCGCTCAAGATATGGATTTAGATCGTCAAAGCAGCCCAGACAGAAATATGAAAACTCTACTTCTGAACTTGAAGCCAAGGGAGTGGATGAAAATTTCAATGAAGAAATATTCATGGTTACCGCTGAGCCCTTCCACGGCTTTCTCACCATTGGAACCATCGGTACAGAGCCAATCATCAGTGAACCAGCAACACCAACATTTCCCACATCGGCAGAGAACATAACAGAGGAAAAAACAGAGGTGACAGAATATGACTTAAAGCTCATCAATGATGAACTGGAGAAGTTCCTAGAGGCTGAAGCCGAAGAAGAAGAGAACATTGAATCATCAGGAAGAAACAGTTATGTTAGTATCGTTACACTCAGTGACAAACCAATGGAAGGAACCAATTCTGAAGATTGTGGAAAGATGATGGTATGTCCACTCCAAGGGTATCTATTTGGGTCAACTGAATTTCCAGAAACAATTACAGAGGAGAAGAAGGAAAAGGCATCACTTGGGGAGCTGTTCAATAGGACAAAGATAACAGAAGAAAGTTCTGTGGAAAGAAAAGGTAAAGGGGAAATGCCAGCCAAGCGAATGCATAAATCAGTCAAAAATCTCATGAAGAAGATGCTGAAAAAGTTCCAAGCACCTTCAAAAGGCCCTATCCCTTCATACAATGATACCACTTCTGTTTCAACCAAGAAAAAGCTGCATAAGGTGTGCCTTTTAGCTCTAGATTTTCTAAGAGCCATTATTTACTAATTGTACATTACATAAGCCTTGGTTCAATACCACTAAATCATGATGATCTAGTCTAAAAAAATAATGCCTCACTTCTATTGCCAAACATCCAGGATAGATGGAAGTCCACTAGAATAATCAAGTGGTGTGAATTATATAACTTTTTTTCATGTTAACAAAGAACTGTTGGGAGTCCGAAATTCAGAGATGGTATCCATTGTCTGCATGTGTACAGGGTCCGACATTGAGGATGCTTTGAGAGGGTCAGCCTAAAAAATACAGTGCAAAGTAGAGTAAATCATCTTTGCTACAAATTTTCAGACCATATATTTCAAATCATTCATTTGATACACAATCATATAACCAGGTTTGAACATCTGAGAATTCCAGCACAAATAACATGATCTTTAGTAACCATGAGTGTAGGCATGTGAATTGGATAACCTACAAGAATGTTACACAGTAAAAAGCAATTTATTTTATCAGGAAGCTCTCTATCACGGGAAAAAAAAGACTTTGGGAGTATGAACTGGATAGTTTATTTTTCCATTTTAATTTTACTAGTGCCATGCAGGTCATACAAAATTTCCATAGGAAAATCCATCCTGAAAACTCTATAGCTGAAAAAGAGTTGAAGTCCTGCAGCAATAAGTTCAACAGCAATCTTTATGATGGTGACCATGTTGAAGGAGGCCTCGACAAAGGCAACAGAAGCTGTCCCCTGGGATCTAAGTCAAAGAACCAGATCCAATACAAGAACAAAATCAAGTTACCCCAATATGGGCTCAGAGGCAGTACTTCCAGTGGAAATAGGGAGCACTGGATCAAAACTGATCCAGACTGTAAGTATTAAATTATAAGCAACATGTTTTCCTTCACTTGGCTAACAACACACATGCAAATAAGCAGTATAGAAAGAACCAGTGATCTGATTCTAGACAAATTCTTAAGGAGAAAAAATGACATTATGCTGATAAGATACAACCATGCAAAAATGATATTATGCTGATAAGATACGACCATGCCTTCCATCATGACAGTATTTATCCAGAGAAGAAAATAATGATAGTGCTACCCAATGTCCATCAATCTTTACGATTGTTTTAATTATCACTACCAGAGTAAGGCACCACATTAACCAGCTATCAAACCAGTAAGATAATTGTAACAATATGTTAAAATTTTTTTCCCAAAGACAACTGCATTGTAGTAAACCATGTTGTGGCCCTTCAAATTTACTAATTTATAGCCTGACCCTTTCTACCGTTGGTACTGTAGACTTGGTGTTGGAGCTGTAGCAGCAAAGCACAAGGAAACACTTAGCAGCTGTTGTCCGTTATTAAGTAAGAACCACCAACGTGGTGGTTTGTAATATCATATTTGTTACTATAATTGTGAGTAAAATGGAGATGAACACTGGAGTAAGAGAGGAATATAAGGAGGTATCCATCCATCTTATCTTCCTCCACGTACTAATATCGCTGTGACTCTAAGTTCCTTGTAAGGTTCATAAGTAGTACAACATAATGTTGATTGTGAATTGTGACTTGAAAGTTCTTAATTAGTAAGATATAATAGTGATTGTGCCATTTGAATTCTTGCACACCTCAAATGCTTACTGGACACTTGATACCTGTGTTATGCACGGTTCAGTCAGTAACTGGACAATTCTTGTATAGAATTTCAAACAAGAATCAAAATATGCTGATGATGAGCAGTTAGCTCAACGAGGTTTTTCACATTACAGATTTTGGACATTGAACTCTATACGCTTAATATCCCTGCCAGCCACATACATTTCTCGTGCTGGTCTGCATCCTCTTGTCTGATAACTTGAAAAGGTTACCTAGCTTGCCCACCCGAAAATTCAAGTATCCCAACTTTTCATAGAGAAACTAGATAAGATAATTGTTCAAAGGGTTTTGCCATTTAAAGTGGGAACAATAATTTTTTTTATTGTCCGTTGTGAAATTTAATTTGCACATTTTCAATTGTTGATGAAAGAACTAGAAGGATCAGGGTCCCACCTCATAGCATCGAGTGTAGAAAAGGTAGGCAGTTGCCGAGTCCCAAATCATACTGGTGGGCATTCTTTGATCAGAAATCCACCCATATCCATCCTCCAAGAATGATCAACTAGAGCTTCCATCTCTCTGATAAGAATACACCAGAAACTCCATATGAAAGAAGTCCAGACATATGAAGGCAGTACAGACATATGCATATGATTTACAAAATACCACTGGAGCAAAAACAGAAAAGAAGTGTTATAAATAAGGTTAAGGTTCAATTTCCGATATTGGAACTCATTGATCAAAACAATAGACTCTATACCTTATCAAAACAGATTGTTATACATAAAGTTAAAAAGTTTGTCAATGGGGTTTCACAAAATTTGTGTCAACACACGGGTTTTGATGGCACTACTGTTGGTAAAGTTATACTGGTTGAAATAAGTGCATCCTAATATGCAATTAGATAACATCACTTCAACATTTCTTCAAACCACATCGAAATATGATTTTGACATCCTAAAGAGCTACAGACATATGTTTGGCATCAAAGGAAGTGTAAGTTTTTGACTACGAATTATTGTGTTTTATTAGTTTAGGAAGCTATTTTCTTTTTCTTTATCTAATTAGGAGTTATTTGTGTATTTTCTTAGGACTTGATTTCCTTCCTCTAGATGGTTAAGGTATATTTGCCCTAACTGGCATTAGGTTTTCTTGCTATTACGATTTCAGCCCCATAAATAAAGGCAAGGCTTTATTGGTTTTTTTTTCAGACTTGCATTAATAAACAAATTTGACATTGTTAGCTTAATTCTTCTCCCATTTCTTTCTAATTTCTCCCCGCCCTATTGGTCCTATTTGATGCTACACCAACTTTTCCCTGTCAATTTTTCTTTTCAACTCCAAAGAAACAAGCAACTTATAATCCATAACTTTCACATTTTATTATTTGGGGGAAGAGGAAACATGATTTGTAGAGTTCAATTACTGCTCCTTACAATATTTACCATTCATCATAACTTCTCATCTTTCTTATCCCAACAACTACCATGTACATTTATATTGAGATAAACATAAGACAATGCCTTCATTTTACCCCAAAAATATGGAAAAGATGAACTTGTGTGTCAGTAATGACACCTGTTCACAATTATCCTTTCTTGTGTAGAACATAAGCAAAGATGTGCACGTAAGAAGGTGTACAAATGTCTTAACATTTAAGGCGTTTTTGTATCTCCTACCCTGTGTCCAAACATTCATACTATGTCAAATTGGACTTAATATGTCTATGAGAGATGTGCTCTACTAAATGATTCATGTCATAGTACATGAAACAGTAGAGATTACTTGTCTCCACTGAGACAATTTACTGATGAAAACAAAATTTATATTGTAACAACAATGAATTAGAAGAGGCAGTTGAAAGGGACAAACTTACTTGAGGTCATGACTAACAACAAGTATAGTTAATTCTTTCTTCAAATGCTTCAAAAGCTTCACAACATCTGCACGTGCTTTCCAGTCTGATTTGCAAAACTGCATTAGCAATAATTTGTACAAAATTTTCTATAGCACTTACAGAAAAGTAATGCCAAATGAAGAAGTTAAGATCCGTGCACAAACATTTAACAAAAGCACAAGAATTGATACTCAATTAACCATGCACTAATTCTCAACTATGTTGAAACTATAAATGATTAATTAGCAAGTTGTTACAAGCAACAAGAATATAAGTCAGACAAGTGTCTTTCATGTTCCTGCTTCCGTGCAAGACACGT
This sequence comes from Xylocarpus granatum, assembly GCA_019650275.1. NCBI lineage: Eukaryota > Viridiplantae > Streptophyta > Magnoliopsida > Sapindales > Meliaceae > Xylocarpus > Xylocarpus granatum. The sequence continues at coordinate 205,775 of BNST01000711.1, forward strand.
CTCCTTAAAGCAAAAAAAAAGTCATCTAAAAAAATACTAAGTATGAAAATTTCGAAATAGGGAGAACAAACTACCCTATGAACAAGTATGCATCTATTGAATAAAAGCATTCCCAAAAATTAAAAGGAAAGAAAGAGGCAGTATCTTGAAGCTGCAAAGTTAGCATCCACTACGATTTATCAGTCGATGCATAATAAATAAAATGCCAAGACATACCAAAATTCCTAAAATCAAAGAAAAAGAATACAGAAAACAAACAGCACTGAATGTGATCTCATACCAAGACCAGCAAGAGGCTCATCCAGTATCAATAACTCTGGGATTTGTACCTGAGGAATAAATCTAATTAATAAACATTCAGCAGTCAAAGTGTGCCATAGTTATGCACGATCATAAGTAGCAAACTTTTAAAACCATGGCCCAAAAAAAAACCGTTAAAACCATGTGCTTGAAGCATCTTAATAAGTGTGTCTACATGCATTTTTGTGCATGTTTGAATTGAAGTTTAGAGTGATTTACAAGTTTGTACCAATTGAATTGCCAATGCAAGCCTACGTTTATAGCCACCGCTTAGAGAATGAGGATCTTTGTCCAAAGAAATTCCATTCAACCCAACCTAAGGTTAGCAATTGGATGTAGGAAATTTAGACATGAAATACACAGAGAAATATTGTAACTAATGGAAAGAACATAGATACCCAGTTAATAGCTCTTTGGAGATTGAGAGTAAGGTGCTCCTTCAATTGACAGCCACCACTTTTCCTTGGCCAACCAAATATAACTTCATCAAGGACATTATCTGCCACAAAGTACCTGGCTTGCAACATGATACATATTTAGAAATTTAACAAAGCAAATCTTAGGCACTCTAATGAAATGAATAACTATAAGGAAGGCACAGTTAAAAAGTTGGAAATAATAGAGGAGAGTAACATATGAGCACAAGTTTCACTGAACTCAAATATAATGGAACTCAAGTTAAAAAAACAGATGAAAGATTGACAGAGGATGCATATAACGAATTTACTACAGAGCCTACAGCAAAAAGACTACAACTCAAATCAAGCCTATTGAATACAACAGATTAAAAAAAAATTACAAGCTCACATCTTCTGAAACTCCTTAAATTCTTATCATGACAACAATGAGGCAAAAATGGCCAGTTAATTTTTGATACCTCTCAGGAAATTGAAAGACGATGCCCACTTTTTCCGGGGGTAATGGTTCAGGCGAGCCATTTGGTTTGCCATTGTTTCTGTATCTTTGAATGTTAATGGAACCAGATGTTGGTTTGCTTAGCCCTGCAAGAAGCTGAGAGGGAAGAAGAAGGTAAACACTCACAAAATTGAAAGATGAGAGGATTGAAAAAGTGAACAAAAGAAAGTTCTCTGAGTAGAGGAGAAAAAAAACAACACACACAAAAAAAAGGTGAAAACCTGTAAGAGAGTAGTTTTCCCACTTCCACTCCGTCCAAATATTAAGCCAAAACTGCAGCAATTGACCACAAACAGTTTGGTCCATGAATACAGAGCCTGATTGAAACCAAGTTTAAGAAAATATCTCATAGATGTTGCAGAGCCTACTGCTAGCTTTTTGTAGATTAAAACACAGTTACAAGATGAGACAGGTTATTTCAATGTCTTATCATCAAAACTAATACAGCTTTCTGAATAATTTGACTACTATAAATTGTCATGTATTAATTTGTTTCTGACTCATATAGATGACTACAAAAATGTAGCACATGGTTAAGATAACAACCCATTTGTAGCCAATCATCAGATGATTTATAGAAATCACATATCTTCCCATTGGTAATCCCCAGGAAGGACCAATTGGATATGAAAAATAACTCATCCCAAGCATTTTCAGTTGTTCAAAATGAAATCAGAAGACAAATACGTACCTTTTCTTGGGAAGGGAGAAACTAACTCCATTTAAAATGTTGACCTGGGTCCCAGGGGGTCGATAGCAGACATCCCTAACCTTAAGAGTAACAGATGATATTGTTTCAGTAACTTCCGGTGGCACTGATCTTCAATTCAGTTACAGCAAACAAGCTGCTAATACTCATACATAAAGCATAGAAACATAGAATATTCCCCCACAAATTGAGTACTTGCACTATACTGGAATCAAAAACCAAACAGTCAAATGCAGACGAGAAAATAATTATTTAATCACACACATCCACAACTGTTGCTAGCCAATTTAGAATAAATTTTCATAATTATAATTATCAAACTATTACAATCATTAAATCACACACGACCCAAAACTGTTACCAGAAAAAAATTAAGAACAAATTTTCATATATTACGATTACCAAACTATTTTATCACAAAATCACTCTTTAGTCGCAGTCATCTCTTTGACGGGTGTACTTTCAAATAACAATTAACTGGCTCCCAATAAACGTAGCTCCTCCGCTGAATGCAAATGAAATCCAGTGGATTATCTCGTAATATTATTAAAAATTAATTAACTAAATAATAGAAAAGCAACCATTCTCAGCGGCTTGAATAGAAATTTAAATTTAAAACGAAATATATAAACAAGAAAATTTACAAGGGAAAAAAAACTCACTTCGAGGCAAGAATAATTACAGAAGACTCCAATAGCTCGTAATCTTGTAAGATTAACTCTGTAAATTAACGGAAACTGAATTAAAATTAACAGACTCTCAATTAAGCTAGTAAAGAAGACGATATATATAATTATCATTCTAGATTGCTTACCCGGGGCATGATTTGCGTGAAATTAAGCTTGATAATTCAAATTTTGTCCGTTGAAATGGAGAGGCTGGAGACGGGAGAGCCAAAGTAGAGCTCGCCATTTCAAAAAGGGCGAAGAAGGATTTTGTTTGGTCCGGGCGTGTTTTGGGCTTTTGGAGGCAAAGCAAGGCAAGCAGATGTCACGTGATGGGAAGGCAGATCTTGTCATGTCACCAGCATCAGAGTCACGTGACTCTCTCCGCCTAGATTTCGGTAGGTGGCAGGGAGGCAGGTTTCACAAATCGCGTTAATGAAAAACCGGATGGGCCATGGCCCAATTTTACATGCTGAAGCGGACACGTTTTGATTGTTGAGTTTCCAGAAATGCAATGAAAACGACGTGGTTTCTGAGAAAAGACTTCATAATATGAAAGAAATTATAGATTTAATATCCGGTTTAAACAACGCCATAAACGTTTCGCCATTAAAGAAAGAGCAAGCAACAAAGCAATACGTTTCGTCAAATGTATGGCTGAACGTTTGGCTTGAACAGTCCCACCGTAAACCTGCTACCAAGAATTCTAAAAAGAAACTTCGGTTGAGTTCAACTGATTACCGCGGGAACTATGAGCGCAGAAGACTTTTCCTTCCTTCCTCCCTTGCAGTGTAGTAGTGGTCTATTCTCCAGCCTCAAATGGAGTTCAGATTCACCAAGAAAATTCATGTGAAAAACTCCCCGTTTTACACTTGAATTTTGACTTCTATTCGTCTAGTTCGTGCATGTGAACAACAAAACGCGCAAGAAGCTTCCTTCATTCAATCTTTTGAAGACATCGCTTTTGTTTGCAAGTCAGACATCGCTTTTGTTTGTAAGTCCTCGGGCAATTAACGTTCGAGTCCCTAAACTTTTATAGTTTTCCAAGTAAGTATATAATATATCAATTTGCATTAACTCTACTCCTGTTGAAAGTACTCTTAGCATGATAAGGATGCGGACGGGCACATTCAATTCAAGGATTTAAAAATTTATTAAATAGATTTTAATTTTTAAAAAATTAAACCGTAATAATTATATTTAATATAAGGGTTGGCAGTTTAATGCAGGATTATGGACTTACTTAATATAATTGGATAAATCTTGTTCTTAATTTATGAAAATAGAAAAGTTAGTATACCAAAAAGTTAATGTTATAACAAAATGTTTGACCGAAATGCCAGTCAAAGTCAAAAAATTAAAAGCTTGACATGTAGTAATGTGAGTGTATTAGCATTGGACCCACCTGGTCGTTGGAGCAGTGTATACAATTCTGGGCAGTATTGTTCTGGTGGAAGCAGTGAGCCACAGTATTTGTGGAGTGGACAAGAAAACCCACAAGGGTAGTGTTATGCTGTGTCGCACTTCGTTCGTAACAACCCACGTGTTCACTTTGTGCTCATCTTTATATATTCGACTACTTCTTTGTTTCTAGTGCAAGATCCTCGTTTCACTCGATCTTAAGGTTTACCCCTATTTCTATCTTCTTCAGAGATTTGCAATTTTTGTTCTGGCTTTGATTGGTTCAAACATCGATGCTTATGGGTTTTTTGATCTTTTCACTGGCAGTTCGCGTTGAGAATGGAACATTCAACTAAGAAAGTGTTGCTAACTTCCGATGGGGATGAGATATCCCAGAACGTTGCTTTCCATTTAGCTAAACGGGGTTGCAGGTTGATTTCAGATTTTGTTTATATCTTCTTTTCTTCCTGGGATTATTTGGTTACTGAGAAAATCAATGGATCATTAGGCAAATTTGAATTTATTAATCTTGTTTCTGGGTTCTTTCTCCACTTTTCTATATATATTCTTTTAACGGGGGTGGTCGCATGGGTTTTAAAAAGGATTATGTTTCTAATTACGCTCTTGTTTCTTTTTTGTCTTTGATCAAAGATTGGTTTTGATGGGAAATGAGAGCCGTCTTCGCGTTGCTGCGGAGAAGATTATGGATTCACTGAATGGTGCTGAACCAGTTGCAGTAGTGGGAGTGGATATGGAAGAAGAGAGAGAAAGAGCTTTTGACGAGGCAGTGGATAAGGCATGCCATATTTTGGGCAAATTGGATGCTTTTGTTCATTGTTATACTTATGAAGGTATGTATTCTTGTGGTTATGTTGCTGAAGGTACCTAAGGAGTCAAAGACACTTGAAATTAAAGTAGTGTTAAAACTTTTGTCTTTCATATGATATGATTCTGTTTTATCACCACAAACAAAAAGAATATTATCACCACAAACAAAAAGAATAAGGCCTGGATTGTCAAGGGTTAAAAAGATAAAAAAAATTTGAAAACTATTGGATTCTTATAATAATTACTGTTCATTCTTTTTAATCCCTTGCCTTCATTGTGCTATTATTTTAGTGCAAAGTCATATAGTGAATGGTTATTAAATATTTGTGAAGTGAAATAAAGATGTTATCTTGGGTCCAGAAATGGATGCCAAGACAAGTATTTATGCCATGGTAGTTGTAAAGTAGGGTGAAGGAAAAGATTCTTATAATTACCTGAGTTAGGCTAACCTATTTACTAATCAGGGAGGGGGAATATAGTACCTGCGTCTAATAGTTTAAGACACTTTTTCTTTTTTAACTTTGTCTTTCATTTTATGATTAAGTCTTCTTTGTGGGTCCCTTCGGGGGTTAGCTCCTTCCGCTGAATGGATTCTAAGGGCACATATCAGGGGAGATTTTTTAGTCTAATCTTTAAATATGTGTGTTATGAGGATCATAGAACGAAATGTTTTCCATCTGTGCTGATTCTGATTCTTAAATGGGAATGGCAATATTTATACCCTTGAGATTTTTGAGGATAAAACTCAGTATGCATCATCGTCACCTCAACAGGAATGCAACACCTATCTTCCTGATTTGAATGATGAAATTCATAGAAATTAGAATTTGAGCAATATACAACATCATCACCCATAATGAAGAACTTGAATAACTATTGTAACACCCATGCACAGGAGACAACAAAATGGGAAGGTAAATTTTAATAAGTACACACTCACTGGTGCTGAAAAATCAGAAACTAAAATCTGTGACTGGGTTATATTACCATGGGTGTAAGCATGCAATATGACAGCATGGAAGTTGCTATCTGCTGGAAGATAATATTTAATACATCTAAGATTTTTTTTTGTTTCAAGTTCAATTAATGGTAAAATTTCTTGGCTGTTATCTAAGATGTAACACACATCATTAAAGAATTTTCCTGCATTTTTTTGAATCACTGTTCTCCTCTCTTGAATTGCTTATTTTAAACAAATTTTTATTTGCATAAAACCTTTTTTTCTGTAATTTATCACTTTGTATTTGACTATATTGAGGAAGATCCAATGTGGTTGAGCAGGCAAACTTATGACTTCTGATTATGTGAAACAGGAAAGATGCAAAACCCTCTACAATTAGCTGAGGATGAGTTCAGAAAATTAGTTAAAATTAATTTTATGGCCTCATGGTTCCTGTTAAAGGCTGTTGGCAAAAGAATGAAAGACTATAAAACAGGAGGTTCTATTATATTCTTAACTACAATATTGGGGGCTGAGAGAGGACTTTATCCTGGGGCTGCCGCCTATGGTGCATGTGCAGCGGGTGTGCAGCAGTTAGTTAGGGTAAGTATGTTAATTAATCAGGATCCCCTTTTCTTCTTCCATATATGTTTTCACCAACACATTTTGCTCTGCATCAAAGCTCATTATGTTAAGGATAACCATGTGTCATGGTCCCTACAATAAACCCTCAAGTTGGAAAGTCCATTTTTGTTGGCCTTTGCGTTTGCCAACATCTCATTCCAAAACTGTGGAATCTTTTTTGTTAACTAGGTTGCGTTCTGACACAGCGTATTGTAGCATTTTAGTTGCCAAGGTGTATTCAAAACCCATTTATACAGTCTGGTACTTTAAGCCGAAAAGATGTTGTCATGTTATGTTCTGCTAGCACCAGATGAAGGGACTTCTAACATGAAATTTGGGAATTTTAGTTGATTCTTCCTCACCTCTTACCATTCGACAATGGATTTTAGCTTCCTTTATGATTGAAGAAGACTTTTGTATTCTTGTGAAGCACGTGATGTAGCATGATGGTGTTTACTATTTACCATGATTTTGATTCATTCATATGATCTGAACTGACTTTTCTTCCACACAACGTAGAGTAGGGGCTTGATTTTAACCTGTTTGAGGGGATAGGTGAATTTTAACCTGGTTGGGGGGATAGGTGAATACAAGTACTAATGGTATATAAAGTGATTGCATTTTGAGTAGCTAAGTTTAGCACCAATTCCAGACAGCAGAAGTGGCTTGGCCTGTGCAAAAATGCAAATGATGGAATGGTAAGGAATGATCTGATTTAAAGTGGAAGATGCAAGGACTGTGTAGGTTGGCCATATTGCAAAAGAAGACATCTTGGTTGGTTAATTGAATAGTTGTTCAAGGAATCTTCATATATATACTGTGAATGTCACTTCATCTCTTTGAATAAGTGGTTATTTGATTCCTTCTTGTTGGAATTGGCTTTGTTGGTTAAAGTTTAAGAATGTGAATGTCACATCATCTCCCTGTTCTGTGCCCAAAAATAATTCCATTGGTATCTTCACGGGGTGGGTTTTAAAGGGTATACATTTTACATTTTCTGAGTTATTCCTAATGCTTTTTGATATTTTCAATTTTCCAGTTTTATTTTCTGATCTTTTTCCATAGTCACAAAAAAATAAATAAATAAAAATACCATCCTCTGTGATTACTATTTTCAGACTGCTGCTATGGAAATTGGAAAATACAAGATACGGGTTAATGGTATTGCCCGCGGCTTGCATCTACAAGATGAATATCCTATTTCTGTGGGAAAGGACAGGGCAGTGAAGTTGGTCAAGGAGGCAGCGCCACTGCAGAGATGGCTGGATGCTAAAAACGATCTTGCTTCGACTGTCATCTATCTAATCAGTGATAGTTCGCGCTATATGACTGGGACAACCATATTTGTTGATGGGGCACAGTCCATAACCAGGCCTCGGATGAGATCCTATATGTGATTTGTTCATCATTTTATTTCATTTATATTGAATAGCAAATTTTTTTCATTTATATTGAGTAGCAAATTTTTATGTTTAACCGAAAATATACTTGCATAACAAATTATGGCATCCAAATTCCTCTAATTTTCATTAACAATTTAGACAAAACAAGATATTTGTGTAATATCATGTTTGTCTAAGCTGTTACTGGAAATTGGTGAAATTTGGGTGCCATAATTTGTTGTCGATGTCAATGACCAGACGCTTTGAACATGGGCGGCACAAATACTGAAATACAGGCAGATTGTTTGTAAGTTTTATAGGAACACAATATGAATGCGAAGTGGTATTCATGAAAATTCTTTGTTTATGCAATGGATAAGATCAAACTATGGATTCATTATATGTATCGACAAGGGGGGTTGTGTTGAGCTTCTTTTGTCCATTTTTTTTTATAGTACTTTACCAATTGAATAACATTAGATGTTGATGTTTGTCTAATAACATTCAAACACAACTAACTCTTAAAGACTAAAATATAGTATCTTAACATGTTCTTAGAATTTGCATCAAGTCTCTTGACTGTACCTGATGCATGTGTTTAATTTGGCGTTGTATTAGATGCAGGCATGAAAAAAATATACTACCATACACCGTTAATCCATGCCTAATTTTTGCTTAAGGACGGTTATAAAGTATAAGAAGGGTTGTTTACACCAACCTTTCTGTATTAAAGGATGTTGAATTGGTGCCAATTGGTTGTGGCTATTGCCTTCTGTAACAGGAGGATTCGACGTCATATGTTTGTCCCATGATACTTAATGCATACAAATAAAGGAAAGCGATATGAGGGGGGTGGGGCGATGGCTTTGGCTCATGCCTTTGACAACTGCAGCTGATGAAATGATAAAGTGGGCAGGTTATTTGTTGAAATTTCAAGCTAGGTTTGAAAAATCCAAGCTCTTGGACAATCAAACTAAGCATTTTGCTTTCCAATTTCACTACGAAGACACGAGAAGAAGAAGAAGAAGAAGAAGAAGAAGAAGAAGGTGGGGCTGCGGCCTGATCCCGAATCCTATTGGGAATATTCATTCAAACCCACATGATTTTTTGGCTTTTTCTTAGTCATATGTCTCTCTCTCGATCGATTATTAATCAATTACCCATCCAATTGAATTAGTTTATCTCTTTTTTGAAGTGATATATTGTTATTTTCTCTATTTATTCTAACAATTTTCATTTCAAAATAGTTATGAATTAAAAATTATCAAACTCAAATATCGACAAATTACTAATGTAGTTTAATCGAATTTTCATCCATGATTGAAATTAATATGAATTAATTAATCAAATAAATTGGTGTTGCTCTCTGACACCTACCGAATACATGATCATTGTACATATAATTATAAATAACAAATTACCCAGTAGCAAAAATTGAAACACATTGTCGAGTGCATTGAGAACAAATGATTCTCACAAGAAAGCAAAACTGAGAATTGATTGGGGTTTGGTCAATCCTTATTACCAACACATCAACAACACATAAAAAAGAAGGTGGCCGATGCATGCACCACGAGAATGAATGTTTCATCCAGTCACCATGCTACCTTCATGGAAATTTACCCACCATGCACTGATACCAAAACAATCATATGAGATAAAAAAATTTGTGTTTGTTTAACTGGAAAATCAATAAAAATTGACAGAAAGTGTTATTATCAGAAGGAAATAGACAGTGAGAATTGAATGTTCCACGCAAGAAGGCCATAAACGTGTGAAATGGATGGTTAGTCAAGAAGGCAACGAGTTATATAGTCAAAGCTGACAGTAATTTGGCATTATCTTCACCAACTGTGTGAAATTAATAAGCGATTTTCATGCCACAACTTTCTCCTACAAGTATTGTTGGGTTCATTAACCATTGACGTTAGATGAAATGTCTTGTTTCTAATGATGAAGCCAAGCCGCCTCCATTTTTTTCCAATCAATTAACCCATAGTTGAAGTTGTTATTTTCTTCTCTGTGGAAAATTTTCACGCCGCCTACCACACCTTTGTAATTTCCTATACATACTTCTATAGGAGTGGCGACGATTCTTCTACTTTTAATGCTATCGGCATTCCCTGATTCTGATCTCTCTCCTTGATTTCAACCTTTTAAGACAACACGAGCTTTTCTTCTCTCCTGTTGCAAATACAGCTGGAAAGATCACATGGAAAATTACCAGATGTTTTTTCCTTGTTCATCTACTGGGCAGCCCGTTCATCCTGCGATAACGGATTATATGGCAAATTCTGAGCAACAACATGATCGTCAAGGTTTTAGCCTTGGAGATCATAATTCATCGAGTAGGTTCTTGGGGTTGAAGACACAGAATTTTGTACCGGAAATTACAGATGTTAAACAAATTTCTGCTAGTGGAGGGTTCGCAGGGTCTGAAAATGAGGTAAATTTGAATAAAAAGAAGGGGCTAAAGAAGGTTAGGAAGCCCAGGTTTGCTTTTCAAACAAGGACCCAGGTTGATATTCTCGATGATGGTTATCGATGGAGGAAATATGGCCAGAAAGCAGTTAAAAACAACAAATTCCCCAGGTTGGTTGAATTGATTTTCTCTTTCTATTTCTCTCTCTTTATATATATATATATATATATATATATATATATATCTTGCTCCCCAATTTCTACTATTGTCTGATCTTAATCCATACTATTATATGAATTACCATTATCCTTAGTTACCTCTTTGGGGCCTAGCCATGAGGTGATATCTCACTTGATTTCAAACTAGTATAAGAAAAACAAAAAAAAACCCTAGCCGAGGAAGAAGAGTTGAATACAGTGTTCTAATTTTTCAGACTAGTTAGGGTTATGAATATGTATTCTTAATAACTGCACAGGCTTCCGCCCTTGTGTGGGTTTTCATCAGTTTTAATTTGTTTAGGGGTTTCTCTCTCTGGAAGACAAGAAAGTGAGCAAGAAAGAACTCTAGATCAGTGCAGTTTCTGTTCACTGTTTCTCTATGAGCAACAAAATATCACAACCTGGTTTCAGATTCTCCTGTAATTCTGCAAAATATAAATCGATTACTGCAAACAAACAGTGTAGGACATTCCTTGAAGCAAATTTCTCAATCCTTGCAGTTATTTGATGCTCATAGAAATTACCGTAGATGGATATTACTCATGAATGATGTACCATCTGCAGGCGTGCATCCTTTCAGAATTTGCACTTATATATGTACATTTGAATGATTTTGCAGAAGCTACTACCGGTGTACTCATCAAGGGTGCAACGTAAAGAAGCAAGTTCAACGCCTAACAAAAGATGAAGGCATTGTAGAGACAACTTACGAAGGGATGCATGCTCATCAAATAGAGAAGCCTACTGATAATTTCGAGCATATCTTGAGTCAGTTGCAAATTTACACTCCCTTTTGAAGCCTAAGTTTAATGAACTCCATCATGCATTAAGAACATGAAATAGAATCTGTATGTCTACATATAAATGCTTCAACGAAAGATGCAGCATGCATCAGCTTTAGAGCTCGTTATCCTGCTTAGATCGATCGATGTCAAAATAAAGTCTTGTTCTCTGTAAAATATTGGCAGAAGATGCAGATAGTTAAAGATTTCTTGGGTTGTATTATCAGTCATTGTATGTTGTTTTTTCGATGGTTAGACAACTAATTTGAACTTTATCAACAGGTGCTCCTCGCATCCAAGTTATGAAACAACGATAAATTGCTCAATAGTTGAGTTTTGGGGTCTCTTTTGCTGCCAATATATACATGAATATTTGGCTATCTGGTTCACAGAAGCTACACTCTTCATAGTCACATCGTTATTTGGAGTTACAACCTCTGTTTCTAGGGAAAATTTTTATGTGGGATTTATGTTCCTATCATGTAATAGTGTATGTAGCCCATCAAATTATTATATCCTTAAATTTTATTATCCTTGCAGTACAAAATAAAATTATTAAATATTAAATACCAATATAATAAAAAATATATAATCACTGAGTATTTAAATATTCACTCACTTCTTCGCATTCGATGATTTTTTATAATTAAAATAATAAATTTAATTATATAAATTTTATTTAATTATTTATTATTTCATACGTGAATTAAATAAATATTAATTCGTGTTATTATTAATAATAAACGGTTGAAATTATATTATAAAATTTTTAATTTATATTATAAAATATAAAATTAATTTATAAATTTTATTAAAATTTAATTATTAATTACATTATGTATTATCTTCTTTATTAAAGGTTGAGAAAAAAATTTTAACCTTTATTTTATTCATTGAAAGCATTTGGGTTGGGAAAATCCTGGAACACATGATACTTTGTCACTGTAATATATATATATATATATATATATATATACACGCGCGCGATATGTATTGAGAATAAGGTTGTCTATCTCATGTGTCACGTCTTCTGGAAGAAACCCCATCCCAATCCCAATGAGAATTGTCAAGTTTTGGGCAGATTTTTCATCGTTTAAGGGCGTTATTATTCGTAATTCAAGCTAAAATCCTGAATAAAGCCAAGGGGCAGAATAATCTGGCAGGATCCATGTTTATTTTGACTACTGCATTGCAGGTTGTGTTGCTATTTATAGGTTAAAAGTCTCAATTGCTTTCATTGCATTTTGTCTATTAGTTGAGTTGTATATACTTCAACAACTGTGGAAATAATCAAGCAACTCTAGCAATCCCTAAAAGTGCTTCTAGACTCCATTTCTTCTGTTCATAGGTCATTGTTACAAGGAATTTAAAGCTAGAATCCATGTATCTTTCTTGTATCTCTGTTTCTTGTACTTATTTATTTATTATGAATGTAACAAAAGAGAAGAGTAAATGGATGGCTGAAGGGAATTAACATTTTTAGTATTTTACTAAAGTCCAAATGGAGAGTGCCTTGCAGGACCCAACTTAGAATTCTACAAAAAGATGCAACTGAACTCTTGGTAACGCAACAGAGCAGGCATGAAGAAAGCCTCGGCTGTACCAAAAACCTGAGGGATCAGTTTGAGCCACTTGGTGCAGTGCAGTTCAAAACAAAAACAACATTCATTCATTCTTATGCTTTCTGCAGGATCTAATGGGGGCCACCACAACTACTTTTTTTGGCTGACAGCTCAATTTCTTATCCGGGTATTCAACTGCTGGTTCTTAGTTGCCGCACCAATTCACCATCTGCTCTGACATTCCATTGCCCATATTCTACGCTTGAGCATTTGTTTATTTTGAATATAACAAAAGGAGCCTTTGGATTCGTTTACCTTAGCACAAGTCAAGCATATTGACATTCAATGCTCGTTATTTCTGCGTTGGTTATGTTGCGGGTTGACTTGTAGGCAAGTCCATAACTTGAAACCCAAAGATTGCTCCGAGCAAAGGATGATTTTCACATTTAGCTACCAAATATACTCTCTAGATTTTCAAATTTAATGACAAACTATACTCTCTAGAGTTAGCAAGCTCATTAGAGACAAGACATTCAATGAAGAAAATGTCAAAGGGGCCTTGAAGACACTCAAGTGTGCAAGATATGCAAGGCCAGAATGATAAAAAAGAAAAAACCTTATAGATAATTATTGGTGGTTACATGTCAATACAAGGAGGAGGAACTAATAAAAACAAATTTAACCAACTTTTTTTGCAAGCATAATCAAGATTTATTCTACATAAACCATCAAAAATTCACAGAGGTTACAAGATAAATCTACAAACTCTTATAGAATGATCCTTAGGCAGTCTTTGAAAACATTAGTCTTTCTCCTTTGGAATGTCTTTCTTAGGAATCTTCGACTCCAGCTCCTTGGGCTTTGCTTTCTCTGCAGCCCTGAAAGGAGATCCAGGAAATTCATAATCATGTCACATATAGTTTTAACCAAAATATTAGTAAGATAAAACCATTTGCAAAAATAGAAAAACAAATACATAAACAGCGGCAATTACAGTATTCATGACTGTAGTCAAATGCTTAACAACATAATGCCATCTAACAGACAAGGTCAGATTTTCTTCACCAAGAAATAGTCAGAACCACAACATTAGAGGTGAATTGTCATGAGCAGCATTGGTATCGGTTTTGACGGACTAGTCTTCCATAGTCTGCTGGAATTTAACATCAGATTGATCTACTTTCATCATAATAATACTGTTTAGCACCTTTTATAAGAGTGAACAATACATTAATCAATACGATACATTCCATGAAAGTTCAAATCACAGATGCCTCGTGAATCCAATTCATGAGAAATTCTATGAGTTCAATGATCAGTTATTCCACAAATCACTACGTCAAGAAAATTAGGAGGATTGCCGAAAGCTATCAAATCAACATAAATAATGATTCTATAAAAACATCTTCCCCATTTTTTGGACCAAGACTGCCAAATAGTTTACAACATTCTGCTCACCAAACACTACCAGGAAATTACAGAGAATTTGCTCCTACAGCATAGTAGAGTCGCAATTTATACAGCTTAATTAATCACTCACAACTATACTCAGAAATTGCAGAATTACAACAGTGTATCATTTTAAAAATAGCCACAGATGCAGTACGGACCCAACTTGATGTATAACTTATTCTGTGCTGACATGAAATTCTCAAACAATCAATGCCCACTTGAAAAAAAGAAAAACACGATTTTTATTTACACTTTCAAAATCTTAAATTATGCAGTAGGGCTAAATTATTTTACAATTCAAGTACTTAGGATTATCTATGAGATCCCTCTAAATCAGTATAAGTTTACTCAATCAAGGGCCATTTGGCCTGTATCCCATGTGGCATTGATCACACCCAGGACAATAAGTTAGCAGGTTTGCTATTACAATGGCCACTCTAATAAGATAATCGAAACTCAAGAGTTGCAGGAGTTTCAAAATGAGGAACCACAAACTCGTTTTCGTTAGACACCAAAACAAGATTAATATGATAATTCCCTTCAAGGAAAACCCCAAAAACTAAGAACAATCTACTCTGTCCATCATAACAGCCATTATAACAATTAATTTCAACCTAAGATATAAGCTCAAACATAGAAAATAACACCTTACACAGTAAGGAAGTTCAATATCAATAAACATAATCGGCCAACCACCCAGGCACCCTCTTCTATTAAACAAACAAAATAACAGACAGGAGAAAGAAAAGAAATTACTTGGAGGCAGCGGTAGATTCTTCTTCTAGCCAATTACGAATATGTTTAACGTTGCGTCTGAAAATAGCAGCCGACTGTTTAACGTCGCTTCTCAGGAGAAGAACCACAGCACTGACACCGGCCACTGTCAGTATGAAGTTGGTCAAAGCCATGTCCTTGATTCTTAAATCAAAATGCTATCTTTACCTGATTTAAGCAAGGGTTTTTCTTCGAACGAAGCTGTATGCACTTGCCGAAGAGAATACATGGATGTCCAAATTGGGCTGTCTCGGCCCAATTAATTCTTTAATGGGCATTTTTTAACATAGTGATTATTTAGAATTAATCTACACAATTAGTTAGAATTTGTTTTAAGTAATTAGATATGTGTTGTTAATAGTGAAGTGTATTGAAATAATAAAAGCTTCATACTTAATAGATGCAAAAGGAGAATTGATTTGATTTGAAATGAAATGAATGGGTTGCCCAAAAGCCATCGACTTTCAATTGACATTAGGTAACAATAGTTTGAAGAATTGGGGTTCTTCTTTGTGAAGAATCCTCAATTTTCTCTATTTCATTCCTTGAATGATTCAATTTGTCAAATCACAATTTGTTTGGTAGCTACTACTTAGCCTCTCTTATGCAATGAAAAAGAGCACATTCATCTACAATAGTAATTAAGTCGATTGGTGTTGGGATTAGGATTAAGAATTTTAACTTTTTACGTTTTTTTTTACATCAATTATAGATTGTATTATATATTAATTATAATATATAAATTACACATGTTAAAATTTTGATTTTATCATTAAAAATATATTAATTTAATTATAAAAAAATTAGTATAAAATTAAAAAACATTCAATTCTTTTTCTAACAGAATATGTTTTAACATTCACATATGAATCGCATCAATATAGAAAATATTAAATGGGAGGATGTAGTTATGTGATTTGTATTTCTAAAAACAAAATGGCAAGAAATGAGAATGGCAGAGAATTGAGAGTCATGCATTATATCCAAAATAATTAGGCATGCATTGATTATAACGAAGTTTCATACCCATCCGAGAAGAAAATGGACATGCATAAGACAGTAAAAGATGAGCGTGAATCAAGTTCTCCTTCTGTCTGGAACTAGTCTGGCTGTACCTGTAACAGATTGACGACGAGAAGCTAGCAATATGTAAGTATGAATAAACAATCCCAGATGAAAGAGAGAATGAATGGGATATTGGCACGGCTCAATCAGACTAAAGAACTCAGAAGATCGATGAGAGCTTGGATCTGATTGAGCCATGCCAACATCAATCCTTCACCAACCAACTGTATCATCGCTAGCCATATGAATGTGCAAAACATCAATCAAGGAAAGAAATTAAGATTCATTACGCCTCCTGCTTTGATCGACGCTTATACATATATATAATCTGTAAGACCTAATAAGTTCATGCGTGCAAAGTTTAAAATCGACAAACTGAAGAAGAAGAAGTAGAAGAAGAAGAAGAAGAAGGAGAAGGAAACAGGGTGGGAGATTGATTGCATGTATACCTTGAATGAGAAGAATTAAGAACGTATGGTTAGAATGGGAGGAACGTCAAATCCTTTTCCTTAATATAGAAGAAATAATAAAACACCAGTAAGCTGTGGATTTACATGTCTTTATGTTGAAGTTGCACGTAAGATATGGTCAAAGATGGGAAAGGGTCACTACAAATTATAAACAGTCTTTCAATATTGCTGTCATTACAGCATCATCATGACCTGAGCCAACCCCGTGGTTACCTACGCTTTTGCCTTCAATTGAAACCCCTGTTCATCCTCGAGTTTTAATATCAAACCTTAATAATGAGATGAGTTTGGTACGCCTCTTATTGAATATAGGATGGGTACGTGAAAAAAATTAAAATCTATAACAAATTTAGTACGAGAGTATAAGTATAAATAAATATTCATCGAATACTCGTTAAGATATCTGATAAATTTAATTTTAAATATTATTATCTTATTTTTTAATATTTATTTTTTCTCAAAATTTATTTCATTTGATTTTTAACTTAAATTAAAATATTTAATTTTGTTTATAAAATTATAACTTTAACTTAATATAAAAGCAATTTATGCAAATAATAATAATAATAAATAGAGAAAAATTACTTTAATTCATATATTATTATTGCATATGCATATGATTGTTTGAGGTTTGGCTAAATAGTAAAGAAATATTTTAAAATTATAATTTTTTTTCAAATTATTATGCATTCTGCATGCCATTTTTAAATTATAGCATGACAATATAATCTAAAAGAAAAATATAAATTCGATCATTTAAAGTAATATAATTTAAGGCAACCACTTGATTGATTTTAGTTATTGATGGTAGCGATACAGATTTAGGATGGATAATTTTAATTTTATCTTGGTATTCGTTAAGAAAATTTAATACTAAACTCATTGGGAATTTGATATTTTATTATCAAGTTTGTTTAAATAAAATTTTAACAATTATTAAATCCACACTAATATTTGTAGATTTTTAACAAATCTTCTTATATTTTCAAAGTATAATTATATTATTATTAAATATTAAATTTAAATTTACAAAATATATAATTAAAATTATAATTTTTAAACATTAATTCAAAATAAATTAAATCATTCACATAAAATACCAAGTACATTCAATATAAAATGAAATTTATCGCAGTTTTATATAAAAAAAATTTATAAAAATTTATAAATTTATAAATTCAAAATAAAAATTTACAAACTCATAAATCCAAAATAAAGGATGGTAAAAATGTTATTTGAGTTATATATATATATATATATATATATATATATATATATATATATATATATATATATATTTAGTTATTTTAATTATAGATGTTCAATTAATTAATTTTTTATGAATACTTTTTGATGATAAATTTAAGAGCACGTGAAAATAGCAAAAATTGAAGATATCTGTGGATATTTATTCATACTCTATCCTTTTCAAACTTGTAATGGATTTTAAATTTTTTTCCAAACTCACTGAGTAGACATACCAATGGATTTTAAATTTTTTTCCAAACTCACTGAGTAGACATACCAAATTTGTTTCGTAACAAACATAAACTAGTAATGATAAGATTATCATTTCTAAGTACTCGTTGAGCACCGTTAATTGTACTTAACACGGTTAATTTTGCTTAGTTTTTATCTTTGTAGAACAATCCCACCTTAATTTTGGAACCAAATTCTGCATTATATAACCAAAACAAAACCAGATATTTTGGATGAAAAGCAAATGCACTTTCGGTCCAACAAATATTCGATCTCGCTTTACACATCAAAAGGTAGCAAAACATGGGAGAGTTAATGACAGCGAAGAGATTTGAGAGTAGTAGACCTAAGATATGAATACAAGTCACTGGTCAATGTATGATTACTAGAATCCTTCACCTTAGATTGAACATTATGACAATAATCAACATAACACCAACAGGTTATTCAATAGATTGCAACATTAGATAGATGTGGAATGATATATAAAGACACACACAAGATGCCGAATGATGTGATCATTGAGATATAATTTAATGGGACATTTTGAGAAGAGAATATTATGCAACTTAATAATTGAATGCTCAATAGTACTAATTCCGATTGATTTTATCTGGGATTGTCTTGGCTTGGAAACCCTCGAAAAGATTTTTTAAGAAGTGATCCGAGCATTCCCACAAACACCCACTTGTGACATTATGCGGTGAACGAGTTGTCAACCAGGTAGAATATCTTATCCCCATGACTTTTCAATTTCATCGAACTTTTGCCTGTCTAGTACATGTCCGAGTAAAGCAAACCATGCCAACTTGCAGAATGCGTATAAGACTAGATTACGGTATTATACTTTCTTGCATCCTCTCCAACCGAAGCATATTTCCAGCATATTTCATCGAATTAATACTCTCTGTTGCCCATCTCTATTCCTAAATTGGGTTAATTTCCTGTAAAATGATCCCAGTTTCACTAATGAACCGACGCTTGTGTATGTAATAATGCATACGAAGATCTATGACCAAATACTGAGTGAAAGGGATGTCACTGTTTTTCTGGTGCTTACCTTTTCAATGCCTGTTGGGATTGTCTTTTCAAAAGCATAACCCTACGCATATAGAAAGTAATGCTTGGACGATTGATCATCATATGCTCGTATATATCTTTTTACTAATTTGCTATGCATGAAAACTTGTAACATGTAAAGTTTTCCTATTATTCTCGGAAAAAGACACTGTTCTTATCTTCCAACATATATATACACTTACCTTCTGATCAAATTTCAGACAACAACCATGATTCGACTGACTCGTTACCGCAAGTTGAAATATTGATCTTATTTCATTAATTTGCTATCAATTGGAAAGCAATTAATTAATGAGTAAATAATAGACAGAATATGATTCTGCTGTCTGTTGAAGGCCTGGCCAGCAATGTTTGCTGGTCTTCACAGTGCTTATTTTCAGATCATTAATTGGCAGCCAAGTAAAAATTCATGAAGTCCTCTCCTTTCAATTCTGTTTACTCTAAAGGAATGACGGTGAACTGCAGTATGGCTAAAGCTTGGCTCTGAATGAGGATTCTAGAGAAGTTTACAAGGAAACTTTCCATCAAAATAATATAATTTTCGAAGAGGTTTCTCATGAATTTGGAAATCAATTGTTATTGGCTAGCCATACTTGTAGAAGAATATAGAATAAGTTCCTTGAAATTCAGCCGGTTAACATTCTCAAAAAATGCTCTAAAGGTCCTAACTAGAAGGACCCATTTGTTAGAAAAACCAAATCATAGAAAATATATATCTGACTGGTGAGTGTCACACTGTGCAGCCTAACTAATGATGGTCCCTTCATCTTTCAGAGATTATTCTCTTAACAAGGGACTAGTTGGTAGGCCTTTGCTTCCATTAAAATATTTAAGGCTGCTCCCAATTTTGTGGTCACATTAACATTGTTTATACAGTAATGGCAACAACTGATTAGTTCCAGTGGCACGCCCCACTATCATAGAAGCATTTTATAGTTGTTTAACACACAATTTGGAATATATCTGAAAATTTATGTATCTACGGCCGAGATATCCTACCTACATATATATACTGATATGTCTATATAAATTAAATCTAGATTTAAAAGTGATTGTGCTTCCCGATTTCTAGCAGAGGGACCACAAGATTCATTCTTATCTATAAAACCTTATCGAATGACATGCACTCAGAAAACTGCTATAAATGGACCATCTCTTGTTCGGAAGTATTCACCATCTGATACCAACATCAAACTTCATCTTATCAGGTTATTAATAAGAGAATATGGAGTCTAACCGCAAGCGCAGCAGAGGGTTCGTCAAGGGAAAGTTGATGCCACTCTATCGAGTAGCCAATTCTTCCTCGACAGTGCAATACGGCAGCAAGGTTAAGCCAAGCCAGTCTTCGCCTCCAGCTGCTTCGGTGGGTTATGTAGTTCCCCAGGACTACCTAATTGCTCAGCCGAAGCCTAAGGTTGCGTTTATCGTACCAGCTCACGAGCATATCAATAATAATGACAATAACAATCGTGAGAAGTTGAGCCAATTGGAAAAGCTATACGGTATAGTTGGTGATGAAAGCGTTGATGCCAAAGCTGCAAGCTACATCTCTTCTGTTCGAGAACGTTTTAAGCTTGAACGTGTTAACTCAGAAAGAATCAAGCATCAAGACAACAGTACGTATTAGAAATATCACAACTTGGTATTAGGGATTGCTGTCTGTTCTCCTTTATTTTCTCAATAACTAAATTCCTCATCATCTAGAAAGATACATGGCTAGGTTAACTTGTGAAAGAGATGGAAGTATAATTACTTAAGTTGGTTGTCTATAAATGTAAACTCTCAGCTTAATTAGCCCATGTGCTAGGTTAAAGCTTTCAGTTACCGCATGCATATGAATTTGTACTTTGTTCAAGTGAGAATAAAAATGATCATTCTTCCTCCTCGTTTAATTAATTATCTTCTAACTAAACTTCCGCCATACTTAGAGCTGGAACAATATTCACTCTTTGCAGGTTGTAAAACATGCAGGCAACAATCTTCCTGTGTAGAAGAGAATAAACAATTAATATTTTAAGTGCATGTAATTAAGGTTAACAAGTCCAAGCTTCATTAAGTAAATTAAACAATATCCTGCAGGAAAGCTACAGGAAGAAGCAGGTTAGTGCCCTTTTACATTATCTAGCAATGGCTAGCCTATGCCTACGGAAAATGATTATACGGATGGTACTAGAATTTCTCCCTCAGATAATTTCAGTGGCTGGGTTCCCTTCCCTTTTGTATCAACAGATTTTTTATTTTTCCTGGTTATTGGCACACAGCACAAAACAATGATTTGGTATGAAGAACCTGTTAGTGCGCGCACACGTTCACACATCAGAAAAAAAGAAAAAGAAAAAGAAAAAGAAGAAAGAAAATGAGCACAAAGATACAAAGAATCTGAAAAAGTATTTGATCATCACCAAATTAATCAAAAATGGATTATGAGATTGTAACATGCTTGTAGGAGGGATGTCCTTTAGAGGTTAATCAAAACCCATAACTTGATCACAGTCATTAAGTTGCCCAATTAATATACAGGCATGCAATGGTGGAGCACACATATTCAATGGCGTAGGATCTTCTTTTAGTCTCTTGTATCACTCCTTTTGAAAGAATCAATGATATATAAACATAAAATATAATAAAGAGTATAAATTTAATCAAAGATATAAAAAAAATTAGAAAAAAATCCTTGTGTAATTAATATATATATTGTCAGATCAGGATATTCCCACTAGCCTAATTCAATTATATCTCAGTACCCTTAATCCATCTAGATTCATTCAAAAGATCACATATGTATAGTCGACTGAAAGACAATCATTTCAGGCAGTGTGAATCAGACTTCTATAACAAGGAGTAGAGAGCCTATAAGATCTAAAATAGATAAGGGGATCTAAAATTTTGTTTTTCTTTACAATATCCTTTTATGTCTCTTTCCTTTTTATTAATTATATATAAGAACACTCTTATCCAACTTGACCATTGGAGAGTTTTTCTGCTTGTCTTGCATGTATTTGATTCAACTATATATATGGATGTGTCACACATGAAACTGATGCCCCTCTTGATACTTTTCAAGATCCTTTCAGATCAAGAATATCATTGAATATCAGATCACTGTGCTGAAATCTCATTGTATTTTTTTCTCTTAAATATTTCAATTGTCCTAGTACGAACAATGAACATCTGAAGAAATTTATTTCTGAATTATGATACTTTGGCCCACAAGAATCGGTCCATTTGAGTTTCCAGCATGTTTACCCAGTCATCTTCATCCCCCTCACTGCTCTCTCTTGCGTTCAGCCAGCCAGCCAAACCGTCGGAGCTTATCTTTAAACAACGTATAACAAAAACCACAATCACAGTCATCGTTCTAATACTCGTTTCTGAAAACTATGAGAGCAGAAGAGTAGCAGTAGAAGAAGCAGTCAAGCATGTTCTACGAATTCTGTTACATGATCGTTCACATTCTCAAGCCAATACCAAATCCTTACTTACACTTCTAGACTCTCCTCTTCTTCGAGACAGCCTATCATCTTCTTCTCGCAAGTCTCGCCGGCTGAGTTTGCTTAGCTTTTTCTTGGAATCACTCTGGCTTTGATGCTCTTTGGTTCCATCACCTTTGTCATTGGCTTCATTTTGTTGCCTTGGGTCATTGGCGTTCGTAAAGTTTTATTTAGCTGGTTTCGTTTCTAAGTTATCAGACTTGGCGCAGTCCTTTTTTCTCGCTTTTTGATGTTTTTACTTGTTCTGTTTGGTGTTATATGACTGATAATTACATGCGTGATATTGATAAAAGATTGTGGTTGTTCGCTTGTTTTCTTGGTTAAAAAACTGTTTACTTAGAATTATCTCTGGGTTTTCTGCGGATTCCCTTTTGTCATTTGCCATGATAGTATAGGTTAGTTTTCTTATTTGAGATTGTCTGAATTGAGCTACTCTAGTTAAAGTGTTCTTACTTTGTTTGAATTCTCAGGATTTTCTGTAATATAAATCCGTTTGTAACGGAACGAAATTTTGTGAAATAACATTGAAGCATTTTATGTTTAAAGATGATAGGCTTATGTAAGAATAAAAAGATGGAAAATTTTCTAGAACAAAAGGGTATACCGTTTCGGATTTATGATTATTTGGTCACTTTCATGAGTTCAAATCATTGCTGGGTTCACTTTATTCATGAATCATTGAAGGTTTAACTTTAAACCATTGTATTGTTGTGTGATTTGAGGGTTTGAATGGTTACTGTAGCAGAGAGTGAATGTAATTATAAGAATGTAATGCAGAATGATAACTTTTCTTCCTTCTTTGTCTTCATACCTGTTGTTTGTAAATTTCTGGCATTTTGTTTGCTAATTCTTGTAGACACTGGAACATTACGATGATTATGTTTTCGGTTCCTAACTCATGATTGTAAATACTTGCACATAATAAGCCCTCTAAGATGCCACTTCTCTGCAACTTTCTTCATATATTTTCCTTGATTTAAAGTGTTACAGAAATTGTTTTCTGATTTGATATGGATTACGATTGAAGAATTGCAAGCTAGTAATTCCTTTGTTTTGTTCTTTCTTTTTTGCAGCCCGGAATGTTTCATGATACTGAGGCTTATAAATGGTTGATGTGTATAAACCAAGAAAGAAGGAAATATCTTTGAGGTTAGCTAGACCATGGACATGTAGTTTCAGTAACATAATATTGATAAATATGCTTCTCTCACATCCCAAACAATAGATAACTAATGTACTTGGTTGGGATTCTGCAATTTCTTTTTTCTATTCTAAATTGAACGTGTATTTTCCTGCCACTTTAGTTGCTTGAATTTCCTCTTCATCAAAGCTGTTTGCAGTTGTTTGAAACAGTTCTGTGCTTGCTTAATTGGGTGTTGAATAGCTAAAACATTTATTGGACCCTTATTACTTTAGTAATGCCAAATCTATGGATCAGATTTTCTGTAAGCAATCCTACATATAAGCCAACTCCAGAATCCTGGAACTTCCTAGATGATGTGAAGTATTTCAACTTCATGCTACAGAGTGCAAACCAATTTTTAGCAGAGGCCTTTTAAATATAGGTTTGAATTAAGGTAAGCTCTATTGCTATGGCAAAATATACTAAGGTTACATAGATCAGTGGTACTGAAAAGTAAAGCTGATCTCTTGTACTGAATTAGAAGCTCGAGTATGATTTTCGAAGAAGATATCTCCGGACACCCTTTTATCATACAAATCTGCAGTATTTCTCATCCATCGCAGTTATAACAATTGAGTACATGTACTAAATGTAAACTACTCCCCACAAACTGTATGGCATATTCATTGTTGCTGAACAAACAAAGACAATTTCATATGCAGCAGAAGTTCAATTCAGATAACAATACAAAAATGAAGACAAGGTAACTGTTGCAGATTGATATTCCTTTTGATGTAGTTTTGTTCTTACCGGAATACGAAAGTCATCAAATCAAGTGGCAAAAATCAGAGAATCTGATCATCAGCGAGGAAACAAGCAACGGGAGGTTAAACAGAGGGAAGGCAACTGTAGTAGAAAGGTTGTTTTATCCTGTGTAGATATGAACACCGATAGCAATAAGGAAAATGGTGAGGAGGGCAAAGTAGATGATGGTGTGGACAAAGATGGAGATGCCACTGGTTTGCATGTTGGCAAATTCCACAACTCTGCCCTTGGCAGGCAGCTGGAACAACAGCCCAGGCGTCAACAACACAAACAGCACAGTAGCTATCACTACCGGGCCCCCAATCGTCCATTTTCTTCTCAAGTGGCCACCTGAGAAATGTGAAGAGTAGACGAAAAGGCGTAACAAAAGCTACGAAGGAGTTGGTAGTTGCGAAGATTTTAGATAAAGAAGCCAATTGAGGCACTTTAAAATGGAAAGATGAGTTGGCTTGACCGGGACGAAAGGAGGTGGATAGTAGCAAGGAAAACTAAAGGGCGAAGAAAAGGTACATGACAAGAAAATGGCATTGGATTATATGTTACTTTTAAAATAACATCCCCTGTGGCATAGTGTGGCATGTCTTCTCTTTCTGGCTGGCTGTCACTCAACTAATCAGCTTATCTTTTGTAAGTTCTGGAATCGACACTGGATTGATCCAAGTACTTTCGTTTCATCATGGATTTGGACTTGGCTCTTCTAAGCATTCAAATTTAGCCCAAAAGACGAAGGTTATACCAGATTTCGGCCACCCAATGATGCATATGCAGAGTTAGCCCCATGATGTAAGAACTACGAAGTACGGAAGTAGTGTCATGCACGTGTTTCCGTGATGGATTATGGTTCCAAGTTGGCTGAAATGGTAACACAGTGGGACGGGTTAAGACTTGGACGGGTTTATTGTTAATGGCTCAAAGACTAGCAGACGTCTTTTTCTGGGTTTTCTTACATCCCCTTCTCCAGTGTGATAGATTTTGGCGTACAGATTTCTTAAATGTAATACTAACAGTCCTGGTAGGAAACTTAGACGCATTGTACACATTGCTTAACGTCTATGTGGACTCAGAATGATAATCACTAATGATATTAAGTTGTTCTCTGTAAAGATTACAGAGAAGGCTCAGATAGTGAGAGTTGGGGAAGGAAGCTTCTGAGGTGAAGCCATTAAGTAATCTGTAGTCTTTCTACTTTGTCCATCTTCTTTTTGTCGGTGTCCACCATCCTTAGTGGCCGTGAATTAGCTGTTTACGAAATAAGCTAAACCAAAGGGCGAAGCATTTCTGAAAAAGCTAGCCCTAACCTCTTTCACATATTGCACCTGTTTTTTGGTATTTTGACTTAAAATGATATCTTTATCCAAGGCTCTCTCATTGTTTAAGCCTTCAATGATCAATTATTGGTAGTTAATATTTAAAAGTGAGTGTTTTTTCTTTCCATCTTCATAAAGCAAACCCACTAGTGTTTACATACCTTTCCTCCTTTTAAACCTAACGTCTTCTTACACATTAAGTTTTGAATCCCCATCTCCTTCATCAATACATTTACCCTTTACATAATAGGAATGTACATCGGTTTCCTTCCTAGTTTTCTGTTTAAGAGAAATTCCCTCTTCTTCATAGATCTATCTTGAGAGAGAAAGAGGAAGAAATAAAGAGATGGGAACAGACTGGGGACCGGTTGTCGTCTCCGTGGCCTTGTTCATTCTCCTGTCGCCAGGGCTTCTTTTCCAGCTACCAGCAAGAATAAGAGTGGTAGAGTTTGGCAACATGTGTACCAGTGGAATTGCCATACTTGTTCATGCAATTATATACTTCTGCATACTCACTATCTTGGTAATTGCAATCGGCATTCACATACATGTCAATTGATCCCATGTCCCATGCTGGGACTGCTTTGTTTTTTCTTGTTCTCAACTTTCTCATTTGTTTTACTTTTTCAGCCAAGTTGAGGGTTTCTAGTTTCATCTCTCTCTTGTTTTTCAATTAAAATTTTCTTTTCATTTTCATTTTAAGGGCACCTTGTGAATTGTTGTATACATAGTTTCCTTGATTATTCGGTTAAACATGAAAAGAAATGTATAATGAATCCTCTCCCAACATGTCTGTGATCAGTGCCATGTATTTGCAGAATTCATGCTAGATGCCGTGATCCAGGATTTGATTGGATTAAATCTAAGAGGATAGTTTGTCCCTCGAAATCCTGGACCTGGCATAGCATTTATGAACACTTTACTTTTCTGGCCTATGGCAGACAGCATCATTGGAATGAGAAATTCCCCCTCTTCATTAATTTTTATAAGAATAAGAATTAAACCAAAAGCAACTTTTCCCAACTCTGATCTCAGGCAAGGTTGCGCCGAAAGGACATAGATTTGCAATTTTTTAATGGAAATATTGCATGCATAATTGTAGGAAAGAACCATATTCCACCGAACCCAGGCATTGCCTACCACCTTTCTTCCCCTGGCCAAGATGAGATCAGCCATCAATCTTAAACTGTTTCTCAGGCATCAACTGAACCAGAAGAGAGAATATCATTTCATTTTCTGAAGAAAATTTCGGCTACCTTGAACCGGAACCAAAACCCTGTAAAGGATTGGATATGTGGTAACAAGCAGTACAAATAGCCATAAATTATATGCCTTTGCATCTTGTGAGGGACACCAATTATTTGAACTTGCAGACATCAACGATAAAGGGTGCAATGCAACCAAGAAAAAACGAAATCAGAGTTCAAAACTGTACCAAATGAATGTCAAGAGCTAACAGAACCGAGATCAGAATATTAAATTAAATTACATGTGGGGAAACTAAATATATCAAAGAAATTGAAGATGGTAGAACTAGTCTTGAAACTCCTTTCCTGCTGTTTTTAAGCTTAAAAGAGTGAATAAATTTACAGGCCTGTTCTGTCCCATTTGAAAAATATGCAAACAAGAACCAAAAACAACAATCCCCGTATTCAGATCTGTGCATGAACTTAATCCCAAAACAAAGAATCTCCTGACAGACCTTGAAGAACGATGCATACCCAGTAACCGGTTCAGCCGGTGTAGATGTGAACGTGGACAGCCAAGATGAGGATAGCATAGATAATGAAGAAGATAAGAGTGTGAATAGCAATAGCTTTGCCGTTGGTCTTCATGCTACCAAACTCCAACTGGCGGCTGTTTCCCGGCAACTGAAACAGAAGCCCCGGTTGCAGCAACACAAACAGCAGCACCCCGATTAGCACTGGACCCAAGTCAACCATTGTTGAAAGAGACACTCGTATTACCCAAGTGACCAAATGAGCAGATAAAAATGGTAGCTCATGAAGGGGGCATCGTCAATTACGGAATAATCAAATTTTTGTAAGCACAAGAAAGGCATTACACGTTCTTGAGGAGTCGGTTGTCTGCCTTGGTGCAAAAATATTGTATTATTTATTATTAATTATATTATATTTTAAATATATTTATAATTAAAATTACTGTTTTGCCCATTAAAAAATCTTAAATCTTAGAATAATAATCATTTTAACATGAGATATTATCGTCCAGTCTTAATAGCATCATATTAGAATATAATTTTAGTCAAATTATCTTAATAATAATCACGATTTACTTGTTTTGATTTTTTATTCTAAAATCAAGGTAACGGGTCTTCATAATTACACGATAAAATATTAATTTTAATCTACACTTAATTATTTTAATTATTAGATAATTATAATATAGTATTAAATTTAGTTCTTGCACAATGCATTTAATTCAAGTTATAAAAATGGTTAGTGCTTGTTTAATTTGTTTTTTTATTAATTAAAAAAATTAATATCAATTTTTTTTTAATTTGTTCGGTAATTATCGAAAATATTGAATTTTATCATAAAGAAATAAGAATTAGAAGGTAAAGATGATGAGATGGTGGACCAATTCTCTTTTTGTGTTTGACTAACAGTTCTAACTAGTTCCTTAAACAATTATTCTCAAGAAGAAAGAAAGCTTGTGACATAATCAAACACTAGTTAGTTTGAAAAATGAATGGGGATGAAGCATTAAGCACCAACCACTAGCTGCTGTAGATGGTTAGTGCATATTTGATTGAGAAAAGGCACATTAATTATGCAATTATGGTCGACAATGATCCACAGAAAATGATGCCGTGCCTTATCCCAACAAAGTGAAAAAAAAAGTTATTAAAAGAAGCAGAAAGTTGGTTGATAATCAATGGCCTATCTTATTTCTTTATGGGATTCTATTTATATGCCTGCTCTAACTATTCTTGATTCTCTTGGGTGGTTTTGAGCAGCTTCCAAGGGCTGAATTGGGAAGTTTTGCGGACAATTTGCAAGGCTTAGGATGAATGATTGGGCTGCTCCGCTGATAGCTGCGGCGCTGTTTGCGTTTCTGTCGCCAGGGCTGGTGTTGCAGATCCCTGCGAAGAATCGACCTGTGGATTTTTTGAACATGAAGACTAGTGTGGCATCCATATTTGTACACACTGTTCTCTATGCTTTGTTTCTTATTTTATTTTCTTGTTGTTCTTCATCTTCATCTCTTTGTTTAGGAAGTAAAAGGATGTTTCAGAAAGCTTCTGCAAACTGTAAACGAGATGAACCTTGTTCTCTGTTAGAAGAATTTCTGGAATCCCAGTTTTCTTGCATCTTCTGTTTTTTTTATTACTGTTACCTGATGAAAGCTCAAATGAAAATTAGATTAAACTTTTGTCTGTGAAACGGCTGTGTAGCTGCCAATTCGCCGTTCACTTCCAAGAACATCACTGTTACGAGTCTCTCATGCCTGCTGCTAATTGTCCTCGCCTGGTTCTTAGAAATTGAATTTGCTATTTGTGGTACATAGAACATATTCAACTGGAAAGAATAGCAGCTACTGTCTTTGTCAGTGGTTACTTTGTTTTTCTCCCTTCATCTCCTCTTTTAAACTTGTGGTAAAACATATGATATGCCGGAAAAAAGAAAAGAAGGAAATGACCCTTTTGGCAGCAAATTCTCAAGAGTTCCCGAAAACTACAAATGCTCGTATAATTGAAATATTCCCCCGAGAGGAAGTGGCTCCTCCTATGACAGATGACAATGAGATCAAGCATTTTGGTTCACTTAGTGGGACACGAAATTCTTTGATTCTATGTTTTATTGCAAATGCATCTCATTCGCTCAAAATTGATGCATTAACTCACCAGAAAAACCAGAAATGAACATGAAACCTGCATCCTCAAACTAAAGGGTCGACTGTAAAATCCTCTCACTTCTACGTTTGTGGAACCCCCTAATCTTCTACATCAGGTGAATATAAATAATTCGGAACAAGATTTACCAACCAAGCATATATCATAGAACAGGTCAAAAAGCTGGAAAGTTTACAGTTGCTGTTTGGTACATCGTATGTATGCTGAGGAACTCGATTTACAATCCAATAAAAACACTAGATTCACAATCCCAAATTTTGATCCCAACAAAGGTATAGATGTAACATGATAGTTAACAAACGATTAAACAATGGCATGCCAATTTCTCTAACTCAGTGTTTAGTACAAATTAATGATTATCATTTCTGGGCTATGAGCCTATGTACATATGAACACCAATAGCTAACAAGAAGATACACATCAGACCAAAATACAGAATAGAATGAACCAGAATGGAAGCTCCACTGGTCTGAAAATTACCAAACTCTATAAATCTGTTGCGACCGGGTACCTGAATCAGCAAGCCTGGCGTTAGCAATATAAACAGCACAACTCCTACAAAAACAGGTCCCCAATCTGCCATCTTCTCGGCTTCAAATGACAGATTATTTCTCAAACAGAGTGGTGGCCGTGAAATCAGTGAGAGGATATGGTATGTATTTAAAGGAGAGATCTTGCTTCGGGAAGAAGAGACAAGAATTGATTAGTAGGAAAGTGAAAGTTATCGAATCAAGCTATTGGGATTCACATTTTCTTGCATCATCACATGCACTACGGTTTAAAGGAAAGGAAATTTCAATGCAAGTAACACTGATAGTGACATCATCACTGTGGTGGTGTGTGTAACACCACGGTGATGCTGTACTGCGGTTTAAAGGAAAGGAAATTACAACGCAAGTAACACTGATAGTAAGTCATCACCGTGGTTATAAGTGTGGGCGCGCGCGCAGAGTTTTGGATCGTGTATCTCTGTAAAAAGACGTTTACAGAAATTGCTTTTGTATCTATCTTACGGTTTTTAACTGAGGCAGTATAGGACCCATGAAACAATGGATCATGAATCCTTCTAATCACGGTGCTGGCGTGGCCTGCGGGGCAATTGCCAATCGAGTGTGTCTGTAAATTTTTAGTGCTTAAAACTGAAAAGCACTTTTCTGAGAATCTCATTGCTTATGGCTTCAACATTCTGGTATTGGGTTTTCTTCTTTTGGAATGGATCTCTCTGCAATCACGTTATTCTAAAGCAGATATGATATGATTCTCTTATACAGAAGTTCAACAAAATTGGCCGGTTGGTCAGTTTGCAATGGTGTTAATGCAGTGATTATGGGTACTTTTTAGCTGGATTTGGATTCTTATTGCGATTGGATTTGAACTTAAAAATCAGATTTTACCAGTCAACAAGCGCAGTCACTCATTGGAGAATACCAAGGAGAACATCAATCGGTGGGCTTGAACGCCTGACCCAACACATGGAAGTGCCTCTCTTAATCCCCTCCGACGGATGGGCCATGTTCCCAGTTCCTGCTTCAAATGGACCAAGTGGGTATCCTTAATTTGTTGTTTGACACCAATAATACACTGTGGATTTAGATAAGCTAAAAATCCCACGGAGGATCGGATGTTACATCACGTATCAAGTCCAACAACTGAATCAAATTGAAGGCTACTGAATTCCCTAATTAATAGTTGCTTTCACAACTGACACTTTTAAATATTACGAATATTCATTCAATTGGTTACCTAATCACACACTCAAATTCTAGCGATGATACCAATGGAGACTTGCTGGGCATCATTGCTAATGTGACGGGACTGTACTCTCTCTTCCCTTCCACAAGTTGGACAACCCACTTTATCATACATACTTTTTTAAAAATATGAATAGATCAATTTTGCATATATTATTTTATTTATTTTTTTAATTTTAAGTAAATGTTATATAATTTTTTTTTAATGTTATTTATATTTGTGATTTGTCTGTCTTGCTGTTGCTGCTAGAATCCGACCGAGCCTCAAGGTCTACCGCGGCAGGCGGGGGTGGGGCCAGTTGCCCGTGTTTCCGTCCTGCGGCCCTGATCATCATGATGATAAGATCAACCACACGTTTGACACGTGGATTTTAAATCTTATTCGCCGTAACAAAACGACAAATATTTAATTGTCTGAAAATAAATATTTAACACATGGTGGGTGAAACAGTAAAATTAAATCAATAATTAAAAAAAACACGTGATTGACTTAATGTTTTTCTTTTTTTCTGATATTTAAATATAAATTTTATTTTAATAAATAAAAAAATAAATAAAATTTTAGAATTTTTACTGATAATAAAAAGCTGTAATTAAATGGTCAAATATTAATGAAGGTGATACTTTTGAATTTCTGTTAGATCTTTTAACTAATTTGGTAAAATTAAATAAGGGATTATCCAATCTGAACCGTTGGATCATTCATTCAGAATAGTCAAACAGTCAAAAACTGAAAATCAAATTACGGAGAAAGCGACCATTTTCTTCTCCCCGTTTGAAGACATTATCATTTATGGCCTCAGTTCAATGTCAATTCTCTTCTACAGAAGAAGGCGGCCGTACCGTAATACGTAAGTCATAAAAACCGCAGTGGCACTTCTGTAAATACCGGAATCACCGGTCCATTTTTCAGACAGGGGAAATACTTTTGCCATGAATGAATGATCTGTGACGCAACATCGACCGCGCTTATTCATCATCAACATCACCACTTACACGTTTTCGTTGTTTTGTATATGCATATAAACCCACCAAGCTTTAACCTAAGAAACTATAAAAACACTTGAAAAAAAATTCAATCTTGTACATATTTACGCATATAAACACATCCATTTTTTGTTTTGGTTTCAGGATTGCGTGAGTGAGTGAATGAATGATGGGTAAGTTTCGGGAAAGTTTTGTTTCGTTTATCAACAACAGATGGCTGGTGTTTGTAGCAGCAATGTGGATTCAATCCTGTGCTGGGATTGGGTACTTGTTTGGAAGCATATCGCCTGTCATAAAGAGTTCTTTAAGCTATAATCAGAAACAGATTGCCAGGCTTGGTGTGGCAAAGGATCTTGGAGATAGTGTTGGCTTTTTGGCTGGTAGCTTGTGCGAGGTTTTGCCTTTGTGGGGTGCTCTTCTCGTTGGTGCTTTGCAGAATTTTATTGGTTATGGTTGGGTTTGGTTGATTGTCACCGGGAGAACTCCTGTTTTGCCTTTGTGGGCTGTGAGTATCCTTCTGGAAAAAAAAAGAAGTCTGTTCTTTTTAACCAGTAGATGTTTAGTTATCAGGTGTTGATCTTGGTACTATTTGATCCGATTCATTGAGTTTGTTAGCAAGTTTATCTGTTTGTTTTGGTTTCTATCCTTTTTTCCACTGGCAATGAATGTTCTGCTTTCTTGGATTGTTTAATTGGATTGTTGTTTGTCTGTTTAATCTCTCTCTCTCGCTCTTCTAATTTGCCATGATGTTTAATCAAGGATTTCTATTTACTTTTCCCTGTTAGATTCGGTGAACAGAGGGAAAATTGTTTGGTTTCTAATATTCTATCAATTTCAAAAAATTGGAGCATTTTTGCAAGTGAAAATTTTGACATTTGTTTTGTTGCTGGTTTTCTATTTTTATGTCCTGGAAAGATTTTGATACAAACGTTTTGCTTTTTTACAACGGTATTTGGTTTCTTCAAATGATGCATTTTCTTTCTTTTAATGTCTCTGTCAGCGTCTGCTTATTTTTCTTTTTATCATTTAATGCACAGAATAAAATTATACTTTTGAGTTTGGTGGCAATTTCCATCTACTTTCTTTCTTTCTTTTTTTTCTCTTAAATATTTAATTCTGATCAGAGATATTGCTTAATTAGCTTTCAAGAAGAATGATCAGTTATCTTGGTTTCTAGTTTTTCTGTAACTTTTTGCATGATTATGATAATTTGGGAGAATTTAGTAGCTAAGTTGGTGACTTTCATTTGCAAATTCTGGTAAGCCAGTCCGAAAATGCTCCAGAGACCTCCAGATAGGGAGAAAAATGCTGAATTTTAAATCTCAGTTGCATTTACTACATTAATTGGAGTGTCACACTGTTAAGATCCTGGAAAAAGAAAAGAGGAAAGCCTAAGTTTGTTCTTACTGTTTTATCATCATTTCCCTAGTAGTTGTAGTCATACAAGACAGTCAATATATTGTTTAAAATTTAATACACTACAGATTGAACATTTGGAACTGCAGTTTCATCTCATGGTTTAAGAACCAACTCTATGACTTTGGTATAATAAAACGTGAAAACTGCTAGGATCATGGCTGGCATAACATATTTGTTTATATCCACAGTGGACATCTAATTTTTCTTATCTGTATGATAATAGATCAAAGTACTTTCTAGAAAACAATTTCCATTCACAACTTTGAATTCTGTTTCAATTTTAAATCCTGTCTATTTCTGCATTTTTCTCAACCAGCGCCTTATATTGGATAAATAACCTCTTACCATTCATACACACCATTGTATCTCAAAGAAAATGGTAAAATTTTATATACTTGGAAGCATACTGTGGTCAAATCTTATAGGGAGGGCACTAACTTCTGACACCATGATGATTTTAGCAGTTTGATGTTTATTATGATTTGATTAAGCTTTTTTCTTGTGCCGTTTTTTGTCTGAAAATAGGTGGTAGATTTTGACTACTTGGGAGCATCCTGCCTCATTCTTCCTATGGAAGGAACTTACCAAATTTGCAATATAATGATGCTTGTGGAGTTATGGTGTATGGAATTTTTTTTAGAAACTTTATGCAGACTTTTTGAAATTTAATTATTAATCCAGGGAAAACATATGTACTTTAAATACAGGTGAATGAAATTATTGTCATGGCAAGTAATCCACATTGACTTTTTAAGATGTTTCATCTAGGCTTGAGATGGGAGCTTACTCTAAGTTAATTGATATCGTCTTGGTTGCTAGAATTATTTCTTGCTCTGTTGAACTACACTTGGAGTATTCCTTGTATAATTCTACATTTTTCAATGTTTAAATTGTCCAAAAGAATTAAGAAACCTTTGAATCTCATTTATCATCTTCTCTCAAGTCAAATTGCTGATCCATATCCGTATGCAGATGTGCATTCTTATATTTGTGGGAAACAATGGCGAAACCTACTTCAATACTGCTGCTTTGGTTTCTTGTGTGCAAAACTTTCCAAAAAGCCGGGGTCCTGTTGTGGGAATACTGAAGGGCTTTGCTGGGTTAGGTGGTGCAATCATGACTCAAATATATACAATGATCCATTCTCCTGATCATGCATCTCTAATATTCATGGTTGCAGTTGGACCAGCAATGGTTGTTATTGCTTTGATGTTCATTATCAGACCTGTTGGAGGTCATAGACAAGTGCGTCCATCTGATGGCTCAAGTTTCACCTTTATATATAGTGTGTGCCTTCTGCTAGCAGCTTATCTGATGGGAGTCATGCTAGTTGAAGATCTAGTTGATTTGAACCACACTGTGATAAAAATTTTCACGTTGATTTTGTTTGTCCTTCTTATTGTTCCCATTGTGATTCCTGTGTTATTAAGTTTCTTTCTGGAGCCAACAGATCCAGCAGAAGAGGTCCTTCTACCAAAACCAGAGAAAACAGAACCTGGAAATTCTGAACAGGAAGCTCATGAGGTAATTCTCAGTGAGGTGGAAGATGAAAAACCTAAGGAAGTAGATTTACTTCCGGCATCAGAAAGGCAAAAGAGAATTGCTCAATTGCAAACAAAACTATTCCAAGCAGCGGCAGAAGGAGCGGTGAGGGTCAAGAGGAGGAGGGGTCCGCATAGAGGGGAGGACTTTACCTTGATGCAGGCTTTAATTAAGGCAGATTTTTGGCTTATATTTTTTTCACTTCTATTGGGTTCTGGATCCGGGCTAACAGTGATTGATAATCTGGGTCAGATGAGTCAATCCTTAGGATATAATAACACTCATATCTTTGTATCTATGATCAGTATTTGGAACTTTCTTGGCCGTATTGGTGGGGGTTACTTCTCTGAGATTGTTGTGAGGTATAATGTGATTTTAGTTGCATCTACTTGGTAATTGAATAGTCTTTAAATTAATGCTCAAATTTCAGCCCTTTTACTGATCTGGATGATATAATTGAATAGGGACCATGCTTATCCACGACCAATAGCAATGGCTGTTGCACAACTCCTGATGGCAGTTGGTCATGTCTTTTTGGGGATGGGATGGCCTGGTGCCATGTATATTGGTACTCTGTTGATTGGGCTTGGTTACGGGTCACACTGGGCAATTGTTCCAGCAGCTGCCTCTGAGTTGTTTGGTTTGAAAAAGTTTGGGGCTTTGTACAATTTCCTTACATTGGCTAATCCAGCAGGTTCACTTGTTTTCTCTGGTCTACTTGCCAGCTATATCTATGATCGCGAAGCAGAGAAGCAACATCAACACCATCACCTTCTGCCAAATGCAAGGCCAATTTTGGCAGGTATGCTCAGTGTGGACGAACCTCTGAAATGTGAAGGTTCAATATGCTTCTTTCTTACTTCCATGATAATGTCAGGATTTTGCATTATTGCGGTTGTCTTAAGCATGATTCTTGTAAGTCGGACTAAGATAGTCTATTCTAACCTTTATGGAAAATCTCGCACTGCAAATGTGGGATAAGTAAAATGAGGTTGCTAATAAGACTACATCATTGATTTATGGCGGTGCACGGGTTTTCTGAATCAGTTTGTGTGGAATGTTCTTGAGCTTGTTATCACACTAATGATGAGGAAGATGGCTGAGGCTAGCACGCTGTAAAATATTTAAAATTTTGTATTTTTTAACTTTGCTCCATGTTTGCAAACTACCACGTGGTCGTGAAATATTCAGATTGGATTGTTGGCATTATATACTTCCACTCTTCTTATCATGACAGTTTATTCTGGTGTTTCGGACTTGATAATACATGATTGATTTTTGCTGGTTTGGCACATTAAGCAGCAAATTTTTAATGACAGTTTCTTACCAATGTGGCTGATCTTGTTCATCCACAAGTGACATACTTCATTTGTTGTCTCACAGATGTAATGGAAAAGAGAAACAGAAAAATGAAAATTTCGGCAAATATCATTTAGAATTCTTCGAATATGTGATGCTGTTTAGGTTGAAATCTGGGCTTCTTGATCATTCAAGTATGAACATTTCCTTATTACTCCCATTTCCGAGTTTTCTCATTGCTGATGTGAAAGCTTCATTTAATTAGCCATCAAATCAATGAATTTTTTTATGTGCAGAGTATGATGCTGCCAACGTAGCATTTTTGGTTTTAGCTCCTAAAGAAGAATTGATTTCAATATGAAAGCACGTTGTTTTCAAAACAAAAGTAGTTACCTTCCTCCATAGCACTTTCACATCTCTATATGGTAGGACGATGACAAAAGGGACAGGATTTGTACACTAACAGGAATGAAAGGAATCACAGAACCAGGCAAAAAATGAGCTTTCTACTGAAATTAATAGTCTCGAAGAAATTATTTCACCATCAACTACTCATTTTTGACACTTTAAATGTGATCATCAATTAATGGTTTCATAGAGCTTTCATGCAGAGGTAAGGAAAAACCAATGCAGTCTTAATTAATGATGACCTACAATGACTTTCCCATGAATCTCACTATCTGGTAAGTAAGGAAGAAATGATAACAGGAGAGGAGAGGAAACTTGCAGAAAGAGAGAGAAAATTTATAGAAATAGAGGTGAGGAAACTTGTAATAAGAAATGGAAGTAACAGTGCTTTTGCTAATCGTTTTGATGATGGTTAACAGTGGAGAATGGCGATTGCTAGACAATTTCTACAGCTCCAGTCGTCCAAATGTTGAAGCCATAGTGAAGCAGGCGGTGCCCAAGGAGAAGAGTCAGAGCATAGCCACAATAGCATGGTTAAAAATGACAAAGACAAAGCAACACAGCCGACAGAGGAGAATATGATATCTGAATAATGCTGAAAGAAATGTTACAATGGTTGGCTTATATACAACGTTTTGACAAAACCCTAGAAACAAAGACTAGCTTATTGTTCATACCTGTGAGATTTACATTACAAGCTGTATATAATATTTACTCAGGTTACAAATAAAACGTAACTGAGCTAATTAAAAGGACAAGGCCACTGGGTGATGATTTCTGCTTTCCTTCATTGTCAAGCAATGCTTGCTTCTCATGACTGCTTCACTGAGGTGAATTCATATAGAATGGCAAAATGATTTTGCATGTTGTATTCATTTCCATGGTCATCAAATTTACGGGATGTATTGCTCCATAATTTTCCTTTGTAACTCACCATGCTTTGTTTGCAAGGATGCAATGCCTCGATCACCAAATCACGATGCTTTAGAAGTATACTAAAGACAATCTTTCACTTTCTCCGGACGGTTATAACACTATAAACATAGCAAACAAAGCAGTGAATAGAAATGAGACTTCAAATCATCTTTGCTCTTAATTTGAAGAAGGGGGAAAGCTTTACGGGAAGAAAGTGTTAAGTACTGTATCTATTCGGTTGTACAGAGCGTAAGTGGCTAGCTGACTCGAACTAGTTAGGCCTTGTCTGGTGTTAGCTTTTCTGTTCTCAAAACAAATAACTAAGTAGGCAAATATAATTAACGAAACTATTCTGTTCATTCAAGTTATTTTAATGTCCTTCTCAATTTCTTCATTCAGCACATCATTAAAATCTGCTGGCAGCTTAAACTGTCTTTATCGTACAGAACAAGTTCCCACCGATGATCATGAGCAACAGCAGTTTATCAATAACAATGTCTGATTTTACAAACGCTAACAGGGAAGATTGTAAAATTACATATGTTTCAAAAACAATGATCTTTCAGATTGAAATTAATTCTCCTTTGAAGATCAAATTATTTCATAATCAAATGCTTACAATTGACAGTTTTTAAACTTGCGCTGATTTGATGAATTATATTATTGCTTTCATTAGTTGAACGCTGTGCAGTCTCTCCTTATCTCTCCGTCTTCACCTGTCTTCACCCCGACTCTCCCAAGCTTTATCATAGCTGTGGCAAAAGCTCCTGCAAAGTCACCAGGGCTTTTGGCGAAGTCATTCACAGTTGGCTGAGATTCCGTGTCTGTAAAAAGCACTTGATCTGAACTAAATAAACCCTTTCCTGCCACTAGATTCTGGAAATACACATTGTCAAATGTCCGTGGGGTTACAGGATCCATGTTAATGGCAATGCTGGGGTCTACATCTCGGGGACAGGCTTGCTTCAACTCCTTGGCGTAATCTGGATCTAGAGAAGGATCAACAGTAGAGGACTTAGAGAACGAGTAGATGCGATTTGCAAAGCGGTCGCAGTGAGAAAAGCCCAACGTATGAGCTCCTGAGAGTGCAATCATGTCAAATTGGCTAAGGTTGTGTTTGGCGAATATGGTGTTAAGTTGGACAAGATTAAATGTAGGTTCTGGCAAATTTCCAGCAACCCTTGATGCTTTGGATATAAGGCCATCTCGTCGTCCCAGTTCTACTTTGAATGAAGGACCACCAGCCTGAGTTTTGATTTATTTCATCAAACACAAAGGAAAATATTGTCATATGCTTTGAAGTGAAAAGATTTTGATAAAGTGGATTTCATGTATGATTGGTCATATATACTATTCTTACCAATTCTACGACATCTCTTGCTGCAATAGCTAATATGTCTGCACATGAAACTTTGCCAGGGCAAACAGCTTCCACAGCTTGCTTGGCCTTGGCCACAGTGTCAAACCCATCTCCTGCAAGGGAAATATTGTCTTTGGCATCCTTTTCCGCATCCCCGTTTGGTGATTGAATCAAGACTGAAGCATCACAGCCCTGTCAAAGAAATTGCAGACACAAATTACAAATACCAGGAACCAAAGAAGAAAATTAGAATTTGAACTAGTACGCTAATAGCAGTAGAATTTTCCCAGTTAATATGAATCAGGATCAAGTGCCCGAAGCCATCTAATCCACTTAGAATGTCAAACGTATAGTAGTTTTGGCACCGAACAAGGAGACGCCACAGCCTATAGTCAACGATGTGGGTGTATAGCTAGGATGAGAACATAAAAATGCAGACATCAAACTGAAACCCATGTTATGTTCAGTGGCAAAATGTGTTTTTTGGTCTTCCCATGCATTGCTTTTTATTTTGTCAATGATAGTATGCCTTTCCCTACTATATTATCAGTCAATATGGTTTGGTAATATGTACCTGTCTGAGCTATAACGTGCAAGTAATAGCCTCTAATAATGACCTCGTCTAATAAAAAGTAATCGATGAAAACACAGCGTTAAGATTGTCTCTTTGTTGTAAGAACAGAAAACTGTCTCTCAATTCTCATCCTGCGAATTCGGCAACTAAAAAACAACTTTTCTGGCACTGTTGCATGTAAAATTTGAACTCCTTCAGTTTATAGGAGTTACCATAGTATGTGATCAGCATATGAACGATATGTATCCGATTCTGATGCAAATGGCTCAAAATTTTATCCAGCTACTTGTACATACTGCATACAGACTTAAACCAAACTTACATAGAAGATGAACAATTATAGCGAGTTACCTCAACGAAGCAGTCATGGAAAAAGAGGCGCAGAGTGCCCGGAATGGTGACGAACGTCTGGCCAAACTTAGTGGACACAACCTGCTTCACTATGGATTCCACGTTCGGGCAAGTCGAGCTGTAGAAATTTTCTACCAATTGCCCATCTCCTGCCAGCGTCATCACAAGAATCATAAACAAAAACAGCAGCCCTCTTCCTATTTCCATTTCTTCTTTCCCTAACTATCTAGCTAGCTATACAACTTTCTTTCTCTCTTTCAGCCTGTCTCTCCCTGGTTAGGCCGTTGACGACTCTTATACAGAGATAAAATACACAATAGCAAAAACAGAAAAGGTGATCAGCATAACAAACTAATATACAGAAGTTAAACAAATTTGTTTTCTATACTTGGTCCAAGTGTACTTTTGTGCAAGAACTCAACATTAATTCTTTGGTAATCTAATAATCTATATATTTGAGCTTCTTGTTTGTTGGGTATCAGTCTTTGTCTTTCAAACCCGACTATCGAATAAGATATTGCCCCGTCTTAATCTTCCTAGTTTATACTTCTGTCTGTGATCTGTAAAATAGTAGGTGAATTAGTTTTCTCCTTGGAAAGTAGCCACCAATGCCAACTGGAAAGTCATTTGGTGGAATTTTGCAAGTCAAATTCAAAGACGACAATTAGCATTGATCAAGTCCCGGAAAAGCACGCACCAGTGCGTTGAAATTGTAGTTGTTATGGGCATTTCTAGATTGATTAGGCATCGAAACTCAACCGATTGCTTGTGGGTGTGAGATGACAACGACACAATAGCAAACTTTAAATCCCAATGTTAGAACATTTCAGATGGGAATCTAGGCAATATGCATGCAAATATACTGTTTTCTATTATAATGCTAATTGCAATTCTCGGAAATAACCAAGCAAAACCCACTTGGTTACTTGGTAGACCAAGCCAGGTCTTCACTTTTCTTTTCCTTCTGCCAAACGAAAATACCGAGTCTTAAATCTTCGATTAGGCTTTGCTAATCTAAATTATTATAAATTATAACTCTATCCATGGCTGGTAAAACATAGTTTTCTTCACTACTGCACGCATAAAATGTGATCACAGTTCATTTTTAATATTCTCACTCACACACAACCAATCAGCTTGGCCAACAACTATTTGCCAATCACAAAACTATAGACTTTCTAATGATGATTAGTTGGAATAGTGATGTAAGATTAGCATTGCGTGACACATAGATTTGCATACCAAGATATGTTATACCAATAGTAATCAATTAAACCATTATCAATTTCTTCTACACAGATTGTCAATTTGCCATATGGCCTTGTAGCGCAATACATAGATTGACATGCCCATTTGTTGCTTGACAATTCTCAACCTTTTGACTCTGGTGGTGGTTAGGCTTTAATTTATGGCCAATGTTATCACTTTGACATCAAAATCAAACTGGCGAACGATCATGCATTGACTTAAGAACCTTTGTTCTCGTTAATTTATAATTAAAATGTAAACTATGAGAGATACCCAGTTCTCTAGTGGATCAGGCGCAAGGCAAAACCCAAACTGTAGAGTGATTCTACGTACACCCCCTTCATTCATTGAGATACCCACTTAGGTCTGCTCAGGCTACAATCCAAACATGATTTGCTTCCAAATCTAAATTTATCGCTGAACTGCAACTAATCCAAACATAATAAACTAGTCTTTCTGATTGATAGCAAGCGCTCCACCCACTCACATTCCGCTCGTCGTTGCTTCAATCACGATTCACCCATCTTTGCTTCCGGCAACGTGAACGCGAACTTCTAGCTGAACTGGTCATTTTCTCCTAGAATCCGAATTAGTTATTTTAACTCATGACTATAAGAGAATACACATTTTATTGTTGGATATGCAGTTTTCTACTAGCATTTTGTAATCAAAATTTCATTTAATCTCTGTATTGTAGTGTGCTTGTGTGTGTGACAGTATGAATGCTTGGTTGAAGGCTGACTGGGTTGAAGTTCAAGAACTATGAAAGTCGGCGACAGCATCTGGTGGACAAGCATAAGTTCCCAACTCCATTTGAGATCTTGAAAAAGGCCATCCATCCAAGAAACAGAGGCAGAAGCGCCTACGTAAACAAGCTGTACATAACAACGAAGCTTTAACAACCATGGACGTAGAAGATGAAACCATCGATGGCCTTGTTTCAGCTGTCTCTTGACCAAGCATTTCAGACACCACTCCTTCGTCTGTCAGCTTTGGTCGTGGCTTGACATTTGTCCCTCGAGCTGCTGTGCTCGATAGACGACCAGAATCCACTCCAGCTTGTACAAAAAGATAGCCAGCATACATTGATTGAACCGGGATCTCTATAAATGTGTCTCTATTTCCCTGAAATACCTTTTTGATAGCTTCAGGAGGATACAATGACCTTTAAACAAATTATGAGTCGCCGGAAAGATACATGCAGTCCATGTCTACATCCTCTTGAAGCTCACAATCTACATCCACAATCTGAAGTTGAAGCATTTCCAACTAGCTAACAGATTTTCTTGAAAAGCCATGGTGGTTATATTTGATAAAATTACCTACCTATGAATTAGAATTTGAATGTCCGGCTGATCATTTTATACATTGGTTTCTATGTTATCTCAAGGAAGATATCTTGATTTGCAATTCGCTGTAAATGTTCCTTAATTCTGCAAAATTATTGTCTGGTTTGTCAGCCCAAAAGTGATGCACCCATTTGATTCATCGAACACAGGTTCTCTTAAAATGGATTGTATTATGCTCATTGCATTTCAAAGTTACGACTCCATATAACATCGAATGAGAGTTCAATTTCTGTGTCTTGCCTTTGGCTTTTAAAGCAAAATAAACGAGAGAATGACGTTGAAGACGAAACAGATGTAAAACGTTGTCGTTCTGAAAAGGGTATTTTGGTCAATTAATTGGTAAAATGATCAAACAAAAATTTCGGCTTGGGCGGCTCGTCTCATCAGATCTAAAACTCAGTTTCTCGTTCGCTTGGAACTCGTCAAAGGCGGTAAGGAAAACCCCAGAAGGAAGAAATGGACGCCATCGACAACGTTTTCGATCCTCTCAGACATTTCGCAAAAGACAGCGTACGCCTCGTTAAGCGGTGCCACAAACCCGATCGCAAAGGTACTTCCTTTTTGTTTTAAAAATTTCGATCTCTTTTTTGTTTATTTATTTATTTTTGCGATGTGTATGTTTCTACCTGCTGATGATTTGATGTGTGATTATTTCGGGATTTTGCAGAATTCACGAAGGTGGCGTTCCGAACAGCGATCGGATTTGTTGTGATGGGATTCGTAGGTTTTTTCGTGAAGCTCATCTTCATCCCTATCAACAACATTATTGTCGGATCTGGTTGAGGTACGAGGAGATCGTTTGATTTATGCCTTCTGATTGAGATATTATTTGTATTCTGTGCAAATTTTAGGAATTCTATGTTCAGTTAAGATACGGGATTCGTATTGAAGTTTTTAATTCTCTTGTCAATAATTTGGGCCTTGAAAGGGTGTGAAAGAGATAAGAACTCTTGAATGATAACGTAATCGGAGATGTGATTCTAGTTGCTTTGGTTATTCTTTGGTATTTGGCTA
This sequence comes from Xylocarpus granatum, assembly GCA_019650275.1. Classification (NCBI taxonomy): domain Eukaryota; kingdom Viridiplantae; phylum Streptophyta; class Magnoliopsida; order Sapindales; family Meliaceae; genus Xylocarpus; species Xylocarpus granatum. The sequence goes on from BNST01000711.1 coordinate 249,683, forward strand.
GATAAAAGGGTTTCATCTGTATATTCTTTGACTTGGTCCGGATTCCTGTATCGTTTAAGCATGTTCGCATTGTTTGCGAGTAGAATTCTTCATGTAAAACCTTCTTGATCTAGAAGAATCTTCCCTTTTAAGATGGCTTGTTCTATGGTTCGAATTTATAGGAGCAGTTGATAATTGACTAAAAAAATTTTCTCGTAATTTTTGTGTCTGTAGTGAAATCCTATAGAAGTTCAAGAGGTATTTGGAGTGTAATGATCTGTTAATTTTCAATTTTCTTATGTTTGAGCAAATGGTTAGGCAAATTGAAATACTTGGCCCATAGAACAATCTGACTGAACAAGACTATGTCCTTATAATTTAGATGTCATGACAATAAATGATGCAAGATTTTAAAGAGGGTGCTTTACTATTCTTTTGCTTTTTTGAGCTTTTGTGACTACAAAACATATGGGTCTTGTTTGTGTTGATCCTGAGATTCTTTTAAGAGGCTGTTGTTCTCTGTTTGAAAGTTCAAGTCTTTGTATAAACTTAGTTGCAGTCTGTTGATAAGCATCTGCTTGGATGGTGTATTCGGTGCAGGGTGATAACTGATTTGATATGAATCCGGAAACTAGTTAAACTAATTGACGTGTAATCGGTAGGGAAAAGAAGAAATTGAATCTTATCAAGCATGGTTACTGCCATTTCAGTTTAGAATCCATTAGTGGTGAATATGAATAAAGAAATTTGTAAAGATTAGACGTATATTGTAATATTGTAGTACTATCAATATTATTATTATTTTATTAGATTTGCTTTTATTTTCTATTGTTAAATTCAATGCATGGATATGTATATGTTTGGTAATAGAATGGCTTTTCAATTAGCATTGGATTATAAAATTAAATTTTAAAAATTGAAGAGCAAGGTGGCATTTGATAATATGGAAAGATAGTACGTTTGATATGAGAGTTTTGTATATGTTATAACATATACAAAAACCTCATATTAAATATGTTATCTTTCTAAAGCTATCAAATGCCATCTTGCACTTGAATTTTCAAAATCTCAAATAATAATAATAATAGTAGTAGTAGTAGCAGCAGCAGTAATAATATAATAATAATAATAATATTCTTATTTACAGTAATAATAATGTTAATAGTACTACAAATTGCATACATGCAAGGTTCAATATGTTATATGATAACCAACAACAAGTGGGCAATCTCATGCCATGAGCAGGTTTGATGTTTAATGAAGTCTTATAATTTCTTTGTTGTGTATGTGTTTTTTGTTGCTGAATGTTGGCATATTGTATTGCTATTGTTATTATCATTATTGTATTAAAGTAGTTAGATTTTTTAATGCAATATTGAATTATTATTATTATTAAAGTTATTGGATTTTTATTATATATTATTATATTCATTAAACGAGACACTTAGGTAAGGCAGTTCTACTACGTTATCATACTAACATGTTGAGACCATTTAATTAGAGAGGAGAGAGAAAGTCATGGATTAGTGATTTTAATAATTAAAATTAATTTTTTTTCACTTGTTCACTCTCTTTTTGACTTAATTATTTCTTATCAATATATGAATTTTTCTTTTCTATCTATTTAGATGGTTTATCATGCACTATAATAAAGTATGACATGGTAGAATTGTCTTACCTAAAATTCTGTTTATATTTTATATTTGTAAGTTAGTGGATTAAGTTTTTACTATTAGAATATGTATATAATATTAATATATGGTTGATTGATTTTATTTTTAATTAATTTACATATTTATTATAATAGTTTTTGAAAAATTGGACTCCAGGGGATTAAAATGAAAAATGACATTTGATGCCTTTTTGTTTCTTGTTTAATTGTCAAACCTTAGCTAATTCTCTTCACAGTTTGCTGGCATATTTTACAACAACATTCTTTCTTGACAATTAAACAAGAAGTAAAAAGATATCAAGTGTTATTTTTAATCACAATACAATGCATGCTTCCACCTTCCACTACAATTTTTCAAAAACTATTATTATGAATATGTAAATTAATTAAAAATGGAACCAATCAACTATCTACTAATATATATTTTAATAGTAAAAATTTAATTTACTAACTTATAAATATAAATTTTAATATGCATATATTATGATAACATTCAATGGATGTAGTAATATGGAATTAAAAATATGTACTAACTTTAATAAAATAATACAATATTACACATATGATATTATTTGCTGGTATTTTTTATTTTAAATTGAGATTCCTAGTATTTTTTTTCTTTCATTTCTCTTTTAAATGGTGTCTAGAACTAGAAGATCTTGTGCTTAACTTTCCTCCAAAATTAGCAATGGTTTTTATGTAGAGATTGTTCTGGTACTGCTATTGCAGTTGCTTTGCTCCTTGAGATTATTTGCCGTAGGATGTTGAAGCTTACATGTACTTGGGCTTAGTGATTTTCAAGGTCATTTTGAAGGACTTGGGTGTTCAGTTTATGGTTTTACAAAAGTTGCATGCGAGTGCTGACCTTTACTTTTATGGCAACGCCTCTAGCACATTGAGTTCTATCTCAAAATAGATGTACTAAATATGGCATCACTATCAACTTATTGTACCTTAGTAACATTACTTGCAATTGAGAAAGTTATCAGGGATGGAGATTGAGGATGATCACATTACTTGCCATAGAAAAATTTATCAGGGATTGAGATTGAGGACCATTAACAAGTTCAAAAACTTATTGTACGGGATATGGTTTAGTGGGTGTCTTCAAAAGTAAAAGAGTAACAAATGCCTTCTGAAATTGCAGGCTGCGAGGAGCTGCTGGATCTTAAGATGGAAGTTGGCAGACTGCTATAAGCATGAAGCGAGGAAGCATTTTGACTCTCATGGATTTTTCAGTCACTGTCTCAATCTCGCTTAAGCTTTTTAAAATTGGATCTGCGTTCATCTGATTTATGTTGGAACTTTTTGCTATTTCTCTGGTTGGCTCTTATATAGTGGAACTTTTTTAAATCAGATTGGATTCTTGCGGTTTTGGCTGTGTAGTTGCAAATGTCTTATTAAGGTCCACCTAGAAAGCAAACTTCCATATTTAATTTAAAGACATCATATTTCTCTAGGTGGACAGTATAATGCTTTACCAAAATTCTGAACCACAAAGCAGAATGGAGTAGGCAGGCTTAAAACTTTGTATGATGTAATCATGAATTCTTGTCAATTATGTGAAGTTGATTCATCAAGCATTTGTCCCCGAGTCATGCTTAACAAAATCAAAGAAGCGAAGCTATTAAATAAAAAATCTATTTTCAAAATGTAATAACAATGGAAAACCCAGAAATCAACTAAAGAAAGTATAAAGAAATTGAGGGCCAGATTTCAACACTTGGCTACTGGCTTGGCCATCTGCACCATCATCGTCAACAGAAGCAAGCACCAGCCGGGGTTGAGCCAAAAAAGCTACCTTTCTTGCTCTCTTCTTCTCCCGCTGCAACCTGAAGTACTCTCTCCTTCTTGCTCTATAGCCATTGCGATTCTCAGACTGCACTTCTCTTGGGTAAACACTTACCTACAAAATCATACAAATTCAAATGCATCTATTAGACAAGCAGCAATGTTGAGGTTTCACCCTCTTCCTATCAGGCCCAAACTTCTTGAATTTCGCGAGTCCATGAAGTACTCTCTCCTTCTTGCTCTATAGCCGTTGCGATTCTCAGACTGCACTTCTCTTGGGTAAACACTTACCTACAAAATCATACAAATTCAAATGCATCTATTAGACAAGCAGCAATGTTGAGGTTTCACCCTTTTCCTATCAGGCCCAAACTTCTTGAATTTCGCGAGTCCATCAATCAACGAGAAGATCGTATGGTCCTTCCCCTCGTTCGTCCGGGGATAAAACTAGAAATTTACTCATTCAAAATTTACTGGTTGGACTGATCAAATTCAAATCAAAGAAGAATTGGAGAAATGTCGGGCAAAACCTAGGTACCCGCTGGCGCACAATAATCCTGTGGGCAGATTCTATCGCTAACGGAAACGGACGGTGATTGATTTGTGAACCACAGTAAAATCGCCTTTCAAGAATGATGAGGAAGTATTTGAAGAAAAAGAGGGACCCTGAAACGCGCCAACCAGGTTTACACTCATTGAAACCGTTGCCATTTTTGTTTCTTTCTTTTCCCTGGCTGAAAACGAAGAAAATTTTGCACAAGAAAGAAACACTGGACCAAAGGCCCGTCTTAAACGTCACCCGCCTCACCGCTGCCGCCACGTAAGCAATCAAGCAGGCTGGCTACCTTGCCTAATGGGCCAACGGCCCAATCAAGTTTCACATGAAATCCTGTAAACGGACCGTACCGACCATTTAACATAGGGTCCGTGATGATTTCTTTGCACGGGCCCAGGCCTAACTTGGTTTCTAACCATCTTCACAAATTTTTCTCACCATAAGTAACAAAACCGAACGCGCTTCCAATTTGCACTAAAAAGGATGAGGACTCACACTCGGCATGTTATCGAGCGGCCGCTCTTCCTCGGCGCAATTCTAACGATCGCCATGACAGCATTCTTGATCATAACAGGCTTAAGCAGAACCATGAACACCTCGTTTTCCTGCTTGAAAATCAACGGCGTGGATTCTACCACCTCAGCCATGCAGACGCAACTTCTCGCCATTGTTCATTACGCCACGACACGCGACGTGCCGGAACAAACTCTCTCCGAAATACGCTCTTCTGTGGACGTTCTCCGTAACCTCGCGCCATGCAATTTCCTCGTCTTCGGCCTCGGACACGACTCGCTTATGTGGGCAGCTTTAAACCCAGGTGGCACAACATTTTTCCTCGAAGAAGACTCCAAACTGGTGCACAAGATCCTCGCACGAGCACCCGCATTACGCGTATATACGGCGACGTATAGGACGCAGCTGTACGAGGCTGATCACCTCCTTAGCTCGTACAAGATCGAGAAAGACTGCCTGCCCTCTAACGTGTACCTCAAAGGTAACAGCAAATGCAGGTTAGCATTGAGCGATTTGCCGGATGACGTGTACAACAGAGAGTGGGATGTTATATTTATAGACGGGCCACGTGGGTATTACGCGGAGGCTCCAGGTCGGATGGCGACGATATTTTCGGCGGCGGTTATGGCACGTACAAGAAAGAACCGGGGCGCGACGCACGTGTTCTTGCATGACGCAGACAGGAAGGTGGAGAAATTATATGCCGAGGAGTTTTTGTGTAAGAAGTATCTGGTTAAGTCGGTGGGGAAGCTTTTGCATTTTCAGATACCGCGGGGAGCTAGCGTCGTCAGGGGAAAGGGGAGTTGGAAGTTTTGCTAGACTAGACTTTGGTGGAGCTATTTTAAATTGGTTGTTTTCTCTGCTCTTTTCTTCTTGGGGGTAGTATCGAACTTAAATATATCAGCGGCAGGCAGGCACTTTCGGACCAGAACCTCAATCTGGCTCCTTAGACCAATTCGGCCATCTCCACTTTTGTGATTGAGACATCCTAGGAATAGCAACTTTGACAGTCACGGGGTTCAGTCATTGCCCCGCCGACCCTGCGGTCCCTGTTCCAGCACCAGTCCCTGGCCAACAGTATTTGAAATTATATCCCAACTTCCCATGAAGGCTTCAAGTTTTCTCACATTCATTGAAATTATAAAACAAAATCACTTCAATGAAAAAACAACGGATGCGAAGTGACTGGATCGATCATTTCTTGGATTGAGTAAAATGTCCGGGGTAGCTTCTTATTCATTGTATAGCTTATTCGGTATTGGAAACTTTGGAAGGCCAACGCCATTAAACCAGTGTGATAGTAACAAATCCCACGTTGAATTTTAATCCCATTATTAGAAGAAATGTAAATTGAATGTAATACACGAGAATGTACCATACTTCTTCCAATAAGTTCAACGTGTCATTTCTAACCGCCACAGGGGGCAAAGCCAAGATCCTTGTGTCAGAATTGAGGCAAGTTTCAGCACAGGTGGTAACGACTATTTAAGGATTGAAAGCAGAACATTAGTATGTTTACGCATAACCTGTCTCAGTTCATAGGCTGAACTATCAATATCAACTTAGTAAAAAAGATGAGAACGAGGAAGAACTTGATGATACATTTACTCGGTTAAATATCATGGAAAACTAGATGTACAAAACAAAATAAAATTTCTGCTCAAAATCGGTTGTAACTAACCACTTCAGGGTAACAACATTACGCATACATCAAACATACAAAATATAGAATGCCAAAAACAAAACTAGATTGCAGGATGAACATGTTCCAATCTACCTTGGCTTGAATTCAGGTGATAATCTCCTTCTAACAATCTCCTGAATTTGCTCTGATGACAAAACTGATGCCCCACTGTCAAAGTTGGCATCATCCATCTGGTGGTGCAACTCTAAGAACAGAAGTGCAACTTGAGAAACAAGATAGAAGGTCATTTCCAAGATCAAGGGAAACATATTTAGCCTAAAAACACACAAAATTAAACACAAAATGCCCGTCCCATAGAATATAAGAACAGCATTTATAAAATCCAACAAAGTAAAAATAATGTTGAGTTGCATTCAAGATATAACCAATCGTCCATCTGCATTCATGCCTGAATTTCTATCACGTCCTGTGTAAGCCAAAAATGGATAAATAAAGTGGTATGTACCTTCTCAAGAATTGCAGATTGGTCATCCAGGTGAAATCTACGCATGTATATTAGCATATTCAGTTGCTGCAAAAAGAAGTCATCGTCTAGATTCAGCATTAGTATGTTGCAACCAATTTCTTATAACAAAATTTGCTTTCATAGCACCTGTTCCTGTAGTTTCGACTGAATATGCATTCTTTCAGCAAATTCATCTGGTCCGAGCTCAGCTCATCACATGCCGTCTCTTCCCTATCATAAGATAGTGTGAAACTATCAGTCAAACATAACTACATATCAGATCCTCAGGTCAGGTAAAAAATTTTCTTCTGAAGAATCACACTAGTAATTGTAGCAAGAAGTTCATCTATCAACAGAAGCTAGCAGATTACAAGGCTGAAAATAGGGATAAGAGCATTGCTCTTAACTAACACATGCTTAACACCCAAATAAAGCAACAGTCCATGTCAAGCATGCAGATCACTTGAAAGAAAGAAATGATATGCTTTTACCAAGACAATTTGTATTGATCTAAATAGAAGACCAAACAACCTACAAAAACTTGTTATGGATTGTCAGCATACTACAGCAAATTTCACCAATTTTCAAACCAAATCTGGCTTTTTTCCCACCAAGGAAATGTTCCTGTTCTGTTTAGTCATGCAAACTATTTAAACTGTCAATAAGGCCATTATCTTTCATAGGAATTACAGATGGTATTGCTATTTCTTATGCCAATTTTTAGATATTGAAAAAGAAAAAAGAAACTTCAGCATTTGAGAGAGAGGACCTTTCTGGTCTGGACTTCACACAGATCTCGGAGATCAAGAGACAAAATGCAACAAAATGTAGAAAAATTGCATGCAAATCCTTCATGTCTTGGAAGAAGTGAGTGCAAAGTCCTGAGATTTGTACACTAAAAGAAATACATTGACACAGGATTGCAGCAACTTTAAAGTTCATCATGTAACAAGAGCTGGAAATTCAGCTGCTTATATATGCTTGGATGTATTTTAAGTTTACTGATGTTGTAATTTGGCTGGAAGACGTCCCAGCAGAAAATTTGTAATCTTCTCTAGTTGTCTTCTAATGAAATCTCTTTTCAGAAAGAAATATGTTGACATTGTTGAAAGCAGGGTACAAAAAAGTTGCCATTATAGTCCATGCAACGTTTTCCCATTCTAAAATGTTGCCACTTTAGTCCATTAAAACTTGTCCCCTTCCCAGATCAAAGAAGAATAATGATGGTTTCTTGGTTTCTTCAACTTGCCAATAGTGTCCATGCAATGTTTTCCCATTCTAAAATACAAAAAAGTTAAGACACATATAAGTAATTATAAATTTCTGCTAACCTGGATTCCATTTGCAAGCCTGGCCTTATAAAACTTGATGATGCACAAGGGAGGGAGAGAGAGAGCTTACTTTGCCACAAATTTATAGAGTTGTATCATCAAATCCCGATCATTACCATAAGTCATATTTACCTTCCCCCATGCAAGCAAGGCCTAAACTTGGATCTGACATTGAAAAAATGACATAGTTTTAACAATGTTACTGCACATATGCATCTTAGTACAGCATCAACTATGCAAACAGTCTGTTTAATAGCCAGGCAAAAAAATGATAATCTGTAAAAAATGAAGAAGGTTCTGGTAGTCCAATATTTCAGCTTTTGAGTGGAATTCTCTGAATTTTAACTGTAACTATTGCTGTATGGTTATCTCAGCTGTCTTAGGAATACCAAGTTTATCTAATATGAAAGCAGAGGGTATACAGTTGCTGCCACACACACACACACACACACACACACACACACACACACACATATATATCCTCATCAATATTGCCAATCCTTACACAAATCAAATCGGTAATGTAACATTTTCTTCATTCCTACCTCCACGTCAAGTATGAGCACAACATACAAGGATGCAGAAGGAAGATATGTAAAAATGCATCAATATTCATAAGTCACTTAGGCAGGAGTGTCGTAGTACATACTACATTCAACCCACAAGGTTCTAATGCAGAAGCATCTAAAACCAAAGATACCTAGGTAGATAAAGATTTCAAACTAATATTACAATTAAACCAACTCTGGGAAAGGGTGCTATGTCACAAGTCTCATGAGCAGCAAAATAGATATCTTTAGAGACCAAGAAATGACATTTGGAATTTGTGCAAAAGTACTGCTTCCTAGACTCAGGGTCAGAGTGTGTTCTTGCAGCCCAATGATAAATGCTCTTCTAGTGATGGGATGGGTAATTCAACCAGCCAACAAGTGCATAAAATTGATCCCTTTTGAAGCAAAAATGATAATTTAATAGAATTTAACAAATGTAAAACCATACAATATCAACTATGATAAACTTACCAACACACATTTCCTGAAATATCTCTCCCTGAATTTCAGTTGTAACAGCAACAGATTCCAGCATAGCATTAATTTCATTTTCAGAAAATGGATGCAAATAGTAGACAGACTACTTAATGACTCCAATTAGAGAAACACCACTCTACAAAGGGGCAAAACATAAATCAGAGAAAATCTTGGGTGGGATAGTCTTATCACCTCAATATAAGTAATATGATAGAACATGGATAAAAAAAGTCAAAAGTAAGTCCCATTTTCATTAATGTGGTGAGAGAAATTTATAAAATCTACTTTTATCTTTTTTCATTCACCACTAATAAATGAGTCTCCCTTACTTCATTGATTGGATGGTTTTACCATATCACTTGTATTAATATGATAGAACCATCTCACTTAAAACTTTCTGCTTAAATCAACATCAATTTTACAAGACAATTTCTCACACAGACACATTTATCCACTTTTAATTCAATTGAAGTACTTTAAATATCCAAACAAGACTTCCATTCCAACATCAGCAAAATAGAATAACATTATGCCCTCAATTTGGTCAATAAAAACTCAACAAGAAAGTAGAAGAAGAATAACTATAGACTTTGTCCCTTATCAAAATAATAATAATACAATTTTAGATTATGTTCATTTTGGTTTCTCAATGATAGGAAACTTATTAAGATTGCAAAATATTTGTATTAATAAAGTTGAGACAAGGTTCTATTTTTTCATGTCCTATGTTCAAAGCACAGATTCTTTTCCCTATTGCTTCAGGTGGAAAGCTAGAGGAAGGAAATATGAAACAGTGGCAGAGAGCATCAGGAACTGACATAAGCTCGGCAAAATGACTCCAATAAACAGTTAACCAACTAATGAAGTGAAGCAATCTGTTGAACAATTCCTGTCAAACCCAATTTTCCTCGTATGCACAAGCTTAAACATACGATAAAACATTAAGCAAAGTTTCTCCAGGCGAGTCATACGAATAATCACCCAGAACCAGTTGAACCACATGGAAAAGCATGATAATACATTTCAACACACACACACACACACTTGAATAAAATACACGAACAAGTCAATTTTTTTTATTTTTACCAAATAATGAAATAGCAAAAGAGAAAGACTTTGCCTTTTTGTCCTTCACAGCATCAGCGACCCTTTCCTTTACATCTAATAAAAACGAAAAAGGAAACGCTTAGTCTGGTAAGAAACGGAGAGAAACCAACAGAAATGGAAGCAAAAGGGAGAAGTTAAGAGAAGGAAAACTTGCCAGGCTGTGAAGTGAGAAAAGAAAAGCGGTTGAAGAGATGAAGAAATTGTTGTCTGTACAGCATTCCAGAGCTTTGTAGCTGTGGAGTAGCCACTGATGAAGACGACATTGCACGAATTGCTCCTCAAGGAAACGCTTTTGGTAGTGCAATACTGTACTGTTATTGAACATTCACCTCTCTTTTTCTGAGAGAAAATAAGAACCTTTAAGGGAATTGAGGACAAAAAGTAAAATGGGCACGCGGCAAAAGCAGAGCACGCTCTCTCACCGTTGGAAATTTATATTTTATTTAAATAAAAACATAATATAAAAAAATCTTGGTCCTCGTTGAGCATGGGGGCCTTTATTATAGGTATCGTTATTCCTCTGCCGATCCCGCTCTGTCAGGTCTTTCTTCAACTTCAACCCTCCCAAGTAGCAACTCTTGCAGTCTGTTTATTGCAGAAACAGAGAAAGGCAAGAAAAACCAACTCTTCTATGGCAAATTCCCTTCTTTTCTGTCTCATAATCTTTTCTCTCTGCTCCACCTTTGCTCTTGCGTCTCCTAAAACACTATCAAATGCAGTGGAAACGCTCTCAAATTCAGGCTACCTTTCCATGGCACTTACCCTTCAAATCACGTCCAAGACACTCAATCTTGATTCTGAAACAATCACCATTTTCGCTCCATCCGATTTTTCTTTTTCTCAGGCAGGCCAACTTTCTCTTATTCTGCTTCAGCATCACATTTCGCCTGTAAGACTCTCTCAAGATAGTCTCAAGACTTTTGGTTTTGGCTCAAGAATTCCAACATTGTCGTCAAATCATTCACTGATTGTCACCACTTCAGATCAAAACAACCCGTTGTCGATTAACGGTGTTTTGATTCAAGAATCTCCAATTTTTGATGCAGCGGATTTGGTTATATATGGAATGGATGAATTCTTTAATTCTTCATTTGATGTCATGATTTCTTCTTCGCATTTAGCATCTGCACCTGCACCTGCAACTGTGCCTTCTTCTTCATTTGCACCTGCGCCTAGGCCTAGTTCAAATACTAAGGTTGATAATTCTTCTATTCAGCTTGAAACATCTGGGTTTGAGGTTGATGTTGATGTTTATAGTCAGGCATCAGATTGGTTAAATTCAAGAGGTTATACCATAATGGCCACCTTTCTTGATATGCAACTGATAGGGTTTAAAAATCAGACAAGATTGACAATCTTTGCACCAGTTGATGAAGCAATGGAAACGTATGTGAAGAACATTACTGATTATGGTTCAATTTTTCGGCAACATGTCGTTCCTAGATTGCTTCAATGGCATGATTTGATTAGGCTTGAAGATGGAGCAATATTGCCCACTTGTTTAGAAGGATTTATGATCAGTGTGACTCGGTCCGGTGATGTCATTGTGGTTAATGGTGCTCCAGTTGTCTTGCCAGGTATGTATAGCAGCAATCGGCTTGTTGTGCATGGCCTCAACAGTTTGCTTGTGTCTTCTCCACTGGAGCAAAAGGTAATTGGAGAGTCTTTCTCAGAGTTTGGTGGAGAAGATTACCAGAATCAGCCTGATTATGTATGACAAATATGGGGTGGCATGGAAAACTTTTGGTTCAATTCACTGGCATCCGTAGGTTCTTCTCTGCAGCATTTCTTCTAGCTACATGTCCTCATACTAAACTGTGGATGGATGATTTTGTCTTGCAAACCCTAAGGTTCTTGTGCTATCACCATAGCTCTTCTTTCTACAGTACATTAAATTCATTAGACTAGTCGAATTTGTAAGAGTGCAATGCTAAAGATGGTGCATTTTACCTTATCAGATATATGTTTTCAGGCTAATGATTATTTTACATTTGCTACATAGACGAGACTCTAGTTTGAGTTTCGATTTTATTTCACCGTACGTGTTAAACAAAGAACTAGTTTACCGGCTTTCATCCAGAGGAACTATGTCTTGAACTGAGATGGATTCTGGAAATTTTGTAAATTCATCCATTTCCAAGTTTCGCTTATCTACTGCAAGATAGTCGCATTTCCATTATCTGTAAGCAGAAAATTTATAAAGAAACTCTTTTTATCTTCCAGGTTATATAAATACACATAAGAGGACAGGGTAGAAAAGAAGATGGTTAGTGTTCTTAAAAGGCAGAGTCCCTATATATTAAGCAGGACCATTGGGTCTGATGCATCTACATGAAATGCTCAATCCAGGCCATCAAATCATAATTTTATGATGGGTGAAATCAATGATACACCCAAGATTCAAGTTTTTTTTGTTACAGAGAAGGTGACAAAATTGAACCATATGGGACCAAATAAAGACGGTTCCGAAGTGGTGTTTAATCTCTCTCTGAGTTATGCCTTGTATTATTACAGGGTGGAGGGGAAAACCATGAAAATAACATGGATAAGTCTCTTATTAATCATCAATGATACTCAGCCAATTAACCAAAGCTCCATGGTTAAATTTGATTATCCTTAAAAGAATTAAGAAAAAATTGCCCATCCAAAGCATTTACTGTAAAATACATTTCAGAAAAGAGATTAAAAGCAAGTACCTAACATACACAGTAAGTGCTCAATAATCTAGGTAAATGGATTTTACTATAAATTTCTCCACTGTAGCATTTGTTGACTACACATCTACAAATTATATATGCACTGTGTTCTCCGTGCAGGATGATGCTAGTTCTCCAACTCGCAACCAAAATGTTAGTGCAAGCAAAAGAAATGCTTGACTTCGAAATCAGATCACAAGCCACTATGAAAGTGAATTTGTAGTGAACTTGTATTAGATTAGGATAGTAAATTTGACACCTGAATCGAACGTGCAATAGAAAAGAAAAGAGATGCCCATAGTTGGTTGCACACATAAATCGTCATATGCCAAAAATTCTCAAGGTGACCATAGAAATTCCTTTTGAAGTTTTTCTTTGGAAGTCCTCTATGAAGTCTAAATTCATCAGGATAAAAATAAGATGGAACGATCACAAGCCATGCATGTGAAAGCCAATTGTATTGTTCTTTCCTTATATTTTCTACATGTAATAATGGGTGCCTCATTTCATCTGCTGATAATAACAATGAGATAAAAGGGAGATATTCTTACAAACCAGGTAAGCAATGCTTAACAGCTCAAAATATATTTGCCTGCCCTTGGCCATCACCACATGAAAACCCAGTTGTATGGATATCTATGTCTCCGAGAGAGCAGCATAAGATACTTAAAGGCTGCAAAAATGATGAGGAGACATGAAAATTGTAAATGATAAGATGCATGGTAAAACAAATGAAAATAAAGGTGCAAGTGTAAACAAGCTTCTCATGTTGCGCCTTCTGCATCAGTCTCCAAATAGAGAAGATTAATGATACATGTAACCTGCCATAAAGCAGGAGTAAGATAAACCACAGAGAAGCAATATTCCTTGCTTTTGAGGGTTCTATATTATTTATTCTGCCATTTTAAAAAATAGGAGAACATGGTCACTAAAGAATTGAAAATACAGAAATTTGAAGTACAAGAAAAACAACACCATTTGCCTGCAAACATGTTAAATGGCTGAGTGGCTTTTCAAATCACAAAGTATAGCATAACCGAGACCATATAGTAAGCGTTGACAACCTTTCAGTGTAAAAATAAACAACAAATGGGAGGCTTCAATTAAGTTATGTTATGCACAGTGAATGACTGACTCAACAACACAATTCACAACAAATTGAAGTCATGGGTGAGGCAATTCATTATTTTCAACCAGTGAAAACAAATACCTCCAACCAAGCCAAACACCAAAGGGGAACAAACGAACTTTCCGGTAGGAAGCACACTGGTGATGAACTGATAGCAAACATTTCAGAATTTCAAGATCCAAAAATTAATTTTCAGGCTATAGGACACTATGAAGCTGCCATATGAAACAATGAAGCAGAGAAATCCTCTTTAAAAGTCAGAAACTAGTATACAAGTAGATGACATGTATAATATGCTCCAAATAACCTGTAATTGCGTAGCTTCTTATCCTTCAACTACCACCACCCTGCTAAAGATACAAACTACAAAGTACACCAATAATCAACACCGCCCCAAAGCAATTCATATAGGGATGAGACATCACCCTCCTAAAGATACAAACTACCAAGTACACCAGTCATTAACACAGCCCCAAAGCAATTAATATAGAGTTGAGATGATGTCATACACAGTATTAATAGGAATGACCCCCGCAGCTCCCTCACTTTCCAACTATCTGCTCCTGGTGGATCGACTTCAACATACAGCAGCCTACCCTCCTAAACATTTTATCATAAAACACGAAACATTTTAACTCATGCAAGTAAACAAAATGCCATCCTGAGCATTAAACTGATATAACAATGGAGTGATTTCTTGAGCTCCACACTAATTTGGCTATAATAATAATGACCCACAACAAATCTTCAATCCAATATCTAAATTTCATGATTATTGGGAATTAAGAAATTAAGTTGAGTCCCATTTCCTAGCACAGAACAAATCGGTGTTTTACACTAGGGCAACCGATCGCGTGGCACATTCTTGCCACAAGTTCATTTTAGGACTAATAATAAAAAAAGTTAAAACGTGCAATATAAAATTTTATTACACAAAAAAGATGAAAGACGAACAGACGACGAGAGGTGGAGAAGAGAACCTCCGTGAACCGAGGAGCGCAGTATTTAAGGCATTTACGACCTCTCTTGACAGCCATGGCTACGACTTGGAGTCTAGTGGGTTTGGGCCGGTCGAGGCAGACACAGCGCGGAAACACCGCAGCCTGCCTGTTGTCGCCATTGTATGTAAGTGTAGCAAGATTACACTAAATTTTCAATAATTTTTTATACTAAATTTGTTCATTACTTAAGCATCGAGCGCATTTTACAAACAATAACATAATAATTAACAGTAAGGTTCTTTCTTCAATCACCAACATGCAAAACCTCTACAACCATCTCTATCCATCAGTATTCCAGATCATTTCTTGCCCATCTTAGCACGAAGTATGCTATTTAAACCATAGTCTCTCAGGAAGAGAAGGGAAAACGTGAACAGCCAAACATTATGCTCCATAATGATTCTGAATCCACCTTACAGTATGCTCGAAGCCAAACCAAAATCATAAGACAACACAAGAAAATTTCTTAATAAGATCTTGCTAAGGTAAAACTCGGTGATTTTTCATATAGAAGATAGCCCCATAACATATTTATCATAGCACTCTTGGACATCAATACCAATCAGAAGTATGCTTGAAATCCAAACCAAAATCATAAGACGGACACGAGAGAATTTCTTGATAAGATATTGCTAAAGAAAAATTGGATGACTTTTCACATAGATGATAGCCCTATAACGTATTCATCAGATTACACTGGAAAATCATGCCAATCAAAACAGTAACTAAAGAATTGGTACAGAGGATGAAATTCTGAGTTCTCCAATAATCAGGTCAATCATCTTAAGGCTATCTAAACTTCAAAGTGCCTGAGGAACGAACCAAGTTCTTTGCTTATCGCGGACGAGTGGGGGGAGGTGCAGGCATCTGGGATTTTGCAAAACCCACCCATGCAACAATGCCCACAGCAAGGATAACCCACCCAAATATGTCGTACTTAAGATCACTGCTTTTCTTCTTCTTTGAAGTCTGCAAGGGAGAAAAGGATATTAGCCAACTTAAGGACGAAGACTGCATGAAATGACCATACAACTTCCCAGCTAACAATCTTCAAATATGTATATGATGACCAAACATAAGCAATATATTAGCCACTCAAAAATACTCAACTCCAGACCTTATCAAACAAAAACAATAAATAAAATGACAATTGCTTGCCCCTTGCTTGAGCATAAATCCCAGTGCCACATGGGGACACAGTGTCTGAGCTTGGAGCAGAGAAACGAAACATAAATCCCATATGCACAATGCACAGGTGTGCCAGCATGCACTGTAGGCATGCTAAAATGTACAAGTTGCATGAAATCATCAAGGCATCAGTCCAAGCATAATACCACAGTACTCAATTGTAAGATCATAAATGAAGTGCAATTAACACCGTCCCATATTTTAACCATAGTCTTACTAATACCAATTAGTCATTGAACAATGTTAGTTTCTGCAACACAAATAGCACAAGAAGCTCAACAGAGACACAAGGCCAAAAGCACATTTTTTCTGTCTCAAGTGACAACTAAGATTTAAAGTTTTTGTAACAATTGTACAAATATAATGCTTAGCTAACTTGGATAGAATTATGATGGACGGAAACATGCCTATTAATTTAATTAGTAGTAGAAAACACCACAGAAGAAGCACAAGCTGCAAATAAAGAAGGAAAAAATTTAGATTCTCACCTTTGCACCCGAAGAAGTAGAAGAAGGCCCGGCAGTAGCTCCCATTGCTTGTTCACCTAAACCATGTTTATGCAATTCTTTGTGTAATTCTGGAGCCTAAGGACATAAACAAAGAAATTACTATCAATCTAGCAAAGAGAATTCAAAATCATGATATAGCATAAAGACAAGAAATGCAAAACCAACAGTTGAGTTTTTTTTCAACCATTTCTATAAACAGTGATTCATCAAAATACAAGCACATTTTGAGAATGATAGACAGGGAAAAAAAACTATGCATAAATATCTATGTCAGGGTCTACCTCTACCATTTATGACACAATGAAACATCAGAAAACTCAATTGAGTACAAGTTTACATCAATTATTTTGTAACTATCCAAACCTAATTGGAACTCAAACAATCCTTACACTCTGAAGCAGCCATGCTAGAATGATCAAGTCCTTAACTAGGAATCACTTGGGTGCATCCAGATACTTCTACTTGCTTATTCCAGCACCGGCAACACTGTCACTTAAGATGCTTCCAATAAAACAAGCATTATAGGTTAATTATTTGATCTAGGACATTCACTTGATAAAAAAATCATATGTTTTACTTAAACTACAAATCCATCATTATTGCTCTATCCAAACAACAGCAGGATGTGCAGCTATATATGTAACTGCAATGCAATCTCTAGCAAAATTCAAGAACCAATTCAATTCAATCCTCCACAACATCTCAGAAAACACTACTATCTTATTCTCATGTTATTTGCCCAAAACTAGCAAAAGAGTTGCCACATAATTCATATTGCCTTCAAGATAGACAAAATTCCTTCCAAACCCCACAAGAAAAATTGCAAATGAATAGAAAAATTTGGAAGTATGATAACATAGCCCTAAACTTTTCCTAGAAGACATGTCTGTCCAATGTGACTATACCTAACATCTCATCAATATCCACAAGCAGGCCCTTCTCTCCCTTACTGGGTAGCATCACTACCAAGCTATGAATACAGAATCTACTTTCTTCATCAAATAAAGCCCAAACCTAGTTGAACCAAGTAGTATATTCAAAATTTTAAGTCAAACCAAGCTTTCTGAACCAAGATTTGTTAAGAGCTTTCATAAGCAAATTATTGAAACAAGAAAGCCCAACCACATAATAACAAAAGAAATGATAAGAAGTACCTTTGCAGAGACCTCTAAAGACTTCTGATAAAGCTCATTCGAGGGATCCTACAAAACCCAAAATCATTTTCTTACACATAACATACTATATAACAATCATACACAAGCTTGTCGTTATGCGTGGCTGCAAATATATAACAAAGAAACAAAATACCTCAGCAGCTGCTTGCTGAAAGTACTGAGAAGCCTTGTTGAAATACTCCTTAGCCTCGTTCTGGTCAGGAGTCAAAAATGCATAAGAAGTATGGGCGTTTCCCAGGCACCACAAAGTATCATGTTTATTCGGGGTAATCAACAATGCCTCCTCCAGCTTTGAAACCGCATCTGTTATATCAAATAATCAACATTCATATAGAAAACTCAATACTCGAATAATCAATAACGCAGAATAAGTAACTACACATACTTATTCCAGCCTAAAATGCATGACTTGGAAAAATATTCAGCATAAACACATGCCTAATAATAAATAATTTAGATAGAAATGTAAGCACCTAAAATCATCTTCTTCGAATCAGGAACAGTTTGAAACTGGGACAGCTCAAGAAGAGCTCCTCCCCATCTCGTTAAATTCTGCGTCGCCAAAAGAAAAAAAATCAAATATTCGCCATGTCGACATAATCCAACCCAGAAAAAAGTTCCCGACTCCCAATTACTTTCCCACAATTTTTCAGAAACCAAACATACCCCAGATAAAGAAAACCAACAGGAAGGAGAAGTCAGATCAAAGAAGTGAGTCGAAACGAACTTCGGCATCCAGAGGGTTACTGGCATAGGTAGCTTCGGCGGTTTTGCGAGCGTGCTCAAAGAAAAGCAACCTATCGAAATCGTTTTGCACGTCCATGGCGTCTTTCTCTCTCTATCAAATGGTCGAGAGAGAGTACCACTGTGCGTTGTTAGTTTGAAACCCTAGCACTGCGCGTGTCAAAACGGTGACTGAGTAACTGTGCGAAAGGCAACGCTGTTTGGCACGTGGAGGTTAAATTATCAAACGACTCAAATCTCGGGTCCACATTTTAAGTTTTGAAATGTAACCCCAAATTTAAAATGTTCACACTTTCATACTCCCTAAATTTACCACCCTTATATCTGATCTCACCACCAACGGCAGTCCATTTTTAAACAATCCGGGGGTGTAGTCCGATATCAGTGTGCTGGTTTTAGAATCAATCTCTCTTTTTCATGGGCCTCTGAGCCGAAAGCCCAAGAAATCTGCTGGTGGGGCCACTAAGAAGATCAGTCGCCGATTTAAATTACACTGCGATCGATTTGAACAGCTGTCTCTGTGTGTGCGCGTGCATTAAAAAAAAAGGGAAAACGGGATCACGATGACAACTCACAGGTATGGCATTAAGTTTAAGGTGAACGGTCGGCTGCTCACGGGACGTAACAAGATGCCTGTGACAGATATTTATTTATTTTGTTTTATTATATATTTAAAAAATAATCTCAAGTACTAAAATTATTGACTTCTGCCCTCGCGAAACAATGTGCACTGACCCAAGGGCTTGTAGGAAAATGATCCGCCAGCTAATTTCACCGAAAGTACAGTATTGCCCCTCGTATGTTTCAATAATGACAAATGTGTAATGCTCGAGGTACAATTGTAATGTTATTGACAGACACAACCGAGTTACTCTTCTTGCCGACAGAATTGTGCTTTTGTAACTGCTTGACCAACGCACACTGGTATAACCCCAGCTGCATTTAAAGTCTGTGAAATGACAATTCAGTCTTTGCAACCAATCAGATATTTAATTGATATAATTTTTTTTAATTAATGAAATTTATATTATAAAAATCTTCTGAAAGCAAACTAATCGGCGAGTAGATATTTTGCAAGCACGGTCCGCTTGTACATTTTTAACCACAAAAAAAGGGAAACCGGGAAAAGAAATTTCAAAATGCGAGAGAGAACTGGCAAACAAACAGTAAATACATATATATGTAGGGGTATTTTGGACATTCCGTATTATAAACACAATAAAAATCCTTTCTTGCCCTTCAGTCTCTCCCCCCACTCTCTCTGTGTTTCGTGTGTCGCAGGTATCAGTTTGGCAGATAAAAGAGGAAAGGTAGTGTCTTCTTTCATTCCGCTTTTTTGGATCCCCAAATCTAGGGTTCTTTTGGTTTGACTGATTTCCCATCTGAAATCCACTCTTAATTGTAGCATTGAAGCACAGAGATCGGAGCTTTATTCATCGTAATTGGAGTGCTTACTTGTTAGTTCTTGACTGCATTTTCGCTAGATTCTTAGTTTTTGTTCCAATTTTTGGTATTTGAAAGTTTAAATTGCGCTTGCCCGCTGCTGATTTAGTTGTTATAGTGTTTTAGTTGCCTGCTTTCTATGGTGTTTTAGTTTATTAGTTCGTGTTAGAGAGAGAGAGAGAGAGAGAGAGGAACCATTGGAAGATGATAGAGCATTTAGTCCTGAAACCTTTGATAAGCACTTCAATTCAAATGATCATTTTCGTATTTCAGTTACCTAATTTTTTTGACCAGAAAAGTGAATATTAAAGGGTCTGTTTGGTTCTGTGAATAAGAAGCTGAAAACTCTTCCGTCTGCTTTTCACAAACACAGATGAGAGTTTTTGTGAAGTATTTGTCTGGTATTACCCTTTCAAGAATTTTTGCTCGCATAATTATGTTTCCATAAATTTCTTTTTCTTGTGGATTTAATATTTCTTGTTTTGAGTTTTTTTCCCCTTTAGGAATGGGAACAAAAAGGCACATATTGCTGTACGGTCAAGTTTTTTTTTAAATCTTAAAATTTCTTGGAAATTGCCTGACTAAAATTTGTGACATATCTAATGTTTTTTTTTCTATGTTATCTCGACCCTTAGAAGAGATTCTCCCGGCAGATTAAGATCTGTTTTGGATACCAAATACTGGACTTTATCTTCTACGCTGTTCAGTATGGGTACTTTGATTCGGCACTTGTGCCCAGTTAATCTGCAGACTTTTCATAAATCTCTAGCTTCTTGGTTTTATTACTCATTTTGCCGCCTTTGCTTGAGAGGATCAACCAGTTTGTGGAATGCATGCTCTCATGTGCTCACTGGAATAGTCCACTTTACATACTCTGTTATGCTTAATGGTAGGATTCCTTGTTGGTCTCATCACTGGGATATTGGTGTTGCAATCAATGCTTAGTTGAGATAAAATTAAAGTTGTCATGATATGTTTTGTTACATGCTTACTATGTGTCATCAGCTTTTGTGTTTATCTGTTTCTTTATTTACCACATATCATTTTACTTCTGCATCGTTTCTCTTTGGCCCTTGGCTCTTTCTTAGACTTTTTATGTCTTGTGTGTGATAATAGGATCTGCAAGATGGACAACATGCATAGCTTTTGGCAATTAGGTGACGAGCTTCGAGGGCAATCAAGAGTGACAGAGGATCAATCATGGTTAAGGGCTGCTTCAAGGTTGGCTGAGCAGACAAGGTCAAAGGGGGAACGCATGAACAATCTTGATCTTTCAAAGGGCCTGGCAGAAATGAGGCCTCGGGAGAAAATTATGTACCATGAAGATAATAATTTTGAGAGCTTAAACTTCAACTTAAACATGTTGAATCTGGAGTCTAAAGTTGCTGAAAATATTAGCAAAAGTTCCTTTAGGAATGGTATTTACAACATGAATGCTGTGTACCAGAAAAGCAGTGTGCAGAATATGGGAAACCTGATGGTTAACAAATATGGTGGCAATAATCTGAGTGTTAAAGAGGATGACAACAACAGCAAAAACAACAGCAATAATGATAACAATGCAAACAGTGCACTTGACAAAAGGTTCAAGACTTTGCCTGCAACTGAGACACTCCCGAGAAATGAGGTGCTTGGAGGTTACATCTTTGTATGTAACAATGACACAATGCAGGAAGATTTAAAACGGCATCTATTTGGTAATTCTTTTTTTTTGCCCCCTTATTTTCTTTTGGCCATAATATAAGGAACCTACCCAACTAAAAGACGTTTTATCATTTTTGCATTATTAAATAGATGGGAAATGCATAATCCATGTCATGTCAAATGACTTAATCTTGACAGGCAAGGTGTTTGTTGCGTCTATCTTGATATCAAGTAGTGAATGCCACAATCATTGTGCTGATATAGCTAAGCAACATAACTCTTTTGTGGCCAGTTTTCATCTTAAAATTCAGTTTCCTTTTTCGGCATATTAGGTGTATGCTTCTTACATGCTGATTGTTCTATTATTCTAATAGGTTTACCTCCAAGATATAGGGATTCAGTCCGGGCAATAACGCCAGGCTTACCTTTGTTTCTCTATAATTATACTACTCACCAATTGCATGGAATTTTTGAGGTAAGTTCTAAGTCTTAAATTTTTTCATATTTTAATAGCCACTAATTTGTTGAAGTTTAATGGGATCAGGACTTAGTGGAAGGGAGCAAAATATTGTACTTTTTATGTTGATGTTTTGACCAGTGGTTTCTAAGTTCAGTGATACATATTTTGCCTCTATCTTCCACAGTTACTTATATTTCTTGACATTGGTGCTTCACAAATTGATTTTCTACAGGCAGCAAGTTTTGGAGGTTCCAACATTGATCCAACAGCCTGGGAAGACAAAAAGTGTAAAGGGGAATCAAGGTTTCCTGCTCAGGTAAGCTTTGCATTGATGTTTCTTGGATTTAGTTTTCTTGAATGTATCCATCCTATTTTACTTGCCACAAATCATTTAAGCTCACTACATACTGATATAATAATCAGGTAAGAATCCGTGTTAGAAAACTGTGCAAGGCGTTGGAAGAAGATGCATTCAGGCCAGTCTTGCATCACTATGATGGCCCCAAGTTTCGTCTTGAGCTCTCAGTTCCTGAGGTACAATCTTAACCATTTATGACATTTCTGCTCTCGCTTTTTAATTTCATTGAAGTTGTGATATGAACTGACTTTTTAATCAAGAGTCACCAATTTTTTGGGGTGGTTTATGCAGACCCTTGATCTCATGGATCTTTGTGAACAAGCAGGCTCTTCAGCATAAGCAAAATATATTAGCAGAACTATGAAAAAGTAGTAGGATTTATGGTGGATGAAAGTTGCCTGCTTTTCATCAATTTTCCTTGGAAGCGCAAGCTGGCTTTTAGGTCTGGTTGTGTGAATGAAATGTAGGAAATGCTGCATGAGCCAACTAAATAAATAGATTTGTGTATCATGAAGAAACCTGTGTGAGCCGTTGTCTTATGTAGTATGTTTAATAGTATTGTAGTCTTACAGACAGACTTGCTAGATATGAAAGAGAGACTGCGTGCCATAAAGGTGAAGGCCATAATCTCTCCCGATGCATGTAATCTGAGTTGCTGATAGTTGTCTCTGATGCTTTGGAGAAAATAAAGAGCGCTGTGATCATGTGATGTTTGTATCCTGGTGTTTCTGAACCCGTTTATCTGACTAGAAATGTGAGTGTGTGTTCGTGTGCTATTTATTTTGATTCCCCAAACTTGGAATGAACTGTGTCATGCACCGTGGTTTTGTTAGCAAATTGAAATTTGATATTTAATGATATCTAATTCGGTGGGAATTGGAAAATTCATTTAAACCCTCTTTTCCACATGATTTTCATTGTTATAAGTCTTTGAATTTAATTCCATATATTGGTATGAGGGGAAGGCCCAGAATGTTACAAACTTACAATGAAGAGCTCATTGACCCCCAAAATCTCAGCATCAGCAGAAATATAAAAACGAGGAGACAGGTTCAAAGCGTGGGCTGCTTAAAGGAATTCTGCACGCTTATGTTGTAGATTACATTATAAGTTATTCCCAAGAAGTCAAATGCATTTCAGTGTCATCTAGTTTTCATCGGACTGCCATAAAACTGGTATCAAATGAAAGCTGCCCTTCATTTGGATGTGAGATTGTCAGGAAGCCGACCTGGTGTGAGATGATTATCACAGTGGGTGTCCAATTTTCAAAATAGCTTGCCAGTCAAGCAACTTCATCCCCAAGATTCCTATTTAAAACCAAGTAAAAAAAAGGGTCTGATAATGCATCGATATTGCTAATCATGCAGTTTTCATTTAGTGTCGACACCATTATTTTTCCCTTGATAACAACTTTCATTTTCTCCCTTACTTTACCAGATTCAAAGCATTAGATAGGCTGTTATTACTAATCTGAACGTGACCCCTTGCTAACAATAAATTGTTCTGTACTTTCCCTGCAAGCTGAATGCCAAACATCGAATGGAAAAAGATCACACAATGTAGCTTCTGCCCGAACCAGAAAACTTCAATTATCAAACCATAATTATTAAGAACTCTTCAAGGTTTCATACCCAGCAACTAAATGCAACAAAATGAACAATTGGTGACTGATATTTGTTAGAAGGAATCATGGAAACATCACATTAGCTTTTCTGACCCTATGCTAATATCATTTAATGATAAAACCTTTCTCTTCATAGCACAGAATTCTGCTGTGCCGACATGAATCATGGCTGCCTCCTCCTTTAAGAAATTAGGAACCTATGGATGATATGAAAACTAAACATGCCTCTTACCAAAACCATTCGGCAATAGTTTTATGACTTCTAGTGCATTACAGTGCAGCAGATGCAAGAGAAGTACGAATTCTTTGCAACAGCTCAGCCTTTATGGAATTAGGAATTGAAGCTGCATCGGAAGATGTTCACAAGTTTCAAATCCGATAGACATTGAAGCTACCATACCATAAAACTTCAAGTTAGCTTCTTGAATTGATTTTTCTATTATATCGAAAAAAAGAGAGAGAGCCCACCAGATAAAACAGTTGTACCTAAGAAAGCACACAAAAATGACAAAGAGTACCCAAATTAACTGAGGGCAATGGGATCTCTTTTAATCATTTATTGGTTGTTAGAAATCTAACTAATGTATAGCCTACATCTAAATATGGTGTCTTACTAGCACATCAACTCCCAGAAATAAATTCTTACCTCTGCCTTTAGGGGTAATTACATGAACAAGGTCAAGCACAGTAACATTATTTCTCCCTTATGTGTGCCCTATTGAGTCAAAGAAATATTTTACAATGTTGAAACAGCGCAAGATACAAAATACAACAACCAGAAAAACACAGAACTTAATCTAATTAACTTATAGAAGAAAGAAAAAAAGTTATAAAGTGGTATCTGACTTGCGATGTAACAAGGCTTTCTCATCTTTCTCAAGCTGGGAAACTGACGCGGTAAAGTCAGTCTTCCCAGCTACCCCATGTATGTCTGCTTATAAAGTTACCTTTAGGTTAGCTCAGGATGCTATGCCATTAAAGCACACTGCCAAAACACCCACATTTATTTGATAATTAATATTTTATCAGCCCCTCAAACTCTATTACTTGATGGCTAGTGATTTTAGTTCACATGTATTATCCCAGCCAAGTTCAAGTTGTTTATCATGATGAAAACAAAAACCAAAATCCCCCTTCTCTTCTCACGGCAGGTAATATGAGTATAAAATTGGGTTCTCTATCCATAGAAGGACCATGGAAAGGTTCTTACACCTCTTATTCGATTCATTCACTCTCATTGGGTACACTAGTATCGTCAATACCTTATCTTGAACATTACTCTTATTTCAGAAACTGTCAAATTTTCTACACATACTTTGATAAGAAACTAAAAATTATGACCTTATTTGTATTGAAATATACTATAAACAAACCTAAGATTCAAATAGCAGAGACAGGAAACTGTTAATGAGAAACTAGAAATGCAAGCAGCTACATCAGTAATTTTACCTATACAAACAAAAGTCATGCAAGGATTATAGTAGGAGTTAAATTAAATGGCTGAAACCTGCAAAGAGCTTTCATTTCATCTTTCCACCCACAGTCTACAGCCTGTCTCCCAAAAGCTCCGTTAACCTCTCTTTTTCTCCGCTCTCAATAAGCTGTCAATGAAACCACATGAAAATTCCGTGCAAAAAATTTAACGATTCATTTTAACATCAAAATAAAAGAAAAAGGAGCGACCTTGATATTGATGATTTCTTGGAGGGTAGGCTCCTTTTCTTGGTTCTCCACTGCATCTGGTGTTGGAGGTCGATTCACCGAATTTCTTCTTATACCGACAAGATAACATGGCGCAAACAGGTAAAATATGACAGTCGCAAGTGTAAATCGTGAATTTTCAAGATAAACAACTCCTGGAAAAGCCAAAAGTTCAACTTTCCAGTCCCTAGCTTTCGGCTAAGACCGCAAGAAGAAATTCTATGCGAATTGAAGAACATGGGAATTACTTACCTGCGTTAATGTCTAGAAATCTAGAATTCTCTGAGAGTTTGCTTCAGCCGAGACGACGAAAGAAGATGAACAGAGGTCATATGATTATAATGATACGACTTCGTTTAGACGTAACAGAGTTTGATGACGTCTTGGTTGAGACGCTATACGCACCGTTCATCTGCATTAAAAAAATAAAAATAATCTCGTTCACAAGGACAATGTCTCCCACACGTGCACCGGAGTCAACCAACGGGGACAACGAAGTGGCGCCAAGCAGTTACCATATGAACAGCTGTGGACGCAATGCTGCATGGCACGAATCCAACAAAAGAATATCATAGGAAAAAAATACACAAACACAAGCTCTGAAACTCTCGATCGAAATTCTTTATCCCATTTTCTGGAATAATTCTCTTCAATCCAGCTGCTTCAATGGCTACCGTGCCTCTCTCCTCCCCTCTGTTCTTGTCTCGAAAACCCATGACTCTCGGTTTCAGCTATGGGGTTTCATCAGATAAACTGATTCTTGGTTCGTTGGGTGCTAGTGTTAGGTTTGGTACTATGAAGAAGGGTCAAAGAGTTAGATTGGCTTCTGTTTGTAGAGCTGCTTCCGTTGTGTTTCGGGACCTTGACGCTGATGAATTTCGACACCCTCTTGATAAGCAGGTCTGATTAATTACATGTTGACTTCTTCGTGTAGGATTAAGCTTTTTATTAATATATGATGATTGGTTTTTTGCTCTGTTTATGGTGAACATTTGAATTCGTGTCTGCTTGGATTAATTAGAGCTGTTGAAAGTAAATGAAATTGCAATGTTAGATGTTGACATAGTAAGTTCAATCAAGACAAAGTTGTACCCTTTGGGGAAATCAAAGCGGTGTAGAAGATGAAATTAAAAGCTTATTTTTCTCAGCAGCCTAACAATTTTTCAGGGTATATAGCTATGCTTCAATTTTTATTTGTTATATTGTGTGTTTGTGAGGCTTAATTTCCTTGGTTTTTTGTTTTCAATTGGCCAGAATACTCTACTATTGAGGGCAATTCCTGGATTAAACGATTTGGGAAGGGCTCTACTTGGTAATATGTCTTAACTTTTCAATCACTGTTGTTTATGACTGTAAGATCATTGTTGTGGTGGTGGTTTATTACAGGTCTATATGACAAATTTAATTAGCTTTCCTTATTTACGGGTGCTAGTAACTTAAAATTAAAAATGCATGAAAAAATGAACTGCATTGGGCTGATAATTGATGTGACATACACTTTTCAAGTTGCAGCTATGGATCAAAGCTTCCATACGCGCTAGTCATAAGTTAAAGACCAACACTGTGAATGCAACATGTTTATGATACTGCCTCTGCTTGTCATTTATATTTAAATTTGGCACATGCCTTTCACTTGAACTTAAGGATTTCAGGTTCTTATGTGAAAGCATAACATGTGGACCCATCATACTTAAGGGATGCTACAATAATTTGTCATGAACAGAGGTTTAGCTCTCTTATCCATTTTGAATATACTTGTTGGTATACCTGCCTGCTTTAGTGGAATTATGGCTGGGAAATGTTTTGTGACTATTATTTTGGCGAGCTTATAGTATTAAGCATTTTTTTCCAATTCGTTATTGCAGGAACTATGATGGAGCAAATCATGCTTCTAGAGAATATAGGAACTTCAATTCTTGTTTCAAAAAACCAGGTTTATACTCAATGGACGTCATGGTAGAGAGAGAGAGAGAGAGAAATGTTGTGTGGTATATCTGTATTTGTTACTGATTGGAACTTTTCAAGAAGTATCAGATTGCAACTGGATTTCTTATTATTTTTCCCTCTCATGTTGAGGTACTTTCAAAATGTGACAATTGAAAAGATAATCCCAGATTTTTAGAATCTCCCTTGTAATTTTTTTTTAACTTCTGTTATCCAATAAGTGTTCTTTTATATTACACTCTTTTCAAATTTTTGTTTTATTATGAAATGCTTAATTCTCCTCACTTAAACATGCATCCTGTATACAATGAGATGGCATTTGATGCGTTTAAGACTATGCATCATCAACTAACATTATTGTTTCTTTCTTTTTTTTTGACCAAGAGTAACTAACTTTATTGCTTGATTGTGCATAAGAGAACTCACAATTTCCTAAACATATAGTTATAGACAATATTATATTGTTGCCTATTAATGTAGAGGACCGGCACTCAACAGACTTTTTAAATGAAAGTACCTATCTCTTCTGGGAACATGTCTGGGAACATGTTTGCTGCATGTATATTGGCCATGGCTATATTGCATATAGAATCCCATCTTTGTCATGTCTTGTGGAACATGGTTACTTTACATGTATTAATTTGTCCAAGTTTGATTGCATATAAAATTATTTTGTCTGTGAGTGTTTGTTTAGTTGATTAATTAGATAGTAATTGTTTTGACATAAAAATTCTTAGAAAAATTTTGTTGTCACCAACTGTTTCTTTTATTTAGTCAAACGAGTCTGCGACATAATGTTCAACGTAAATCAGCTCATTTTACTGATTCAAATTGTTATAATTATTTCCTTGTATCAGCTTCCTGAACTTCATCAGTTAATGACTGAGGCTGCTGAAATACTGAACCTTGAGTCTCCTGATCTGTATGTCCGACAAAGTCCTGTTCCAAATGCATATACGCTAGCTATTAGTGGTAAAAAGCCATTTGTTGTTGTTCATACGAGCCTTGTGGAGCTTCTGTCAAGAAAGGAGTTGCAGGTCTTTTCTTGCTTCTTTATTCCAATCATGCATATGATTATATAAATTTCTTGTTTTTGTCATTCCTGTTCCGCATCTTAGATGTTCCTTGTTATGTGTTCAGATCAGGTTCGTAGTAAATGTGTTTTGGGTAGTTGACTGTAAGCTCTCTCTGTTAGTCAATTTTGTTTCTTTCATTTTTCTGTTCGTCATATTCTTTTACAGTCGCACACATGTGCACACATATATGCTACTGACTTTTATGCTTTTTGATTTTGAAAAATAGGCTGTTCTGGCCCATGAACTCAGTCATCTAAAATGTGACCATGGAGGGTGGCTCACATTTGCAAGTATTCTTACCCTTGGGGCTTATATTATACCTCGTAGGTTTTTGTGTTTTCATTTGGTTGATGTTACTGGCTATGTCTGTTATCTACATTTTGTCCCATCAAATTATGTAATACATATTGAGATAAGTGTGAGTGAACTCTGAACTAAAAGATTTAATATGGCTTCCACTAAAAATCTTTAAGATTTTAAAGGTTAAGTGGTCCTTAGATCATTGAAGACAACTTTCTCTGTTGTTTCCACTGATATTGTGGAGATGTGATAAAGTTGATGATCTAGGCCACTTGGCTGAAATAACTGCAAATGGAGCATTATATACAAAAATCTCACTTCCACCATTATCTATACAAATCTCTGTAACGGCTTCTCTTCCTCGTTACTTATAAAAATAATGTATTTTTCACAGCTTTCTCCCATGTGGCAAGGGAGGTTATTTAATTAAGGGATAAAATTCATTTCTATGTTGAGTGTTTTATCACAACCAAGTACATAACTGAGATTAAAGTTTCCAAACCTAATGATGCAAATAATGTTGGACCTATTTATTTTTACTATTTCCTGAGAAATTTAAATTAATTGCATGTGGCTGCCTGAATTAGCATTTCAGTCACAGATCATTGTCACTTAATATGATACTTGGATTTAAGATTTACTTACTATCTCTGGTAGTCTGAATACGTGTGTTTTTCTGCAGGACTTGGTGGGTTCATAGCTCAGACTTTAGAAGAACAGTTATTTCATTGGTTGCGAGCAGCAGAACATGTAATCGTGCAGCCCTACTTGTTGCCCACGACCCTAAGGTATAGAAAATAGACATCTAAAAACAGCAAAACTTGTAGTCTTCAATTATTTCAGTTATGTTTGTCATCTAATTTTATTTTATTCTCCTACAAGAGGTTGTCATCTCTGTTATAATGAAATTAGCGGGTGGCTGTCCATCCATGTCTGATCAACTAAATGTGGATGCATTTTTGGAGCAAGCTCGCTCTTACAATGAAGCTTCTTCAACTCCAATGGGGTGGTACTTAAGGTGGAGAGAAACAATAGGGGAACTCCAAAAGCTTGGGTTTATCTATTTTCCTTTGTCTAACTCTACGTTGTCCAGAAATGCTCAAACAAGGAAACTCTCACATCCTCTACGTGTTTTGCGTGCCCGTGTTGATGCGTGGTCAAGAAGTCAGGATTACACGTCTCTCCTGAAACGCAGGGTTCAGATGGAGGCCACACAAAATGTTTAGCATTATAATGGTTAGTTACCAATCATTATTTTCTTTTTAATTTTCCAAAATCATTTAAATTTTATTTTCTAATTGAAAATGTGCTCGCCTTGAAGTCATTACATAAAATTGCACCTAGAAGCTAGAATGTGAACATCTACATTTCAATTAAACCACATCGAAATACTTCCATCATATTCTGCGGGACTGTTGGTAGTATAGGTTGCTCATAATTCATTTCTAGTTCTGGTAATCCAATTGGCAGGCCAGTAAATGACAGGTCACGCTCAGATATCTGATCCATGCACCCTACTTATATTGCTTTGATTTTGATTGGATTTTCTTCTGGATGCTTATTTAGGTTCCTTCTTTCTCTTGCATGATTTAGTCCCTCACATTTCAAACCTTAATTGTAAAGGAGCAGAGAACATGGGAGATGAAGAAAGTACTAGAGCATTCATAGCCACAGTGAAACCTTGGCCTAGACACACTGCAAATTTACGATTAGGAATAAATATTCTGGCTTGTAAGTATGGCAGATACACAGTCGTGAAAAGTCGTTCTCCCACTTGATACTACAATCAGACTGTTCACTTTTTGTTGCACTATCAAATGTATAGCATTTTAAACTCCTATACTTGATGGAATCAACATGTTGAGTATTCTTGTAACACATGTATGTTTTTTTCCATGTCCGAGTGGTGTTTGGACTCTCTGTAATAGTTATTTGTCGTTGAATGTCTTCCAAGCTGTGCATATCACTTAAGAGACTGATCCTCCAAGGCTTGAGATTTAATATGGTAACTAAGGTAGTATTGGTAATATAACTGCAGATAATGATTGGGGAAAACTGCTTCCAAAATAGTATTCATCCGGGAGAATTTTGGAGGCTAACAATTTCAACACTCAAAAGAGGTTTAAGTGACTGATACAGACAAGAGGGTTGCTAAAAATCTGAATAACAAAAACATTTGATATAATCACTCGTTAATCATAAAACTACTACAAGAATTAAAGCACAAATCAGAATCTCCAAGTTCAATTCTAATTTCAGTCCGTGAGAGGCACTCAGAACCACATCATCGATCACAGGACCATAGAACACACCATCTTTTGTTTGGTTTGTGTTGTAGCTGAGAAAGCTGATTGGAGTTGGACCTGTACCAGCCTTGAATGTCACAGAATGTTTGATGGCTGATCCTGTCCCTAAACTTTGCCTGTAAAGTTTTGAACTATTGTTCTACTTGGACCCTTACTATAAACTTCCCCTCACATGCATCATTAGCATCTCCTAGTGTAAAATCCAAATGGTATGCAGAACCCTCATTGAGCATTGCAGCTGTCTGTATGCCAGCCGAAACAGAGACAATATCAATATATAGCAGCATTGCCTTTCCGATCAGAGAAGTGTTTTGAGTCGGTATATTTGTCTATTCCTATCACAGATCACTGCAGTAATGCAGACTGGACAGGACTTGGTGCCGGTTCAAGTAGAATCCCCTCAGTAGAATGACTCAGGAAATCTGGACCAGCTTCAAATCTTCCATTCAGCAGTAGGTTGTCTATGCGTCCAACCGAAAAGTGAAAAACAAGACTTCAGTAGGAGAAAATGGAAACTTATTTTGAGAGTTTAGAGCTTATTTGCATGATATAAGATTGAATGCTCAAGAAGAATGAAGTGTTCAAGAAATCTGTTTACTTGTTGCTAAATCTGGCAACTGTTTCAAAAGACTCAAATGGGTGAGTTAAAATGGTCAACAATTTCCACATAACAATTGATATTTTGTAAGCAAGAAACTGTGGAAACATTAAAAAGTAATTCTTTACTAAATAACATTGTGCGATTCAGCCGTTATATTTTTCACAGTTAGAAACACACGTACCATTGCATTGAACAAGTGTTTGCTGGTTTTGATAAGCAGCGTATCAATCACTGGCCAACATGTGGAATTTGCATCAGATTGTGTTGTTTGGCTTCGAATCACAAGATTAATGGGCTTATCCTGATCCCACCTGCCCAAGTAATGACCATAGCTCTCCCAAGTTTCCTTCCCATAATGCTGCTTCAGAGAGAAGACTCCATGGCTGTCCGGTGCCGAAACTGCTATATCAGCATTGGCCGAATAAATCTGACCACCTGGGGCAACTGGACAAGGCTAAAATTATGTATATAACTATCAACGTTGGCAAGGAAAGTCTGGTTGATCTTTCCATCTCGACCCAGTTGTATGGCGTGTCCATTATCTGGCAGGGTTACGCTTTGACTAGCTGTTTCATACTGAATTGTCCCTTCAAAACTCCATCCTGGAATCGTGTTGTTTCCATTCAACAGCACAAATGGGGTGCTGTAATTTGCTGTTAACTTTGTTGGTGGGGATTGAAAATCTGGATTCTGCAGAAGATCAGTGGTTGAAGAAAAAAGTGTACAAAATTAGACATGAAATCTTAAGAAATGGTTATAGGTGAAATGCATTGCTGATTTTACCCGCAGATGCTAATCCTATGAACAGAAACTAGAGCAAAAACATTTCGGGCCGCATTTTCTTGCTTAGAGAAAGCAGAGAACTACCACATCATGCAACATATCTGCAGAGTTGAAGGCGTTGACTTTTTGCAGACAAAGTCTATTGATATTATATTGTCGGGACACCCACTGAGATTTGGAGAAAGCTGGATGAATATTAAATGTTTTAATTTTTACTCCCCTCTCACTTGAAATATTAAAAAAAATAAATAAAATTCATAAAATTCTAATTTCAAATTGGTGTGTGTGTGTATATATATATATATATATAATTTTTAAATAATCTTATTTTTAGATACATTTCTAATTTTAGTGAACTTTAAAATTAGTTATTATTTGTAACCAAAAAGAAGTCGTATGGATGATTTTACCTCCACACTCTCTAAATTTTGTTAGGAGAAATGGGTTTATTCGTTGTTAATTCGAGCCATCCATTGGCTCATCATCTTTAATGATACTGTACATTCATTGGTAGAATGGTGATATGGGAATTGGAATCAAAGATTACCATCTACTTGTTCATTTATTGTCCTTCATTCAAACAAGTGAATCAAGAATTTCCCACTGCTTATACATGGTTATAAATATTTTAAGGAGTTACAACTCTAGTGTTCAAAAATGGCGCATAATTGCAAACCTCTGAGAGTTACGTGTACTTGATTATCGACCTGAGCTTCGGGGACGAGTCATTACTCATAATCCTTGAAAATTGTACGCATGGGAACGACACAACTGATTCACGAGTAGAGATCCGATTGTCTACTAATGCAGATAAATCATTTTTGACCAAAAAAATTAGTGACTTTTAGTGTTTTCTGATGCGTATGTACACTAAAATTCAATGATCATTGAGTACCATCAACATGGCTCCACCCGGGTGTTTTATTCAACTTCCCTTCTTTCATAACCTTTCTTAGCCTCGTCACATCTTCCCACCTTCCAGCCTCTGCATACATGTTAGACAAAACAACATAAACCCCATGATTACCAGGTTCCAAAACAATCATCTCTTTCACCACTCTTTCCGCAACCTCGATATTCCCATGAGTTTTACAAGCTGCCAACAAAGCTCCCAACATCACCGCATCAGGTTTCCACCCCATTTCTTTCATCAATTCCTCAGCCTCTAATACCTTCCCACCTCGACCAAAAAGATCAACCATACACCCATACTGTTCAATCTTGGGCTCAATGCCATGCACTCTCTTCATGGAACCGAAAATCTCACGGCCAACATCGATTAACCCGGCATGGCAACAAGCAGATAATACCCCAACAAATGTTATGTCATTTGGCACAATTTGTTCCTTCTCTAGCTTCCGAAAAAGATTAAGCGCTTCTTCAGCGTCTCCATAATTAGCAAGCCCGCAGATCATGGCATTCCACGTGGCAATATTTCTCTCGGGCATGGAATCAAACAATGTTTTAGCCTCTAAAATTGCTCCATTCTTTGTATACATGTGCACCAACGCGGTGCCAAGAATCACCCCAATTTCAAGCTCCCTCTCTTTGACGAAGGCATGAACTTTCACTCCTAATTCTAAGCAACCGGACTGCGCACATGCAGACAACACAGAGACTAAAGTCGGGCTATTGGGCGCAAACCCTTCTAAAATCATTTGATCAAACAGCCTTAACGCTTCATTAGCACGAAAATTTTGCGCGTACCCAGAAATCATCGTAGTCCATATATTCAAAGTCCTGCTACTAATTTGGTCAAACACTTGACGTGCATTGTTTAAATCACTCGATACCGTATAACTTCTTATCAAAGCATTAACAACATGCAAATCCAAATTCAATCCAGATTTCAGAACATGGGTATGAATCTGTTTACAGTAATTCAAAGAGCGAATGTTGGAACAAGCCTTGAGAACAAAAGGGAACGTATGTTGATTTGGTTCAAAACCAGTCCTTCTCATGTCCATATACAGAAATATTGCTTTATCTGGATTTTGACTGCTAGCTTGAGCTCTAATGAGAGTGTTCCACATGAAATGGTTTGGATCTTGAATGCTGTGGAAGAGTTTTGCAGCATATGAGAGATCGCCGGAATAGGATAACGAACAATAGGTAAGTAAACGACTGGCGGCGAAGTTGTCGTGAATGCGAGAAGAAACTATCATTTGCGCGTGGATTTGTTTAAGTTGGTGCATTGACTTGCATTTATCTGCGAGAAGAGACAGCTGCTGTCGGTGGTGAATAAGAGATGTACGGGCGACTGGCATTTCTCCGATCGCCTCGCCCAGCCATTAACTATAAAAAATAATCACAAAACGACGTCACATCAAGCGCACGGCACAATGCGTCTTCGGGTTGCGGACTTTACCAATTTTCCCCCCCCAAAAAAAAAGCGAATAAATACGTACACAAATTCCTAACAGTAAAAACGACGTCGCACAAACACCAAAATGCGTCGTCTCTGCGTTGCTTCATCATCAGCACCGTTAAGGAACGTGGGTCCCATTTCATATGAGCGTCAGCCGTTAGTTGTCATCTTCCTTATCCTCCGTCGCCATTACTCAGAGTCACATGCGCAAGTTTCAATTCTGTGGAGGAGAGAAGAGAAGAGAAGAGAAAGGAGAAGCTACGAGAATGCCAGGGCTCACAGCACCATCCAATTACTCTCGGGAGCCGCCACGTCACCCTATCCTTCAAATTAATTCCAAGGTAAAGCTTTTTATTTTTTCATTTGTAACTTCAGTTTTGGCATTTCGTGTACGTTAGATTTCTGTTTGATTGGGTGAAATATCAGATCGATCTTCCATATTAAGTTTTTTGGGACTCAATAGAATTATTTGATCATCAGTTGTTATCCACTGAACAAAAATTTTTTAACAATACTAATCGTAATAAGCCAATAAGAAATATCATTTGAGCCTGTTATGTGTGTTTTGCAATTGTTGTTGCAGGAACCATTTAATGCAGAACCGCCACGGTCGGCTTTGATTTCATCTTATGTGACGCCTGTTGATTTTTTCTACAAGAGAAACCACGGTCCGATCCCAATAGTTGATGATATTGAAAAGTAATGTTTCCTCTCGTGGTTTTATTCTATACACTCCATGTTTGATAGGAAGGAAAAGGATGAAAATGAAGAGTTGAGAGAAATTTGAAAAAGGAAGTGGTAAAGAAGGCTCATTCATTTCATATTTGTATGATGTTGAAGGAGAGGGAAAGGAGGTGATTGTTACTTTGCGCTTTGGTATTTCTTGTTGTGGGAAGAGAAGGGAAACTATTATAGGTTAATTTGGCCTTTTGTGATTATACATTAAGTTGTTTATACTTGTCAATGTTGAAATTTTTAGATATTGGTTTACAGACTCAGTATACCTCTCCCATTTTTTTGTCATTATTTTGTACCGGCAAAACAGGAGTGGTAGTCTTCTCTGTGTCCTTTTTCTTTCCTCCTCAGTTTCCTTCTCTCACCAAACTGAGACTTGAAATTTTTTATTTCTTATTTTTTATAATTGTTTCAATGATTTCATTACCCATTTGGTAATGCAGCTATTGTGTCTCGATACGTGGTTTATTTGAAAATCCGAAAGACCTGTTTATGAGGGATATTAGGTAAGGTGCAAGCTGTTTGTTGTGTAATGCCTGTCAGTTTTACCTTCTTTGGCAGTGGAAAAAACATCTTTTATTCTGTTTTGGAAAATTTACAAAGTTTCAATAAGGAATTTGACTTTATTGTCTAATAACAGGATGCTTCCAAAATACAATGTCACTGCCTCTTTGCAGGTATTATTTGTGATTAGTTTTTACAAAGATCAACCTTTTTTCTTTTTCTAATCATGGTGTAATTGAACTGTTGATTTGGCTTGTGTGTTTTATGCCGATTCAGTGTGCTGGTAACAGAAGGACAGCAATGAGCAAAGTCAGAATGGTGAAGGGTGTTGGCTGGGATGTTGCTGCTATAGGAAATGGTTTGTTTCTTTAATAGTGGACCCATAATCAGATTGCATTTGCCTTTCTTTTTATGAATATAAAATATAATGGGTAAAATTCCAATATGCCCCTTGACAGATCGTTAAATTAGTTTGTATGGTTATACATGTGTAGAAAACATACAAAATAATGAGGAAAACAATAAAACAGGAAAAAAAATAACAGCATCCAACTCTTGAGTAAAAGAAGGATTTTGTAGAAATTCCTTTGTAGTGGAAGCCTTAAAGGATACCCAAAACAAACTTCATACTGTAGAAAATGCTTCATTTCTTCTCGGTCATAAAAAATTGTTTTGTTCCTTTCTACCAAATAATCCATAAAACACCCATAACTCACACTACTATAGCAGCACAACCTTATTTTTTCTTGACTAAATCAAGTATGCTTCTCAGAGAATGGGGAGATACAATAGAATGGGAGAGCCCAACTCATTTTGGCTACTTGAAAAAGAATTAGCTACATATTAAAGGCACTAGGTCAAAGATGAAAAAGATGATTCAATGCACTTTCGTAGCACACCAAAGTGATGAAACAAAACTGTTTGACCTTTTCCTTTGAATCATTTCATAGGAGTTAACATCTTACCATGAGCAACTATTTCAGCAAAACCTTGAACCTGCAGTCTTTTTTAATTTCCAAATAACCGAAGATGGGTGAAGATAGCTGGTGTAGTTATCTGCCAACGTTCAGAAGAAGATTTTCAAGAAAACAGTCTCGATTTATCAAGTAATTAGGATATTTTTGTCCTCTCTTTATGAGTCCAACGTAATATTATCAAATGAAGCCAACAAAGACACAGGTTGAACGATCTCTGTACTTGAGTTTTCACTGTGTTTATTTCTGTCATCTATACTCAGTACAAGTTGTGCTTCAAATGATAACAATGCAATAGATTATCCCTATGAGCAGAAAGGGACAGTATTTTTGGAATTATAATTCTATTAAATTAGCTTTCTAAATTGCCATTCACGTTTGTTTGACCTTTACTTGAATTATCCTGAAATATGTACTAATCGTTTTCCTGTCTGTTCTCTGTGGTTAGTGCTAATTCTCATATTTATGATTTCCTTTCAGCTGTCTGGGGTGGTGCCAAATTGACTGATGTTCTTGAACTGGTTGGGATCCCAAAATTGACAAGTGTCACTACGTCGGGTGGAAAACATGTTGAATTTGTAAGCATTGACAGGTGCAAGGTACACGCTGACCTTTTAATATCATTCTGAAAATCTTCTGTCATTTGGTGGCAAATGGAATTTGCTAGAGAAATTGTGCAATTTTGCAGGAGGAGAATGGGGGTCCATACAAAGCATCAATTCCACTCAGTCAAGCCACAAACCCTGAAGCTGATGTTTTACTTGCTTATGAGATGAATGGAGAGGTTAGTGTACTTGCCTTCATAGGATCTTGTGCTTATGTAGGTGAATGTGTTACTCTTGAAAATCAAAATTGATTGGGAATTGTTGGTAGTGCTTCTACAGTAGAAAACAATTATATGAGAAAAAATTTTGATTTATGTTTCCCCGTATTCTTCTACTGACAGGATGTCAGGTTCTCCCCATCCCTTGCATTGGGACCTTGCATCCTGTTGTAGCTTTGTTTCTTTGTGTTTTAGGGCCACTACCTGCTTGAACCCTGTCAAATTAATCTGTTTGTGGATGTTTAAGTCAAATGCTTACATCAATGAAGCTGATGCACTTCACTGCCACTTAAATGCAATCCTAGAGCAATATGCTTGATGACTGGGGCACTTTTGATTCAATTATGAAGCAGTCTTGCTCCAATGTGTGTGTTTGAAGTTTGTTAAATTATGTTGGATGTGATTGTTGGGATTTCTTTGATGCCTTTTGCTCAGATCTTATCTCTTGTTACTGCATGTGCTAATCTTAATATATTATCACTGGTCTTCTACCTTTCCTTTTCTTCTTAATGTAAAAGCATTTTTTGGGAACATAATCTTTAACTGTGTTGTTCTAACGGTAAATTTATTGTTATTATAATGCCAAAGCCTCTTAATAGGGATCATGGTTATCCACTGCGAGCAGTTGTACCGGGTGTTATAGGTGCCCGTTCTGTCAAATGGTTGGATGCCATCAACATC
Organism: Xylocarpus granatum; assembly: GCA_019650275.1. Lineage (NCBI taxonomy): Eukaryota > Viridiplantae > Streptophyta > Magnoliopsida > Sapindales > Meliaceae > Xylocarpus > Xylocarpus granatum. The sequence continues at coordinate 288,577 of BNST01000711.1, forward strand.
ATTGCAGAGGAATGTCAGGTTGGAATCAAATTTGTTTGTTCTTAATTAGTTTTATCATGTGTATACATGTGTCCATATAATATGTATAACTTCACATTGTTACTTTACAGGGTTTCTTTATGCAAAAGGACTACAAAATGTTTCCGCCATCTGTCAATTGGGATAACATCAATTGGACTTCTAGGAGGCCTCTAATGGATTTCCCTGTTCAGGTATTAACTTGATGGTGCTTCTATTTAGCCGAGTATTGAGTGCTTGTACATGAAAGACATGAATGATTGCTGTAAAAGCCACTTTCTTCTTTTGATTGAGAAGATTTGAGCTATGATCTACCCAAAATCTTTCCATCTCATGGCCACTTGAGCTAATGCCTAAGGGAAAATTATTCCTGCTTCTAAAATTGGATTGCGAAATAAGATGTTTGCTGAATTTTGTAATCATTTACATCCCAGAGCTGGAAAAAATGGTAAATATAAATTCTGGTTGACTGGTTACTGCATAATTAGTTTTTCAATGAGAAACATTCAACATAAATCATATTTTAATGCAATAATTACTTGACTAATACTGGAAAATTGTTGGTTGACAGTGTGTAATTTGTTCTCTGGAGGACGTGAATGTGATGAAGCCTGGAAAGGTTAGTTGTTTGCATTTATGTTCTGTTTTTATCATTATTGCATGCAAAAACACATTCACCTTGTGACAGTTTATCAATTTCTGAGATCAATTTTCATGTGCACAATTGAGAATTTTACCTAGCTTTTAATCATTTAAAGGTCTATCGATTTAGACAGCAAATCAAATTTGAATTAGGTATAAATTTCTTGAATGATCAGGATAAATTTAGACTAACTGTTTAATAATCTTTTTCAGTGTCCTGTAAGGTATGACACTCAGCACCATACTTGGGTTTCTTATCTTGTATCGAGCTATCCAAATTCTTTATTTCTAATTATTATGGCACGTATGCTTGCCCCTTGAACCAAGAGCTGGACCAAGATCCTTCACATTGAATCAATGCTGAATGACAGATCCTTTACTATGATACAACTTGCAGGTCAGAATTAATGGATATACCTTATCTGGTGGTGGCCGTGGAATTGAGAGGGTAGATGTATCTGTTGATGGTGGAAAAAACTGGGTAGAAGCCTCCAGATACCAGAAGACTGGTACTCCATACGTTGCCGATCACACGAACAGCGACAAATGGGCATGGGTACTTTTTGAAGTAACCGTTGATATTCCACGTAGCACTCAAATTGTAGCCAAAGCGGTATGTCATCTTTTTCTTGATAAACCAAATTATCTACCGTCATAGTGTTTTATCTCATATGACCACGGATATATTGATGGGAGGTATTTAGTAATCAAATATAATTGTATTTAAAAAACGCACGCTATCCAAGTATTGTATCAGAAGGGATAGACAGTGAACTCAAATGAAAAGACAACTCCAGACAAAATCCCAGAGAATTAAATTAATGGAACTGACCATTTAATAGAAATCTGAGAACTTCTGTTTGCCCCTTAGGTATTGTGAAAATGTCATATATTCCATATAACAATGTTGTTATATTCATTTCATATGTGACAGGTGGATTCGGCGGCAAATGTCCAACCTGAAAACGTGGAAACCATCTGGAACTTGAGAGGAGTGCTCAACACCTCCTGGCATCGGGTTGGTGTCCGAGTGGGACACTCGAGTATGTGAACCAAACATGGCGAAAACGAAATAAAGTAACCGAATAGCTTGTTGGCATGCTGTAGTAAGTAGCTGGCTTTTCTTTTGATGGCCCACGAACAAATTTAATGTATTTAAGCTTGATGATGATGATGGTGTTTACGAGGTTCTTGATGTGGCCGTGGGGGGATTTTTTCTTTTTTTCTCTCTCGGGCGCTGCATTTTTTCGGGGCTAATTGCAGTATTCCATTGTCCTCGCTTCTGGACCAACGACGAGCCTAATTAAAACTAATACTGTGAGAAGTTATGCCCAAACCAATATTAAACTCACCTTAAATCTTAGAGCTCTATTATTTATCAAAGTAGCCTTCGGTGGCAAGTCAAAAGGTAGATAATTGGTTGGCGCAATGATACTTACGTGGGGGAGGAATTGGTTCGATCTATTCATTATGAGATTTCTGTGGTACTGAAACAATGGTGGAGTGATGGGCCTACTTCGGAAAGTGGTAATGATATTGATAGGATAAGAGTTACAATCACATCTCTCTCTCTCTCTCTCTCTCTCTCTCTCTCGTATCATGTCATATGCAGCTGGTATTCTTTTCTGTCAATGTTACTTCCTGGCCAAAGGCAAGATTGTTAATAGCTAACTCTATCTGTCTGTAGTTCTAGCTCTGGAGCTGACCTAGTTTTTGGTTCAGCATGATAGACAACAAAAACAGAAAAAGAATCAGTTTATATACGAGGTTTAAAGGAAATATGTTCATTTGCCCACAGGTTATTTGTCTCTTCCATGTGTTTGAATACTCATATTACGCTTTCATGCAGCAAATAAAAGTAGTACTCAGTGGAATCAAAAATAGTACATCATTATTACATTTGATCATGGAAGCAAAACCAAAAATGGGTCTGCAGAAGCACAATCCTCGTTGGTTTTTTGGTCAAAAATAGTACATCATTATTATATTTGATCATGGAGGCAAAACCAAAAATGGGTCTGCAGAAGCACAATCCTCATTGGTTTTCTGGCATGCCAAAAGGGGGGGCTTCAACTTTCATCCAAAACAACTTGGCTTCATGAACTTTAATTTAGTTGAGATTTCACTGTGCGTGCGACTGTATGCATGTGTAAAATAGTATGAATATAATGCCTAAGAATTAAAAAATAGATTATAGATAAACCTTATCAAAATCATTATCATAAAACAGTTTTTTGCTTTAATATAATCATAATTCATTCCCCATCGTCCTTATCCTTCTTCAACTTGTGGCCATTGTTGCAAGGTTCCATTACTATTTGCACATGAAATCATAATCGTTTGTCACCTTCTCATTGTATTTCAATACAGTATCCTCCTTTGTTTGCATCAGCCATTGCACTTGCACTTGCACGCCAAGACAGGACATGTTAAGGAAACACCCACTTGTATTCGCATCTCTGGCCACATATATTTGAACCATAGATCTTGCCCTTTTCTCTACCATAATTACCATTTGCTTATTGTTATGACGACAGATTTTCAATTATTTCACACTTGATCACACTTTGCAGCTTTAATTTATTTTAACATTGCTTTTATTGGTGGTGGGGTGGCAATGAATTGGAATTTATTGAACAACCCAAAGTGGATTTAGTCACGTTTCGAAAGATGACCGGCCCATTTGCTGTCGGCTACAGAATATACAAAGGAAATTTTTCATTCATATACATAATTTACGCAAGAATAACTACAATAAGAAAATGTCTGGAACTGAGTGGTGGATGAGAGAGGTGACTGGAAGTCTTCTGTATCAATAGGACAAGTGTCCATTAAAATGGTCAATTGATTTTGATTGAAGTAGACGTGTTGTTGTTTGCATGCAGCAGTTGTAGCCATCAAGATTGGCTTTTAACCCCACACGCGGATTGGAAGACCAGTCTTTCATTGTCTTCTTCATTAGTTAGAGATCTCCCTAGGTTTTCGGTACGACATGAATGTCTAATAACAATAATAAATAGAAGCTGGCTGGCCATTGATATTAAATGAACCCCATTTTCATCACATGGGTATTTGACTTGAATAAATAGGGCTGTAGAGAGTCTCCTCTAGTCTTCCAGACAAGTTAATTGACTTCGGGTAGATTCTCAATTTCTTGCATTCTTCTTACCCCAATTAGTTTAATGAACTCTATAATGCCATTTTAGTTACACAATAATAGTGGGAATCTATCCATAACGAAGTACAATGGATATGTTGATTGCTGTGATCTAACTGTGTGTGTGGTTCCTGAGAATTCTATAGCAGTATACAGCAAGCAAGCAATGGCCTGCCATGTTAGCAGTATATTTAGGTATGCGTACAATCGACGTGTTTTAATAGTTTTATTCCTTTGGACAGTGGGTTAGTTTCAGGAGAGAGGATGGTTTTCGGGTAAGTAGATCACGATCCTGACATGATATCATCAGTAAGGTAGCGGAGAGGCACACACAACCCCTTTAATTAACTTTACTTGCATACCTAGCAAACAACTTATAAATCACAGACTCTCGGCTTTAACTGTTAACACTTGCAAATCTATATTTCGGGGATGCCCCTGAAAGCTATGGGCAAGCAGCATATGCAAGTTGATGAAGCATACACAAAACAGAAGACCGACCAGATATCAGACGCAGGAGAGAGATTGGCACAGCATGTCTCTCTATGATTCAACTGCACCGATATTGTCTCATTATTGAGGTGCATAATTGTAATAGCGCGCACACAAAAAGAAAAGAAAAGGGCACATATGGATCCGTGTATGAAGAACAAATTAAAAGGCATACTGTTAGTTCTTCTATGAATATTAAAAGAGAGCTAATTCTGACTACGTAAATATAGAAAGCCGTAGACTTTCAATGTATGAGATGCCAATTTGTGCACGGTTACGGTTTTCAAACGGTATTCTCTTTTTGTTACATAGTCATTATCCTTCCCTCCCCACATTTCGGTTGACAGCGTGCCAGGATGATGAGCATTTTCATGTCTTTCTTTTCATCGAGCCTCGGCTTCTTTGTTATGCTATCGATGTTTCTTTACATTTCTCACGTTATTTTATGTGAATTTAAGCGAGTTTCCAAGTTTTCAGGCCCGCCAACGTTTCCGATAATCGGTTGCTTGATATCCTTTTACAGAAATCGGTACCGTCTGTTGGATTGGTATACAGAACTCCTGGCGGAATCGGCCACCAACACCATCGTTGTTAGCCGGTTTGGTGCTCGACGGACCGTTGTGACAGCTAACCCGGAAAACGTTGAGTACATGCTCAAAACCAACTTTAACAACTTTCCGAAAGGCAAGCCTTTCACTGAAATTCTCGGTGACTTTCTCGGCTCTGGGATATTCAATGTAGATGGAGAGCTTTGGCGGTCTCAACGCAAGCTCGTTAGCCATGAGTTCAGCGGAAACTCGTTGAAAGAATTTGTGATGAATACATTGAAGGAGGAAGTTGAAAACCGGCTGTTGCCTGTGTTGGAATCATTAGCAAAGTCATCGGAAGTTGTAGATTTGCAGGAATTGCTAAGGAAAATTGCTCTCAACTTGGTTTGCAAGGTTTCACTGGGTATAGATCGATGTTGCTTAGATCCTTCTTCAACTGTTCCACCTATCGCCGAAGCTTTCGACGTGGCGTCAGAGATATCTGCCAGACGTGGAGCTGCGCCTTTGTTTCTGGTTTGGAAGATTAAGAAATGGCTTCGAATTGGATCGGAAAGGAGGCTTAAAGACGCCGTGAAAGAGGTTCGTGAGTACGTTGAAGAGATTATTAATAAAAAGAAGACGATGATGATTAAGGAAGAAGGAGAAAATTGCGGTCAGGATATGTTATCTCGGTTGATAGCGGCTGGCCAAGAGGAGGAAGTGATAAGAGACATGGTGATAAGTCTCATCATGGCAGGAAGAGACACAACTTCAGCAGCAATGACATGGCTGTTCTGGTTGCTTTCCTGCCATCCGGATATAGAGCAAGAACTGGTCAAGGAGGCTACAACTATGAATGAAAAAATATCACATTTGGAATCATTAACGGAGTTGAAATTAATGAAGGCTTGCATTTGTGAATCAATGAGACTCTATCCTCCTGTGGCCTGGGACTCAAAGCATGCCGCTGCGGACAATTTGTTGCCGGACGGCACAGTTGTTCAGGCGGGAGATAGAGTGACATACTTTCCTTACGGAATGGGCAGAATGGAAGCATTGTGGGGGAAAGACTGTTTCGAATTCAAACCGGCACGATGGTTCTCAGAACGAAACTGTGCGAAGGGAGAGCCAGAGAAGGTTAGTCCGTATAAATTTCCAGTATTCCAGGCAGGTCCAAGAGTATGTCTCGGGAAGAAGATGGCCTTCATTCAGATGAAATTTATTGTGGCCTCGATACTCAGCCGATTCGAAATCAGGCCCGTCAGGTCCGATCAACCGGTATTTGTACCACTCCTGACAGCCCACATGGCCGGCGGATTAAAAGTTTTGATTCGCAGGAGAGGAAGATTAAGATGAGACTTTTCTACTTATTTATTCAAAGTCAATGGTTCTTGTGTGTGATGGGCAACGTATCGCGCCATTGCCTCGCTTGTATTACATTTAGAGGAAAACGATTATGTACATCAATCCTATATTGAAACTTAATACATATTTTAATCAGCATGGCTGATCAGAAGGATTATATTCATCAATCAAGACTGGACATGGTTTAGTAATTAAATTTGGTCGGCAAGCACATGCGTACTCGGAATGCTTAATTCACATGTAGTAATTGTTTAATAGTAAAATCTTATTAGTCATTGTGTCCAGCATTTCCTTATGGCTTTGCCTCTCCCTTTTTCTCTCTCGTGTTTTGGACAATTAACAATTTAAATTATGTTTTAAGACAACTTCAAGCTACAACAGCACGAATTGAATCCTGACCCGACTTGACCAAGGCACGAGTCATTTACAAATAAAAAAGAAGTATGAGAAGGGTATTTTCCTTTATCTTAATAGTGTGGGAACCGAAGTTTCACAGGAAATACGAGGGAGATTAGGGATGAGTTTCAGAATGATAAAATCAATATACGTTCGTGCATATTGCAAAATGACAGTTTGATTATATATATTTGCTTACCGTGTGCTTCGAGATCTCTATAGAGATAAGCTTCCAAACTGTTTATTCCATGCATCATATGTAACAAGCTCATTCGAAGAAACAGAGGCCCGCACCTGCTGCAATGCATTCTCAAAGTCCTGTGTAAAAAAGTGAAAAAAAAATGTCCAGGTGTGAACAATCTGATAGTAGAACTTTTAGGACATTCCAGGTGTATGTGTGCAATTGAATGTTCAATTTTCTTAGTTTTACTCCTATTATTACCTGAAGGGTTACGGGTCGCATATCCTCCTTTTGCAGCTGTGTAATTTCTATTCCCTGTTTCAGAGCCTCTCTCAGCGGACCCATAGATGCTTCCTTCACTAAGTTTTTCATGTCTGATCCTGAATACCCTAGAAAAGAAATACACCAACCAGGAAAATTTGAAACAAAAATTTTCAATAAGAATGCATAAAATTAAAAGTAAAGAACCATGGGAAGCTAATAAATTTAGCTTTGAATGGTTCAGAATATAGACCTTCAGTTAATTTGCATATGGCAGTAATATCTTCATCAGAAAGCTTGAATAGTCCATCCTTCTCTAAAAGATTGCGGACGATCCAGGCTCTTGCTTCTTCATCTCCCCAATCAGCATGTTAGTGACAAATTTTGCTGTGATAGAAGTAGTTAAAGGAAATAAAAGAAATATAACTTGCACCTGATGAAGGAAGGGGAATATAAAGCCTCTTAGTAAGCCGCCTCCGTGCCGCTTCATCAAGTTCTTGGGGTCTATTTGTTGCTCCTGAATAATTTTAGGATGAAAAAACAATTACAATGTCGATTGAGCTACAGAAAATCAAGGGTAAAGTAGAGATGGAGAGCAAAACCAGCATAAACTGGAACAGTCTGGTTTGTTGCATTAAAAGAATACTAATTAGCTTCACTTTCACCAATATTCAATAACACTTGCATAGGCGTATGTATTGCTTGCTTAAAATTTTGGAACTAACTAACTAAGTTTGTTCAAATTCAATAATTTATCTTTCTAATATTGTAGATAATTATACCACAGCATTAACATTACTCATATCCTCTATTCACTTGCAGAAAGCATGTTATATAACAAGTTAATTATGCAACGGGCTTCTTTCTCCATATGAATGAATGCTCCATTGACCTTTGGTTCATATTATCCAATATTCCCGGAGTTCACCAATACCACTCTGAAATGTAAGCGCAGCACATTTAGGATCATACAAATTTGGAATAAGGTCAACTGTAAGCAAGGAGAATCACAGAGATTCAGAATACCTGAATTTCTACCAGAACCAAAATCTTGATAGATTCTATGATATTACTGCCTAATACTCTTCATATTTAGTCTTAGGTTCTTTGGGCTTACAATGAAGCAGAGAACTCTAACCACTCAAGACCCATTTTGTATTCTGCTACTACAACTCTGACTTGTAAAAGCTAAAACATTCTAGTAGTCTTTTGCTCTTTAAGTAGCCAGAAAATTATGCAATTAAAAAATTCTCGGACAGTTGCCAAGAAACCATTGCAAAAGAGGAATCAATGATCAGCTTCAAAAAACCTTAAATTTGAGGCAAAATATGCAGGGATTACACTTGCTTCTCATTAATGAACCAATGTCAATCAAAACTTTTCCAAAAACCAGAAAGAATAGACATAAACCAAACAATTGAATTTGAGGAATCAAAGTTACCTATAAGTAGAATTTGTTCACTGCCACTGTCAAAGCCTTCCATTTCAATGAGGAACTGTGTTTTCAGTCTTCTACTTGACTCGTGTTCTCCTTCTGACTTGCGCTGAAAATAAAAACTTTTTCAGCAGAACATTCTACTCACCAGCAAGACTGACGGTTAATACAGTAGAACACACATTCCTCATATTCCAATGGATCAAATAGAATCCAAGCAGAAAGAAACAAATCGAAACCATTAACCTGCTTCACAGAATTTTCTTAGCAGATATATGCAAGGGACTGTTACAGCAACCGTAAGTTACCTTTACTACCACTTCAGGTTTGTCTTTAAAAGCCAGAAGATAGCCTACCTGAGAAAGAAGTGAATCTATTTCATCAACAAAAATTACAGCTGGTTGACGGCAACTGGCAACTCCAAAAAGGGCCCTCACTAGCTTTTCACCCTCGCCAATCTACAGCCATGAATTCAATTGAAATATTACATACAGTATTAGGGTATAGATTGTGTGAACGAACAATCACACAACTAAGGTAAAAGAATAGAAAACTTACCCACTTGCTTGTCAATGAACTTGCAGATATACTGAAGAAGGTTGCTTTTGCTTCACCAGCTATGGCTTTCCCGATCATTGTTTTTCCTGTTCCCTGACAAATAACAGGTAAAGGGTGTATTATAAGCCAGTTATGTTTGACTGATCCCTATACAACATGATTCAGTACTTACTGGGGGCCCAAAGAGAAGAAGACCTTTTCCTGGGGAGCGACAACCTTTAAATATGTCAGGTCGAAGTAGAGGCCATATAACCATCTCCATCACACATTTTTTAGCATGCTCCAAACCAGCTACAACATTGTCAGGTGTTGATTGTAAATTACAAAGAACTTCACAGATAAATGAAATGCCATAAGAAAAAATGAAACATATAAGTTCTGATTTTACCAATATCATTCCACCGAACATTGGGATCACGATCCATAATCTCATTACTAACATGCTCAATCAGACGAGGTTCTAAATTCCTTAATTTTTCGGGAAGCTCTCCATCTGGTCCGCATAGCATTTCCAAACTGGAAGCAGAGCAAGTAATAGTCACTAGAACATGCACATTATCCTTTAAGTTCATAATTGAATACCCAATCCTTGCCTTACCTGGTTAATAACAAATTTACAATCTAATCATGTGTGTTTGTGTCAGAGAGAGAGAGAGAGAGAGAGAGAGAGAGAGAGAGAGGAGGAGGAGTGGGAGAATGATTGTTGTAACATACAATGAACTTCTGAATATACAAAACAAACAGCATAGAACTTGCAGACCCTCTTTGAAATATGAAGAAAGATATTGCTTCAACTTTTCCTTTTCCAGTTAACTATAGGGAAGACTTGCATGCAAGTTCACTTTTTCTGCAAAAGTGCATTCTTGTTTGATTGGTTTGAAGGATAATGGTGTAACTTGATTCACAACAAGCACTACAGGGTGCAGTGAAAATATCATCAGAGGTCGAGGCCTCACGTTTGCCACACTTGTGGTGTTTGGGGGTCCTTTCAATGCAAGAAAAAATGCTTTTAAATAACCAAAACATATCCGGTCAATTTTGTAATGCCTAACTGAAATAGATAAAAACACTTTTTGAATGAGAAAAAACATCACTAGATATATTTTTTAAAGAAGTACTTGGTAAATGTTTTTTTTGAAAGCTCCTTTTGGGCATTAAAAAAATGGGAACTCCATATTTCCGTTCCCATATTTTCAAAAAGAATGTACAACATATGTTTGTTAGAAAATGCTTTTGGTTACTTTTTACAGTATTTGCTTTTACTCGAAAGTAAACTCTACAAAAACCTCCAAAATGCACCCTATATTGATGAAACATGCTATAATAGTTGAAGCTCCTCAGAAGATACTGGTTATTCCCACCTTAAAATTGACATTGCTGATTCCTGTCACATGTGAACGAGGATATATTTCAAGTTGTTCTATTTTAATGATACAAATTTACATAACTCACCATGCCTTTGTAGATTCATCTAATGCATCTTCACTCTTGCCTTTGACTCTTGAAGTCATGTTTCCAACATTGCTGCCATTAGATCTAATAGGGGGAACAAAATTACCACGGACTCCACGACGAGGAATACCATATGATTTTGCACCATAACCCCTAATGGAGGGACTGTTATCACTCTGAGGGGAGACTGGAGCACCTGATGATCCCCCCAGCCCTCGTTGTTGCCTTACATCCATTTCCTAAGACAGCAGAGGCTGTGATCAACATTGATGCTTCTGAACAAAATGAAAGCTGGAGAAAAACTGGTTTAGTGTCCAAATAAATGTTGTGAAAACTAATTAAACGCTTATTCCACTCTGAGGTCTTATTTGTTTTTTACTCTTCTTCATACCATCTTTAAAAGGTCAATAGATATCAGATATACACAAGTTAATGAGATGTTTCTACATCAGGTAGCCTGAGAATAGATGTAACCCTGTCCTGTGTAACAAAGAAAGGCATCCAACTCCATACGTGGACGATGTGGATTTTCACCCATAGAGAAGAATAAACAAAGAGGAAAAAGTTCTCCCTTAATGCCAAATAATCACACAACAAAAACTGAGAAAAAGGGTTCAGAGGCAAAAGAAGTACCAATTTTGCTTTTGCAGTTACAAATCCATTTCCAGAAACATTGTCGTCAACCTTTTCAGTGCCTGATGGTGACTTGGAATTGCTGTTTGTCAGGCTGCTAATTTCAGTATGTGCACGTTTCTTCACTAAGGCATTTCTATGTCCTCTTTCTTCCTCTTCAACTTTAACAAAATTGGAGAAACCATTACCCTTGGGAAGGTTGGAGTACAAAGAAGGCTTTTCTACAATCATGCAGTCTTCAGAGCCATTACTTTTGGAGTTTAACCCACTCTTGGACGAACCATTGTTGGTCTTTAAGATGTTGTTTCCATACAAGGATGCCAACTTTGCTTGTGTCATTACTTTTGATGCCTTGCAAATCAAGTTACCCTGTCTGTCTAATCTGCCATCCTGAGACAATTTGAGATTCAGTTAGTTCATCCAGTAGACAACTCATAATTTTCTACTGATTGTGGGGACAAAATATAGAAGACCTTGATACAAAAAAAAAGGGGTCATTAACAACTCAATAAAAGTTAATGTAAGGAGCATCCAATAAGATAAAGAAAAATTTTTACATAGGGCTCTGTTAATGGATTAAGCAATAATAGCAACATATGTGAAAGAAAAAAAATTCTTCTGTGTTCCTTACCAATTCACTTGTAGCCCTTTCATTATATTGCTGTAGATTTGCTCGAAAATATTTTGATTGCTTAATCTTTTCTGTGTTTATGCCTCTTTTCAAGCTAAAAACACAGCCAGGAGCTCTGCCTGCCTGCTCAAATGCTCGGCTGAGAGTACATTGAATGCAAATCATCAACATTGAAAATCAGGAAGTATATGTGATCTCGTGAAATGCGGCATTCAACATTAATGCATAGTCCTTGTCAGCGCACCCAAACCAAAGTTGCCAGACATTCCTCGTAGTCCACATCCACATATATATTTGCTATGACAATGTGCATGATCATTTGGCCAAAATTCTTATGTGATGCTACAATCATTCATAAGCAGTGTGGAATTTCAAGTCAACAAGGTTTAAAACGACTTTGTGTATAAATTATCACATGCCCAGTTATAGAAACGGATATATATTTTAGGTTTTCTAATCGAATGATTTGATTTCAAATTAATAACCGATTATATTAGTAACAAACTACTTATGGTCACCGAAATTTCAGATTTTAGATTCCAAATATAAATTGAAAAGTAAAAGAAACAAAGAAAGGATTTCAGTTTCGATCAATTTCTAGCAGACCAACTTCTCATTAAATTTACATCATACAAGCACAAATGTAACCACAGACAATAAATTTAACAACTTCAATTTTAGTCAACCTCTAATTTTCAAATTTTGAAATATTATCAACATAACATAGACTCAGTATATTGGAAAACAGAGCTAATTAATACAGATAGACCAACAAAAAGAAATTAAATAAAAGCTACACACATCCCCTTCACAATTAATAAGGCTCTAATCACAAAGATATCCAAAATGAATATCGCATTTAAAAGCCAAAATTCAAAAAAAAATCAACATTTCAGATTTTAAATTCCAAGAAAAAAAAATTCTCCAGGTCAAGCTTCAATTTCATCACGCTATTTCACAAGAAACTCAAATCATTCATGCTCAACATATCTTGCACAATAAAACTAAAAGAATCAAATTAGACTAAGCAAACAGATAGATAATTAGATAGATAGATAGATCATAAAGCCACTGCCACTCTTTAATTCAAATATAATCAGATCCTACGAAATCCTAGTTTAACTGGCCCAAATTAAAATGGCAAGAATTTCTGAAAAAAAAACTCAATATCTTCAGCAAAAACATGAAAAACCCTAATGGACAGCCTCAAATAGAATAATACAATAAATTTCAAAAAAAACCTCTACTGCATTTCCATTTAATGTGCTCAATTTGTAATCTGTACAAAGAATGCATATATTTGTACCGATCAGAATCCGCAAGGAGAGCGCGCCGAGCCTCGTCGAGTTTGGAGACGGCTTCGCGGCGGATAGGGCGAGTGAGGATCTCATCGGCTTCGGACTGAGTTTGGGAGTCGAGGAAGCCGAGGAGACGGAGGGTGAGAAGCCGAGCCGAGGAGAAATCGCGCTTGTCGAGGAAACAGTCAGCGCCGAATTGCAGCGACTGAAGCCGCTTCAGTTTGTCGTCCACCTGCTTCCTCCAAGACACCGTCGTTTCGGAAGTTTCTCTAGATTCTTCTTCGTCCATTTCTCGCGGTTTCAACAATGGAGAAGAGAAAGCGTGTTTTTTATTTTCTTTTCCCGCCATCTCGTTTTTTTTTGGGGGGGGGGACTAGCACTACTGCTAGACTGACAGCTTGTTGGCTTTGTTTTGAATCTCGGCCTGGCTTGGCTCTGGCGAGCGACTGGAAATGGCCCTCTATTGTTCGGATAAATTACGAGATGGCTTACTGGAAACAATTTAATTGCTCCGAACACAGAATTTAAAGGTTCGGATCATTATTTATTATTATTATTATTTTTTGGAAAATAACAATAATTTTTATTATATTTAATTATTAATAAAATAATAAAAATAACAGTATATATAATTTTTATATATTAATAATTATAATTTTTTTGAAAAAAATAAAAAAAAATTAAATTCTAAATTTTAATTAAATAAATATAAAAAATTTATTTATATATATATATATAATTATTTTATCATAATAAAAAAAATATAAAAAATATTATTATTAAAAAAATAAATTATTTAATAGTTTTGAAAAATTCCGAGTGAAGCCTTGGAATTTGACACTGTGAATTGTGATAATCAGTTTTTAACTCAAAAAAAAAGCATCAAACAAACAGATATTAAACGCCCCTTGATTCGACATTTGTGACACATTGCGCCCGTGAAGTAATCCACCTGAGCCACTAGCATTTAATTATCTTTTGTAAATAAAAAGGGCCAAGTAAACTTCTAATTATTGTAACAAACTTCTTTAGTTGAGTAAAACAATGAAAACTACACCTAAACAAGCTACAGAGCACATTTTTCCGGTTCTACAAGCACAGAACAGAGCATCTCTTCCACCGTCAACTACAACAGTAATCACATATAACTGCGCTACTTACATTAAACAAAACCAACAAGATCTATAGACACTGACTAGAGGAAATAACACAAAGGCCCACCAACAGCTTATGCGCTTCCAGGAGCATCACTTCCTGCAGCCGGCTTGCGGTTCAAATAACGAATAACAGCGTCTTCAACCCTGTTAGAATGACCAAAAGATAAACAAACTAAATACTTTGGACACTGTTAACAATTCTTTTCTGTCTTTATTTGAAACCGTATCCCGAGAAAGAAATACAGTTTTATCTCAAATACTGAAAGCAGCTGCTGGCACATCTTATCATGTGATCAAAGTATAAATCAGTGTTTTGTTTATCAAATGGCACAGGGCATCATCAATTTAATCGGTGTGGGGTGCATGGTAACAATAAAACAAATAAAAATAAGGCACTCCGCATATGCTTTAATTATAGAATGAGCTTTACGCCCCCAAGCAGCGAATAAGTGGGTAATTGCTTCCCTCAATTGCATGTAGTTCCATTGAATCATTCAACATAGTCAACAAAAAGCAATATATGGGATTAGGCACAAACTATGGCCAAAAATTAATGCTGAATCCCATAATTAGTAGTCATCAAGTTAATTACAGTTCAAAGATATTGTGCGCATAAATAAGTATGACTAATATGGTGGATTAAATTTTTATGACAGCATATTGGATTAGGCACAAACTGTGGCCAAAAATTAAATTGCAAATCATATATTTAACTGTCATCAGGTTGATCACAGACTCCAGATATTGTGTGCATAAATAAGTGTGACCAATATGGTAAAGTTTTATGGCAATATACTGGATTAGGCACAAACTATAGACGAAAATTAAATAGTGAATCCCATAATCAGTTGTCCTCAAGTTAATCACAGTCCAATGATATTGTGTGTATCACTATGTGTGACTAAAATGGTAGGGTAAAATTATAAAACAAAGAAAAAAAAATCAACCATTAGAGATAGTAAATAACTTACCATGGCTGGTTGAAGAATTCTGACTGTCGCTCTTTCTCAGCACTTCGACTAGCTTCTCCAGCCACAATCTTCAAATCCTTGCTTTGAGACTCAGTCAATGCATTAATAAATTCCACAGGAGATTGACTAAACCCCAGAAAGAATGCTCGTCTTCTTCGGTGCTCATGGATTTTCCTGATTGCAGCACATATTGCTTCATCACATTGATCAATCTCTTTGTTCTTCTCAGCATTGGCCAATAGAACAGACAATTCCCTCTGTATTGGAAATGGTACATCAACCAACACATCATAGCAAGCATTTCCAACTGGACTATTACCTGAAAGCTTGATTTTATGCTCCAAATGTATGGGTTGTGGAGGAGATAAATGCTGTGATATCCTCTGTGAAACCATAGTGAATTTCACCTTTTCTTCCCCAAATACTCTTTGAAGAGGTGGATCGCAACTAAAGAAAGATGGGTCATTTGGGTTCTGCAATTTTCTAGCCTTCACATAATGCCAAATTGCCGCTATAATTCTTGGGCGTGTATCAACCTCAATACCAAGAACCTCCATCAATGCAGGAGAAAGCTTAAATTTCTCAGGCACGTAATTCATCTCCAACCGAATGTTTACAGTAAACTCTTTATCCCCTTTTCTTTTTACCTCAAAACCCTCATGAGGTGCAGGTGACCGGGCATTCTCCCACACGATGAGATGGTTATCAGGATAGAGTCTCTGGTCCAAGGAAATGGTCACTCTCTTGAAAAAAGATGAGAACTTTGGGTACAAAGGATTAGACTTCTGAACCATGCCAGGCTGGTCTGGATCTACCCCATCTTCCAAGATCCTCCCAATTATCTTAAGCGTCCATGTAGGAGGCTCTGCATTTGGCTTCTTCGGAATAGTTTTTATCTGATTAGCAAATGTATTGAAAACATAAATCCGAAGAGTTTTCTGCAAAGATGGAGGGCTCTTAAGTGCCTCCTGGATATCAACTTTCTTTCTAGTCAAGGCAGCATCAACACGAGCCTCAAATTCTAGGAGCTGGGTATACAAGGCAGACTCAGGCAAAATCGCAGCCACCCTATCTTGAAACTGTTTCTCCGGAAGCTTCTGCTTCTTCCTTCGTGCAGCAGCTGACAATTCCATTGCCTTTAAAGGGGAAATCGTGTTCGACATAGGAAGCCCCATTGGATGCACCGGAGGCTTTTGAGGCATCCTTTTCAAAGTTGCACTACCAGGAGTCAAATTGGAAGTTGAAGATGAACTTAAGTTTCCAATACCTGGATTCTGGAGTTGGTTAAGGGAAAGCCCTTGAGCCTGAAAATGAGCTTGGAAGTGGGCATGAGCTGCTTGGACTTGTGCTTGTGCGTGCGCATGCATTTTCGACTGTTGTGCGGCAAGAGCCTGGGCTTGCGACAACTGAAACTGGCCTTGAAACCCAGCACCCATTTGTGCCTGAGCTTGTGATTGAGGAAAACTAGGGTTTGGGGGCATAGATGGATTACCCATTCCAGCATTACCAAAAGGCAACGAAGATGGCCCGAGGCTCTTAGGTGGATTATTACTATTGTTCAGAGACATTGCTATCTACCCAACTGATTATCACACCAATAAAACTCAAAAGCTTCCAAATGCAATAAAGTTTACACTTTAACCATGTATAGGCATTACAAATAGTTATCAACCCAAGAAACAATGAAAGAAAAAACGCAAATCACATTAAAACTTCACCAAATCTCCAATACACAACAAACCCAGACAAGTCAAAACCCTAGAAAATGAACAATTAAAAGCTAGATTTCAGTAATAACTACTTAATTTCAATTAATAGACCAAAAGGGTGAGAATTAAAAACCCCAGAGAACAAATAATTGAGCAAGAGAAGTAATACTGGGGTTTTAACAATACACTGATCCGTAAAATTAACGAACTAAAATGCTTTTTTTTCACAGCAAATAGTTGCGCTTAAACGTAAACTCAAAATTTGATAATTCTTACAAAGTGTTTAGCAACCCAAATTTGTCACTTCCCTCTGCCTCGGCCTCAGTTACGACCCAGCGACTGAGAGAGGAAGACTGTTTGCATGCTTCTGTCTAACTCGCCTCCTCGTTTCTCTCGCTCGATTTTCTTGGTAAGAAATGGGCGTACATCCATTTCGCTAATCCGGTCTAGATTTAACCGGGTCGGACTTATCGCCATTTACATTTTTATTTAACCCGGTGCGTTTTAAAATATTCATCAATTTTTTATTAAACAAAAAATACTGCATACCTCAACGCTACCGTTTTAAATAATAATAATAATAATAATAATAAATAATCTCATTAATTAAATCAACTAATGATATATTTTTAATTATTTTAATTACATTATTAAAATTATTAATTTTTATTTAAACTATTTTATTCTATTAAAAATTATTTATTTATTAAATTATTTATAAAAAAAAAGAAAATAGTAATTATTTAAAACAGTTATATTTCTAATTTTTTTTGTTTTGTCAATTGTTTTGTTTTCCTCGTTCCAATTAATCATTTTCTTGTGTTTCAGGGCTGGGATCAAACGACGGTATCCTCCTGAGGTAATTGCAAAATCATCTTTGATGGTGTCCTTGAGGGGAAAACTTCAATCCACTTTGAGCAGACTGAACTGAAGTGCTAATAAATCATGCAATATTATTTAGTAGGAAGTGAAAAGGCAGGATTCGAACCCAATCAATCTAAATCGAGACTGTGACAGCATCTGCCTTCCCAGATAATTTAAAAAACTGACAGGGAGGGGGAGGGGGGAGAGGAAGAAGAGAATCAGTAAGATAATATATGACCTTAAAACTGCTTCGATGGTGGTCAGGAAGTTTAGAGGGACACTTAATAATGAAATACACAAGAAGATAATTGGAGTATCTCAACTCTACACCATATCTTCAAAAATCAAAAGTGTTTATTTTAGCAACCCGATAAGGTTACTTCGACAGAGACACACGATTCATGCTACCATAATGGAACAGTTATAAATGAAGTGACTAAGTGGTTTCTTGTCGCACTCAAGAAGTCTCCATTGCAATTTCTCGGCATCTGAACTTGGACAGCATGTGTATGTGGTCATACTTTCACGAGAGGCCGTGGATCCACCTATTAAAAGCAGCTCGTTACCCAGTGATTTGAATGCTACACCCCATCCTCTATTAACATCAGCTCTTATTGGGATCAATCCCAAGTTCTTCCATGTGTTGCTCTTCTTCAGATACATCCTTAATTCGTTTGAAGAAGTTTCAAGTGAATAGAGCTCATTGTTTACTACAGCGATAAGAGGTGGCGACTGAAAAGTCTCAGCTGGAAAATCTTTCAACATATCTGGGATAAGTTCCCAGGCTCTTTTGGACTCATCATAGGCTTCCCCACAAGTGAGAGGATTATTTCGATCATTTCGTCCCCCAATCACATAAAACTTGTTGTCCATGTAACAGCCCGAGCAAAGCTTCCTCTTTTGTCTCATCCCCGGAAGGTGATCCCATGATCTAGTCTCTGGATTATACCTCTCGGCAGAATTCAAGACTTCAGTGCCATCCATCACAAGCCCACCAGCTACAAATGCGAAGGTGCCACAAGTGGCTGATGCAAACAAACACCTAGGCCTTTTCATCGAAGGACCCTTGAACCAATTGTTTGTTTCCAGTTCGTACCTCCAAGTAACACCGCCATCTATCTCCCTACCCGAAACAATTAGATGAGTCCCGGCACAAAATGATTCCTTATCTCCCCACTTAAAACACTCATCTGATGGTAGCTCTGGAAGCTTTCTACGAGACTTAAAATGTCTATCAAATAACCACCAACAACTATCCCCACTAGCCAACATAAACACTGATTGTTCTCTAAACCCAATTTCTCTTCTGATCTTGAAGAGCTCACCACTCTTCAAAAGAGAGAAAAATCGCTTGTTTAAAAAACAAAACTTCCAGTGTTCGGCTCTGGGAACTCGGGCCACAATCAAAACCTCTAACTCATCACTGAGGGAGGGAGCAAACGAATAATCTGCATCCTGAGGTACTACCCCTGCAGAGGACGAACCACCAAGTCCACCTTCAATGGAAGAAAATCCATCCCTGTTTGGGTTTGCTTTCTGATTAGCCTCACAAAAGTTTATCGTTTTTGGTGGCAAACGATCGGAACCAATGATAAAGTCATTACTACAATCTCCAACTAGTACCCATTGCTCAAAGAAATCATCATCATCATCCATGCCGAACTCCTCTCTTTCCTCTTCTCCCTCTCTCTCGTTATCTTTTGACATCGATCAGCGACCTACTAAACCCTACAGTTCTGTAATTTTGACAAACAAAAAAAAAGAAAACAACAGCGAGCAATCAATCAATAACCAGTATGCTCTACTTGGAAAATTAAATATTTATAAGACAAAATGAAAAGAGAAACAAATTATGTGCTATCAAGTAACAACCTTAGAAGGAAAAAAGGATAGAAAATAGAAAAGCTGACTAAATATAACCAGAAGCAAATATCACAGATTGATCAAAATCCAAGGGATGCCGGGAACTAGCCTATAGAAAAAATAAATACGCACTAGTTGAAAATTGAGACCAAAAACAGCCTTGCAAAACCAGAAAAGAAAGAAACATAGTAAGAAATATAAAGCAACAGATCAAGATCCAAAAGAGTTAGCCCGAAATACAGATACACACAGAGAGATCAAATTAGAACAAACATTTATGTAAACGGTTTTATACATACAGACCTCACATAATTTTCTGGTCAGTCATGAGGCAAGATGGGAAAGAGACCAACTGATCATTTCCACACCTAGGATTGATCGAATAACCATTTTTCTTTCCCTGATTTATTAATTGAATGATATGCATAGAAGCCATCCTAGATAAGATTTAATTTACCCAGATAAAAATTGAGATTAAGGAGACCATCTTTCACATCATGGGTATTCTAGTGACAAATACATAAACAAATTCTCACAGAAACAAATGAAACACATGCACAGAATATTGAGATAGATGAAAAAAGGTATTATCTACAGCATGGGTTCATCAAAATATAAAGGGTAAGTGAATACATATGCATACATGCACAGAAACCCAACAGAAGCAGGCAGAGAGTTGTACAAAGAAATGGACACTGCACACAAAGTACAAACTCGAATATACAGACATGCATATACAAAGCTAAGTACATAAATGGGAAAGAGAGAAACATACCAGCTTGTAAGTCAAGTCAAACGAGTGTAAAAGAAGGGACGGTTATAGTCTTCTAGTGCGAGAAGACCTAAATTTTGGAGTTAACGAAGAGAGAGAAAGTGGAAATGAAACTGTACAGTATTTTTTCTTTTAATTGAATATAAACCAGAGAGTGAGAAGAGGCCATTGGAGAGTTCAATATAAAGACACCGCATTCGCTGGAAATTTAACATTAATTTAGTACGCAACTTATGGTGGGGATTACAAGTTTAGATTTTAATATCATTATTCTTCTTATTCTTACTGTTATCATCACCAAAACCCACAATGGTTTTCCTTTTTCTTTTCTCTCTCTCTAATTTAATGGGAAGGTACGAGTTTTGTAGTGGGAGAAAGACTCTTGGCTGTCAAGTTGTTTCTCTGTGTGTAAGCGTAACAGAGAATTTTAAGTTGTGAGTCGAGGGAGAAACCAAGGCAACACTCCGTTTGCTAACATAGAAAAACTCTCTTAAATCAAATCATCTTTAAAAAGTTTTTGCTGTTTAGTAATTTTGGGATTAGAATGCCAGGATCCAGCTCATTCTTTGTATATTTTTTCAAATCCTTTGGTGGGATTTGAACTAAATTGATTATATAAAATTTTTGGTAAGCAAACAATGAGTCAATGCTAATGAACATGGTTGCAAGTGACCAAAAAACAAAGAGATAATATGGAAAGGAAAAGGGTATAAAAAGAAAGGCTTCATTTTCAAGCATTGTTTTGATACAACAAAGAGATATAACTCATTGTGTATTCCATGTTTCCTGCTCATTTTCAAAGCCATATATACAATCAAGATGTTCCCAACCCAACATCACGAACTAACAAAAAAACAAAAATAATGTTGCCATTCAACTGTTGATATAATGCAGCAGCAGATGCAAAGTACATAGACGTTCATGCATGTTCTGTTCCCATTTTGTTGAACAGGGACAGTGAGAGTGAGAGCAAGGGTAAGAGAGGTACTGGAGATTTCTGTTCCCTGCTCAGTCAATAATACTGAAAGTGTTATCCAAGTTTTAATTGGTTAACTTTATTGCATCACCGCAAATATTTGTCTGGAATTTTGTGAAGTAGGCACAATGTTAATGGACAAGCTCAGCTCAGTCAGTCACTTGTCGTTTTCTCTTTTGGTTAATGTTTTTCCTTTTAAAACTAATTGGCAATAAGCATATCGGAAACCGACCCTCGAGAGACAATGGATGTCTGATCATATCTTATTAGGGAAACTTTATGGTGTGATGTTTCCATTTTCCATGTAATTGTATTCTCAATAAGAAAGGTAAAAAAAAACGAAAGTGGGTTGGTTTCAATTTGGTGATTTGTTTAAGCTTTGATCAGTTAATAACCAGGTTTTTCATAGACATTTCATGTGGAATTGGAATCAGCCATGTGAGTTTAAATTGTGCAACTGCGTGATACTGACACAAGAACGATGCAATTTTCGGATTCTACTGCCAATATTGTTACACATAAAGAAAAAGTACCCAACTACACCCACCTGACTGCAGTTGTTGGAGAAGGTTTTAGCAATCGATGCTCAGAATTTAGTCATATAAAACAGTCAAATCAATAGTAGTCTTTTACCAAGACAAAATCAATTAAAATTTACCAAACATTTTCTTAATCCTTTAGCTTTTCCTGTAAAAAATCGAGTGTGTAGGAAGCTAATGCATTCTCACTGATACAATCACATCCTCAGCTAAAAGCAATGGTTTACACACAAATAGCAGCTGTGAGAGACAGCATTTAACAAGTCGTACATCTTCCTTCCCAGATAATTAAATAAACCAGCGGGGCAAGACGAAGAAGAGAATCAGCAAGATAATATGCCCTGAAATCACCCGCTTATCGTCGGGAAGTTTGGAGGGATACTTCATGAAATACGCAATAATATAATTGAAATGCTTCACAACTACTCCGTATCTTCAAAACCAAGTGTTTATTTTAGAAACTCCTATCATGTAACTCGTCGTAGTTGTAGGCTTCTTCACAAGTGAGAAGATTATTCTATCGTTTCGTCCCCCAATCACTTAAAACTTATTGTACGTGTAACCGCCCGAGCAAAGCTTCCTCTTTTGGCTCATCCCCGGAAGGTGATCCCATGATTTGGTCTCTGGATTATACCTCTCGGCAGAATTCAAGACTTCAGTGCCAACCATCAGAAGCCCACCAGCTACAAATGCGAAGGTGCCACAAGTGGCAGATGCAAACAAACACCTAGGCCTTTTCATCGAAGGACCTTGAACCAATTGTATGTTTCTAGTTCGTACCTCCGAGTAACACCACCATCTATCTCCTTAACCGAAACAATTAGATGAGTCCCGGCACAAAGTGATTCCTTATCTCCCCATTTAAAACTCTCATCTGATGGTAGCACTGGAATCCTTATACGAGACTTCAAATGTCTATCAAATAACCACCACCAACCATTCCCACTTGCCAACATAAAGACAGATGGTTCTCTATCCTTCTGATCTTGAGGAGCTCACCACTCTTCAAAAGGGAGAAAAACTCTTGATGAGGGAGGGAACAAAGGAATAATCTGCTTCCCGAGTTTCTCACCTGCAGAAGCAGAACCACCAAGAGTCATCAGAAAATCCGTCCCAGTTTGGGTTTTCTTTTTTATTAGCCTCACAAAACTCTTTATCGTTTTGGGTGGCGAACGATCGGAGCTAACCAAAAAGCCATTACTACAATTTCCACTAGTACCCATAAGAGTCATCAGAAAATGAAGATTATGCTGCCAACGTGTATGCAAACATCAGGTGGCAGATGTCAGCCAGAATAATTCCACAATCAAGCAACGTTTTGAGGGAAACATTCTTGATAGTGACCTGGATTACGAGCACTTTAACAAGAGCACAAATGATTATAATTTGCAGCTCGGTTTTTAACAGAATTTGATCAGGGCTGTGATTCATTTTCTTGCATAACACTTGTATGGTTTAGAATAACAGGAATCTTTATATTTCTTACTCAACAAGTAACCTCTTCTGTACAAGCATTGTACAGTGTACTACTTGAGTAGAATGAAATACAATTCAAAACAAAAAAAGCAATACTTCTTCATTCTCAAGTCCTATTGCTCAATGAAATGCTGTCATTTTGACAACAACAGTAAGCAATCAATAACCAGTATGCTCTACTTGGAAAGTTGAATATTTATGAGACAAAATGAAAAGAGAAGCAAATTCTGTGCTATCAAGTAACAACCGTTGCAGGAAAAAATATAATCCAGAAGCAAATGTCACAGATTGATCAAAATCCGAGTGATGCCGGGAACTAGCCTACAGAAAAGAAAAACAAATAAATACACACTAGATGAAAATTTGAGGCCAAAAACAGCCTTGTAAAACCAGAAAAGAGTAAGAAATATAAAGCAACAGACCACTTGTATGTCATGGAATGGTCAAGATTTAAAAGAATACAGGTAACCACAGAGAGATCAAATTAGAACAAACATTTATGGAAACAATTTTACACATCCAGATCTCAGATAATTTTTTTATCAGTCAAGAGGCAAGACGGGAAATTGAGACCAACTGATCATTTCCATACGGAGGATTGATCAAATAACCATTTTTCTTTCCCTTGTTATTAATTGAATGAATATACAGAGAAGCCATCCCAAATAGGATTTAATTGCCCATATAACTGTTGAGATTAAAGAGACCATTTTCAGACCATAAATAAATCGCTGTGGACCCACCCCCCACCAAAATTAAAAAAGAATAAATCAGAAGAGAAGTTAGGACAGAATCATGACAACTTATTTTCACATCATGTATATTCAAGTGGCAAATACATAACAAGTTCTCACAGAAACAAACGGAACCCGTAAGAGAAGATTGAGATAGATGAAAAAGATATTATCTACAACATGGGTTCATCAAACTATAAAAGATAAATGATGCATATGCATACATGCGCAGAAACCCAACAGAAGCAGACAGAGAGTTGTACCGATAAAGGAAAAACCCGAACAAAAACAAAAATTAATGCTGCCATTCAACTGTTGAAATAAAGTTGCAACAAATGTTTACCATAAAACATAGGGACAGTGAGAGGGGGAGTAAGAGAGGTACTTTAGATTTCTGTTTTCTGCTCAACCAATGATACTGAAAAGTGTTTTTAAAACGCACTTAGAGAAGGGTTATATTTGGTGAACCTTATTGCATTGCCGCAAATATTTGTTTGGAAATTTCTAAAGTAGAGGTCATATTAATGGGGAACATCAGCCCAGTCAGTGTCGCCTGTCGTCTACCTTTTAGTTAATGCTTTTCCTTCTGAAAGTAACGAGCAATGAGCATATCTGAAACTGGATTGTTGTCGAGAGATAATGCATGTTTAATCTTATCTTATCAGGGAAAGTTTATGGCGTGTTGTTTCCATGTAATTTTAATCTCAACAAGAAAGGAAAAAATGAAACTGGGTTGGTTTCAGTTTTTAGTTTTTGATTAAGCTATGATCAGCTAATCATCAGGTTTGGCATGAACATCTCGTGTGGAAATGGAAATCAGCCCTGTGAATTTGGAATGTGCAACTGCGTGGTACTGACACAAGAAAGATGCTGATTTCGGATTCCACTCCCCATATTGTTTATACACAATCAAAGAAAGTACCCGCCTACACCAACTGACTTCAGTTATTGGAGGGGTTTTAGCAATCAATGCTCACAAAGTTGGTCTTGATCAACACAAACAGTATTCAAATGACCAATACAGCTGTTGATTGTACTAATTAACTAAGCTTAATTAATTGGCAATTAAGGCTTATAAGTTAGTTTAATGACGACTAATTGCAAAGAAGATGCCACTCTCTAACACTAGAAAGTGGATGTCCATTTGACAAGGCTTTTCTTTTTAAAGTGCTCATTTCTCTCTTCCTAGACCTTTATTTTCTTTTATTATTATTCAAACATTATGCATGTGTTGGCTCTCCACTTTTATTAATGTAGGAATGGCCTTTAATCTTTGTTAATATAGTTTTATATTTGGTAATCAAAGTTCCACTGAGATAATGGTGTGGGTTTATTAAAAGCTCCAATACAAACCCAGTCAGCCTGAATCCTTAATAAAGAAAGAAACCCACTAATTGTTAGCACTAGGACATGTATGTTCATGGAGGTAAAGGGGTTTTGATTAAAGAAACCTTAGAAGGCCTAAACTTACCTAAATTTGGCCACTTTTTTGGATGCCCATGTGTCAAGGTCATGGGACGATTCAAAATATTGCAAATAAAAGAGACAAGACAGATGCCATGGCCTTTGGAAGCATTTTAAAATTCGTAGAGATTTGCACCTTTATGCAATGAGCCACAAATATGCAATCAATGTCCCTTGTATTGCGACCATTTGATTATCTAACTCCAGATCATATATGTTAATCTACAAGTCCATATTCAATCTTGCCAATTAAAGCCACCGCCCAATTGGTCAAATGAATACGAGACATGAACAGCAACAAAAGTTAGAAGATTCCGATGGAGGCGCTGTCATTTCAAACATGGAAATAGCTTATATGTTCCAAGAAACCAATGAATCAATTGAGATGTTATGCATGATTTTGGCGGGGTGGAAACGACCTCCCCCTTCTACAAGGGAGAGAAAGATGCGTGTTATAGGATTGATATTGTGAAAGAGGAAATGACAAACCAATGACAAGGCAGTGGCGGCGGCGCATGCAGCACAAATCCAGGTAAGGTAAGGTAGGGTTATAGCGGGGATATTCATGTCCACATCAATGTTCCAACTGGCAACCGTTGCAATTTATTTCTGGAAACCTCTTTGTCTTGTCTTGCTTGCCTTGGACTTTGCTGTTTAAAGCCATTTCCGATGATTTGCCTTGTTAAAGCTTGGTCGTACAAATTAACCAAAAACAAGAGAGAAATAAATGAACCAAACCGAAGTTCTGAATGTAAGCATATGTGTTTGTAATGTAATTGAATGGGCATTGGGTTTGGATATTATGTTTTAGCCCAAACCCAATTTTGCCCAATCTAATGCCGAATTTAAGGCTCAACCCAACAACAATCGGGTCAACCCAAAACCCAAATGATGAATGGATATTGGACAGAACCACAGAAGAACAAAGAAAAGGCCAACAAAATCCGCGAATCCACAAACTTCTTCATCCACCAGTAATCGTCAATGGCTGTCACACTCTCAAATTTCTTCTCCTTCATCTTACCCTCAAACCCGCCACCAAAAACTTCAACACCACCCCAACACCTCTCCGTCTCTTCTAATATTACTCACAACCAACGAAAGCCCAAGAATGTTCTGGTCTCAAAGCTGGACAGTCACGACTCGTCTTCTTCACGGCTATCGTCTGAATTGGCATCTGTTGTATGCCCTTCTCTTGCTTATGCAAATACCCTTTTCTTTAAATCTGCGTACAATGTGCAGGTGATTGTTGATGACAATGAACCTGAAGAGAGGTTGTTGAATAGGTTTAGAAGAGAAGTCATGAGGGCTGGTGTAATTCAAGAGTGTAAAAGAAGAAGGTTCTATGAGAACAAGCAAGATGAGAAGAAGAGAAAGTCACGTGAGGCTGCTAAGCGTAATCGCAAAAGGTTTGCTTTTGCTTTTGCTTTGGTTTTATTTTTTTTTGTTTTTTGTTTTACTTCCATTTATTTGCTTGATGAGAATGTGTAGTAAAGAAGACAAAAAATAAGAAAATTCAGTTGTTTTGGAATGAAATAATTGGTAAAGTGACGTGATTTATTGAAATTGAGACATTTAGTTATCCATTAGGCTCAATGAAGTGGGCAATTTTCCATTTTTACTGTTTGGGTTCTGTGAAATTTTGCTTGCAGAAAGAAAAAGAAAAGGAAGATATACTTTATCGCGATTCGTTTTTTATTTCGCTTGTCTGTCCTCTGTTATGTCTCAGCAACCAATTTCGATTCTTGCTTATTCAAAATGCTGGTTTGCTGTTTCTCTTTGTTGCGAGTTTACTTTTGCTGTTTTTGTTTTTGTTCGTCCATACGGTTGTCGCAAATTGAAATTGAGAGTTATTGGTATTAGGGGTTTTCAATTATGAAGAGATGGCTGCTACAATTTGATTAGTGAATCTTAGCAGCTTGGATTGAGTAGTTGTGGTCTGGTTAGCGTCTTGAGCTTCCACTGGTGACTGGTTCCCTTATTTATAGAAATTCTGTTAGGTTGCTCAATACCAATTGAATATATCTATTGTATATGGGTTTTGAAAGTATATGAAGCACTAAAGTTTTTGGTATTATTTGTATTGAGAACCTACTTTGAATATTGTGCCAGCATTTTTCATACATGCTTATTACTACAATATGAAGAGTGAGGCAACATAAATCATCATGTGTTTTATGGATTACTTTTATGTGAGCGTCTCCATTTTATGCATCTTTTGATGGTTAAAGAAGGCCATTTTCGCCCGAGTGTTGGCATATGTTCAATGCTTGTTTCTCTAGTGTTGATGTTATAGTTTTTAGGTGCCTATAAGCATCTATGGGTTAGTGTACTGTTGTGCGTCATGTTGATTACTTTGTTAATTGGACACCTAACTTATAGTAGTCACAGGAAATTTCTTTTCCCCTGTTTGTCCAACAGTTTTGTTTGAAAGAGATTACTTCTTGCTTATTTATATCACTCTATGACCAGGCGTCCACAAACAAGAAGTCCACCACAGAACAGGCAAGAAGCCTCTTCAACCAAGAAGAGTGACGATGAAGAAGAAGATAACTGGGAGATGCCTGAAGGAGATCTTCCTTTTTGATTGCATCTCCCCATGTCTTTCATCTGTAAGACTATTTTGATTTGAGAGGCTTTCAGTGCTTGTAAGTTGCATTAAGTGGTTTATGTTTGTTTAATTGTCTCGATGCCTTGTAATTTTATTTTTTTTTCCACATGAAGTGACAATTTTCTAATTTCAAAGAGAGATTTTGACTCCTCAGTTTGAGTATCATGGATGTATAGAAAAGAGCGTAGCTGCTTCAAAATTTTTTGGTCTTTCAATGAAGTCTTAAACTAATTGTGTAGCTTCATAGTCTTGATTCCTTACAATACAAGATTTTCTTGAGAGCTGAGATACTGCCAGAGGAGTATGGTCTAGAAAAAGTAAGAATTAATTTATTCTTGGATTTATCAATGCTTCTGCACTTGATTTACAATACATGCTTGGAACTACAATGCATGTGTTTGTAGCTCTTCACGATAGCAAATCCTTGTTTCCCCAGTCTTCAAGAAGCAGCTTCAGGTCATGTACCATAATTTCAATGTCATCACAGCAGTTTCTAAGCATGGAACCAATGGTGCCCATGTTTACATACTGCCGGAAAGATCCACCAAAGAGATCCGGCGCAATGAATTTACTCCGCAAATGGATCAATTGAGTAGTATTCTCATTCAGTACTATATCTAACAGAGAGATCTGTTCTGAGAATTTGGAAACAGAAATCTTTACAGGTTCCAATGCTTAACGTACTCTTTTGTTATTCCATTCGCTCACACAAGAGTCCTCCATCTATCTTGTTGCTTAGGCTTAATAGACCAACATCGTACAAGTCACATTCAATTGCCAATTCCTTCAAAATGTCCGTATACAATAATAAACACGCCACTGTTATGCAACATTACTAGTAAGAAAGGCGTTATGGCTAAGCAAATATTGTACCCCAGTTCAATGGCTTCTTACAAGAGTTTGAACGTGAGATAGGTAGATACAGTAAGGTACTGGTAGCATATTTTTCCGCAGAGTCGGAGAGGTGGAAGCAACGGGGATGTATGAATTTGCAATACAGAAAAGCATCGCTGTCGAATGCAACGATCATCAAGTGATTCAGCAGAGTGTTAGTTCCGTCGTCAATGCGAAAACTCTCCAGGAAGAGATCAAGGATGGAGTCAGGTCTTGCCCAACACATAGTCACTATCACTGTTCCGTCTTGCGTGGTTGTTTATCTTAGCATTTGAATCAAGTCTTTGTTTCCCGAATCCTCTTAACAAAGACAAAACGTTCATCCATCTGTATCATGTAAATGAAAAAGCAATGGCCATCTGTTCATGGTCAAATCAATGCTAACCTCTCACGAAAAGCGCTTTCCGAAATTTTGATATTTGCATTAGATTTTTATTCATCACAAGTGCCTAGACAACAGTGTGTGAAGACTTATGCCAACAATCAGCCAATCATTGCATACCCAGAAAGCAAAAGAATTTAAAAAAAAACCCAATTATTTCAACTAAAATATGCATAATTATATGAGCACAAAAACCAAGGTAATAAACGCTCTAAAAGTCAATGATTCCATAGCAACAATTTCCTTCCTTTTCCTCCGGGGCCAAGCAGCGAAAGAAGAAAAGAATCTTACCACAGATTAAGCGTTGAGTTGCCCAGTTCTGAAAGTTGGTGCTGTTGTTGGGTCGCAAGGGTTGTGTAAAAGCAAGAATACGACGACCGACCATGATGAATAAAACAACCAGAGACTATGGAGATTTCATTGTTTTCAACACCCTTTTTTCTCTCCACAGAGAGATTTAATTCAAACATCAAAGGGTTTTGATGCATGCATTGCTGTAAAAGGATGCTTGAAATCCAATCTACAAGTATAAAATAAGAGAGAATTTAGGGGGGAAAACAAATGCTTTCCCTTTATCATCATATCATACCTAAAATTTTTATACCATTGTTAAACTAATCATATCATAATCTTCACTAATCACCATCACCATCTCCATTGATGTCAATAACGCTTTAATATCCTACACGTCCGTCCATTTGACACTGTATTCAGGCAAAATTTTAATGAAGATTGCATTGGTTGTTTTACAGGGCCCATAGGATCTTGTTTAATGTTTTATAATTAGGAAATCTCATCTACCCATATGCATATTGGTGGACCTAATTTCAACCATTGGACCAAATCAATGAACATCATCTTTTCAGATTTCCTATGGCATACTGATAGTAGTAGCCATACTTCAACAACAATAGTAATCTTGAAGTTTAACTACAATTGGTTTATATCTTTTATTAATTATTTTAATTTTTATAATTTATAAAAATATTATTTTATTTATTTTAAATTTTTTGTTAATTATTTTAAATTTTATATTGAAAAATAAAAATAGATATAAAATCATATTTAAATCCTTGTTAATTCAAAAAATTATAGAATTTAATAATATTATTATTATTGTGAAGATAGGACAGTGGAATTGTTAGTAGGTTTAAATTTATGCTGCATGTCACCTGCCATGATCATGCCCAAGGCCTTTTCAAAGCAACACGGGGGTGGGGGATTCCTATCCCGCGCAAGGAAGTATGCCTGAAGACCGCACGTCGTTTGACCTCTGATCGATTACGAAGAAACAATGGGGGATCCAGACCCCATGTTGATAAATATGAACATGACTAGATAAGGCGCCGTTTCATTCACCTGAAGAGACGTTTTATTCTCCACCGTTGATCTTCGATAGATAGTCCACTCAGATTCTCACATGTGTAAACCTATGAGAATTTTTGGGTTAGATTAATACTTGTTGCCAGGAGACAAGAAGCATCCGATGAGATAACTATTTTTAATTCTTGGTTTGCACCGCAATTTGCATGTGAGCAAATGTTTTCAACTACGGGTGGACCCCAAGTGTGTTATCAAATCAATCATCCATATCATAGATCAGATCTCAACAGTGATATGGGTTGCTGCCACGCGTAAGCTTTGATTTCGACACCTAAAAAGACGATGAGAATTGAACAATACATGTGTCAAAGGTAGAAGCTCACATCTCACATTGCCGGATAAATTGCTTCCACGTTTGAAAGCATTTATTATCAGCATTAGATTTGGCAGCTCAGGATCTGGTTTTTGATACACACTAATTGAAGAAGCTGGTTTTTAATGATATTTATTAAGCAACAGTCCAAGCTTAGCAGAACGATTGCATTAAATTCAGTAAATAGACCACAGAAAAGTAGGGAAAACATTTGCCTTTTTCCCAGTCAAGTTTTCCCAAGAAAATTGAAATGAATTTTCTACCTCTTCAATGGTCAAAGATAACCCTCCACTTCACTCCAGGATCTCAAATTGGCTTAATGGGTACAAATTAACAATTGTCATACACATAAGAAACGATACCAGGTGTATATTTATTTATTTTTTATTATTATTGTATTTATACTATGTTTTGGTTATAGAGTTAAGTATAGATGAAGTAAACAGTGGCATGTAGAGAGAGAGAGAGAGAGAGAGAGTTGGGTTCACTCCATGCTTGTCCAGAACCAACACCAACACCAACATCATCAACAACTCCAAGAGAAGAACTTCCTGGACTGAAACTCCTTTTGCTAGCTTCAATGGAGGAAGATTCAAGTCAAATTGCACAACCAGAATATATGGAAGGAGCAGAAGCGGGAGAAGAAGAAAGAGATGCAGAGAGCAATTCATTACATCAATCACTTCTGAAGAGAAACAGAACATTATCCTCTATTCCATTAGCCTTGCTTGGAGCCAAGGTTTCCCATATAGAATGCTTGGACTATGAGTAATAACTTCAACATTCCATCATCTTTTTAATGAATTTATTTCTCTTTTCTTCTGTTTTTGTTGTTCTTATATCTTCTGAAAAACTTAACTGAGAATTGTCAGTGATTTTCCTTTTGCAGGATCAATGAAAATGATCTATTCAAGCATGATTGGAGAAGCAGATCCAAAGTACAAGTGTTGCAATATATATTATTGAAATGGTCACTAGCATTCCTTGTTGGACTCTTAACTGGTTTCATTGCCTCCCTTATCTGTCTTGCAGTTGAGAACATTGCTGGATACAAACTTGTTGCTGTTGTAAGCTTCGTAGAGAAGGACAGGTTGGTATCACACTATTCTTTGTATATTAACTCACAAATTTCAGTTTTCAAGAGATTCAGAATTGAGCTTTACGGATTGGAAACTTTTCTTGATGATGACAGGTACTTAGCTGGGTTCTTAAATTTCGCAGGGGCCAATTTTGTTCTGACCTTGATTGCCGCTGTTCTTTGTGTGTGTTTTGCGCCCACTGCGGCTGGTCCTGGTATACCAGAAATCAAAGCTTATCTCAATGGAGTTGATACCCCTAACATGTTTGGTGCCACAACATTGCTTGTCAAGGTATGACAGCTTCAGAACACATTTACTGCCTTATATCTATATGGATTCTTTTGGTTTTAATTAGAGGAAAATGTTGGTTATATTGGTGGATTGGATCAGAAGTGCTGTTTCCATAGTGGGTTAATTTCTAATTTGATAATGACATTCACAAACACAAACTTGCCTTTTGGCCTTAGATTTAAAGTAGACATTTATTTCAGGCCAAATTTGGGTAAGGAAATGGGTATATTATTCAGTTTATGTCATAAATTCATCCATTAATCGAGTTTTGTAATATTCATCAATAATTTTTTTTTCTCATTGTTTTTTATTTAGAGAACAATTATTAAAATTGGTTAGCAGGGATAATAATGATGAGCATTCTTTGGAAACACTATTGCCCACCAGAAACTTGAATAGGTTTTTGACTGGAATTTCTGATAGTTGTTACTTTTTCTTCTCTCTCTTTTGTTGCTTTGTTAATCAGTGAAGTAGGCCTGATAATGTTATTTGTCGCAATTGTAGATCGTTGGAAGCATTGGAGCAGTTTCTGCAGGTCTAGATTTAGGAAAAGAAGGGCCTCTGGTGCATATTGGTAGCTGCATTGCTTCATTACTAGGCCAAAGAGGGCCTGATAGTTGCTGTCTTGAATGGCGATGGCTGCGGTATTTCAACAATGACCGTGACCGACGCGATCTCGTCACATGCGGGGCTTCCTCAGGTGTATGTCAGCCTCGCTCGTCGGTGTTCTGTTTTCTCTTGAAGAGGTGGCAACATGGTGGAGAAGTGCACTTCTGTGGAGAACGTTCTTCAGCACAGCAATTGCGGTGGTGGTGCTAAGGGCTTTCATTGAAATATGTAATTCTGGAAAATGTGGTCTTTTTGGCACTGGAGGGCTTATCATGTTTGATGTGAGCAATGTTGCTGTTAGATATCGTGCCATGGATATCATCCCTGTAACTATAATTGGCATCGTGGGTGGACTTTTGGGAAGCCTCTATAATCATGTTTTGCACAAAATTCTCAGACTCTACAATCTTATTAACCAGTAAGCAACTGAATTTAACCTCTTTTTTCTTGTCCAGTTATACTGCCTCCAATGAATTGATTAAACTGTCCAGAAAGTTGAAAAACCAATTGGACTGAGAATTTATATTTAAGTCTGATTAATGTTTAAATAATTGCTATTTGTTTGTTTTATTGCAGGAAGGGAAAGGTGCATAAGCTACTTCTGGCTCTGAGCGTTTCACTCTTCACTTCTGTGTGCCAATATTGTCTCCCTTTCCTTGCCCAATGCAAATCTTGTGATCCCTCAATTCCAGAGACCTGCCCCACAAATGGAAGATCAGGAAACTTCAAGCAATTCAACTGCCCAAACGGCTACTACAACGATCTAGCTACTCTTCTCCTTACCACTAACGATGATGCCGTTCGAAATATCTTCTCCACCAACACTCCTGCTGAATTTCAGCCAACTTCCCTCCTGATTTTCTTTGTAGTGTATTGCATATTAGGAGTCTTTACTTTTGGCATTGCTGTACCTTCTGGACTCTTTCTCCCTATCATCCTTATAGGATCAGCTTACGGCCGTCTTCTTGGCATTGCCATGGGAGCATATACCAACATTGACCAGGGACTTTATGCCGTTCTTGGTGCTGCCTCCCTCATGGCTGGCTCAATGCGGATGACTGTTTCACTTTGTGTGATATTCCTTGAACTCACCAACAATCTTCTATTACTTCCCATAACAATGATTGTTCTTCTAATAGCCAAAACAGTCGGAGACAGCTTCAATCCAAGCATATATGAAATCATATTGGAACTAAAAGGCCTACCTTTCTTGGATGCACATCCTGAACCATGGATGAGAAATCTCACTGTTGGTGAGCTAGTTGATGCCAAGCCACCAGTAGTTACCCTGTGTGGAATTGAAAAGGTGTCCCGGATTGTTGAAGTGCTGAAAAATACAACACACAACGGTTTCCCTGTTGTAGATGACGGTATCGTGCCAGCATCAGGAGTAGCCATTGGTGCCACAGAACTGCATGGATTGATCCTAAGAGCTCACCTCGTTCAAGCACTGAAGAAGAAGTGGTTTCTGCCGGAGAAAAGGAGGACCCATGATTGGGAAGTGAGAGAGAAATTTTCCTGGGTTGAGCTTGCAGAGCGGGAGGAGAAGATTGAGGAGTTTTGTGTTACGA
This sequence comes from Xylocarpus granatum, assembly GCA_019650275.1. Lineage (NCBI taxonomy): Eukaryota > Viridiplantae > Streptophyta > Magnoliopsida > Sapindales > Meliaceae > Xylocarpus > Xylocarpus granatum. The sequence goes on from BNST01000711.1 coordinate 323,281, forward strand.
GTGATGAAATGGAGATGTACGTTGATTTGCATCCTCTAACCAATACAACTCCTTACACGGTGATGGTTAGCATATCAGTGGCAAAAGCTCTGGTACTTTTCAGGCAAGTTGGACTGCGGCATTTGCTCGTTGTACCAAAGTACGAAGGAGCAGAAGTGAGTTTATCTACCTTCTCTCTTACTTGGTCATCTTAGCATACACTCAAGCGCATGCTCATTTCTCAAATTTGTACGCCATGCGATTCTCTCTCTGAGGCAAATAACGGTAACCTATTTTGTGCTGTGTCTGCAGGTGTCTCCGGTGGTCGGGATCCTGACCAGACAAGATTTAAGGGCTTATAATATTTTGACGGCTTTTCCCCATCTGGCAAGATCTAAGGGTGGAGAAAAACACTGAGAACGTCTCCAAACATTCCGGGCGGAAGCGGCACCCTTGTCTGGGACATGTCAAGTTTCATTCTCCAATTTTCAAATTCTTAGAAGATGGGTAACACACAACAAAGATGTAAAAACTTCATTTGATTGCGCCTCTTCTTTCCATATATATTTCTCAGTTTTGATTTTATAAAAACGAACGGGAAAGAAGAAAACTTTCTTATTTTACAACCGAACCAACAAGTAATGCCTACAATCTACTTTCCCATTAAAAATCGTATCAGGTTCTTTTTCTTCTTATATGTAAGTTAACTTCCTGCACAGATTTGACTTGCACTCCATTCCCCACCCCCTCTTCTCCTTGTACTGTTACTCAAGTGGGACAGGTTGAAACTTCTAACTAAATCAATGACACGTGCTTATCACAAGTTTTTCTTCTTTTTTTTAACCGATTTCTTTTTCTTGAGGCCTTGTCCTTGACCCCTCTTGAACACGGCCAAAACTTCAATGCTGCAACCATTGTTCAAAATCAGTTTGACATCAATATCACGCAGAGAAAAAAGAAAGAAAGAAAGAAGGAGGAATGTCTACAAAATGTTGCTAATGAGCACAAAATAGTACTTTAATGTAATGGCAATACCTCTGGGTGCCAGGAAAGAAATTAAAACCATGGGCCTTTTCCAATCGCCATGCCTTGCTAGACAACAATGACCTGCAATCCTGTCAAACAACTTTCCATCATTAGATCAAGAAAATGATCCACTTAAAGCCATACAAATAACCAGCATAATAAAACCTACTTCCATGGCACTGTAGTACAACAGCTTTGGTTGAAGAAGTACCTCTTTGAAGCTTTCCCATCCACAGCTTATATAAATGAGGGTTTGAGGAAGTGATTGACTGTCCTCAGAGTTTGTTTTGCTTCCGATTTGAACTGAAACCTCCCTTGCTCGTAAAATCCATGGTCTCTTCTCCTTTTTTACTTTCAAGGATGACCTGAAGTCAACATAATACAGATTAACAACTTGCAACGTGTTAATTAAGGCAATTCTCCAAGTGAAAGTAAATATAATGGTTAGGGTCCATCAATAGATCATAGACTTTGATGACTTAAGGAACCATGAACCATGGTCCTACCTTCTGGATGATGATTTAGCTTTATGCTCTGCTGATGCTATAGACTGTAATGCATTAACAAGAGATGAGTCCAGTCCCTTTCTTGGAGGATCAACAACAAGCACATCTGATCCCACAAGCCAGGATAGAGGTTCCTAAACAATAAGTCAACAAATTTTAAATTAGTTCTGTACCACTCCACAACCATAGTTAAGAGAAGATCTCAGGAAATTCTTCCATTTCGTATTTTTCTCGCATTTCATACAAAATTCAAAGAATTAGCATATGAGCAAATTAAACACTGAGATATTTCAACTACATCATTCTAAGGTGAATCCTAAGATGTGTATGATCATAAAATTAATTTGGAGAATCAAACACTAACTATTGAAGTGTCTGCATTGTGCCAGCTGATGCTGCACTCTACGGATTTAGGTAAGCGGGCCACTGTCTTCTCAAAAGAGAGCTTTGATTCTTTGTTTATCTCAATGCATTTAACAGACCTGTAAAACAATATAAATTAGATTGCAATAAATATGTCTTTTTTGTACATATGAGTGAGACTTCCAACTCCAGAGAATTTAAAATCATTCAATTCTTGCCTGCATTTTCTAGCAGCAACTAATGATAATCCAATCACACCAGCTCCTGCATACAAATCAGTGACAGATGCTCCATAAGGGACATACTTTTGTAATTTCCGGAGCAAGATATCAAATGCCTGAAAAAGTGCATTGCACTAAGTAAATATCAAATACAGATTTTTGAAGCTAAAAATGGTTAGGCATGTCATGCTAATCATCAAGTCCTATTATCATAAAGGTTTTGATTAGCAGTTAGCTTCCTGAGTCACAATGGCACAAAAGGAACCAAAATATTTTTAAGTGTACAACTAAGAAGTTAGAAATCTATAAGCCACTCGTTGCTTTCAGATAATGACATATCTGGTCCCAAAATTTTACACCAATGAATAATTGTATCAGGCAAGAAGAATATGTTGAGCTTCTTCAATGCCTGTTTAAGCAACATCTTCATCAATACTTTAAATTAACAGCTCACAAGCAGTTTGAATAAAGCAAAAGAAGAAAATTACTGGAGCAGGACATGTACACACCCGCGTGTTTGCTTGGCCAAAACTGGATGGATCCAAAGATATATCTATTCCTCCGACATGTTCCCAAAAATCATTTTCTCCTAAAAGATGTCTCCACCTGTGGCCAAATATTACCTGCATTGTCATTAAAAATATTCTAAGTTTTCACATATTCAGATCAACAGTAATTAGGCAAGAATCTATAGCCGTGAATACAATATTCCACTTGAACACTGAAGCAAGAAGCAAGCCACCCATATTAGAACTTAGAAGACAGATCTAGCATTCACTTCATGATATATCTAAGCTCTTGCAAACAATAATTGAGTAGATTGGCCCCAAGATTTTCATTGTTCGACTTGGACACTCTTCACCACTGTAATATTTCTACTTGCAAGACTGTGTCAACGTTAAAGAGTTAGTCAACCATACCCACCCAAAAAAATGAAAGGAAGAAGAAGAAGAAGAAGGGCACATTGTACAACTTCAACAGTAGTGTTATCAATTTCAAAAGGTAAAATTTTAACTCACATTACTAGTTGATGTCTGAAAATTTGCCCATACAGAGTGAATATAATGGTCATTGCTCCTCAAACCACCATTTCTCCATAAAAACTGCAAATTGAGATAAAGACTCGATATATCAGAAAAAGGGAAAAAGAAGGAAACATGGTAGAGTATTAAGAAGATGGCAAGCTCACATTGGCCAAAGCATCTAATTTTTCTGAATTGGGGGACTGCTCATTTCTTGAATTCCAAACTAAACTGACCTGTACTTTGCCTGGAAATGGAATGCATGCCAGGAAGCTTCAGTAAAGAAAAGTCTCAACTAATAATAAACTGTTCAAAATTTAACATTTCATAAGAACAATGCGCTTAGCCAGTAACCATTTCTATATCTTTCTGAGACAGGAAGGGATGTGTTGTGGGTCGTAATAGCCATCTGCAGACACATGCCTTGTCATTAAATTTAAAGAGACAGATAACAAAAACTTTAGTAGTTAGTGATACATTTTGATGGGTATTTAGTTGATGTTAGTCAGATTAATCACCTGAACATATCGCAAATCACCTGTCCCCTGGTCCTCATCATATGGCTCAACATTTAGCTTTCCAATCCCTACAAATCATCCATAGAATGATATAAAGAATCACAATTAAAAATTTACATAAATATTCACATAGAAACAAATGAACGTGGCATTTTCCCTGCAATCCGAATGTATCTTTTTTTTGGATGAGAGCAAAGAAGTAAAATAGATAGCAATTATCTGAAAGGAAAAAGCAATGGATTTTGCTTTTTATCAAATGCAAAATCCATTGCTTATCAAATGCAAAATCCGTTGCTTTCAAAAGTAAACTTTTGTTTCCTGGAAGAAAACAGAAAAACTGCTAGTCTCTAATCCAACTCTCATAAAAGGGTTACTTCTCTTGAGCATTTGACTAAATTTTTTAAGTGTTTTATTCTTTCAAAAACAAACTTTAAAAAAAAACAGAACTTTTAAAAACACTTTGAAAAATCAAATCCTATGTTGACATTCAGAAGAAAGAAAAAGAAAGGAAAAAAGAAAACCTTGTCTCAATAGCTCAACAGCAGCATTAATACGAGGATGATGGGCTGCAAAATCAATTAACTGCACCATTAGTCTTATAATTTAACTGACATTATACAATAGAGTATAACAAAAAAAAATTGCAATCCCAAACATAATCAACTACGACATTATAACTATAACAAACCTTTACAGTCAGGAATATCCACCACATTATGAGTCCCCTCCTGATACAGCCCAATCAGAGGGCTCATCGGCGTCCCACGTACCACCAACTTGGCTCGGCATCTCCATCCGTACTATGAACAGCCAAGCACAGTGTCAAAACCCTAAATTTTCAAAACAATTTGTTGAAGAAGAAATGGATTGAGAACTGAAAAAACAAAGAGGTAAATACCAATCTACAGCTGTCGAAGGTGAAATCAGAGACACCAAGACTTTTGAAAAAACCAGTTGCCTCGTCAACGATGACTGGACAGTGGAGATTGAACTCGTGCGTACAGCCAGAGCACCTGAAAATTTTCAAACAATTGAAAAATACATAAGCGTAAGGCTTCCTACACATGATTGCGGGCTACTATGATTTTGTTTTACGGGATGCGTACGATTGGAAGTGAGGGCACTGGAGGGCGCACGCCAGCGAGGGAAGGTTGGCCGCGGGAGGGTTCAGAGCGAGAGAAGGAGGGGGCGGTGGAGGGATGCGCACTGCGACGTCTGACAGGCGGTAGGTTATGAGCGGGGAGGGAGGACGCGCAGAGAAGAGGCACGAAAGCATTTGCAAAATCAGTGGCGAGTTCACTGGAGCTCAACTTCTCTCCTGCGGGAATGGATAAAGTATCCGTTATAAAATATCTGCAAGGGTCACCTACATTCAGCCGACCCAAAATTATTCTAAAACTTGATTTTCTTGGTTTCTCCTCTCCCTAAAGCGTGCAGCAATAAATTTCACTACTTTTATTACTTTTTTAACCCTCGAATTGTGTAATATTACAATCGTGCATCATCGACAGAACTTCAAACATACAACTTAAGACGGATCATTAATTTAATTACACCGTCATTCACACACGTTTATACTTAAAATTTAATAGTTATTTCAAAAACAACGTATATTGATATCTAAGCACAAGGCAAAAATATATTGACGACAAGAAAAACGGAAAATATAACCAAAACGTGGTCGTTTCAGCTTGCTACGTCGATGTCTTTACGAGCAATGCGGGAAGAATTTGAAAACGAAAGCACGCCCTCGGCTCCGTCTCGTACTCACACTGCAATTTCGCTGCCGTCATTCTCCAGAAACTCTGGAAGAGAAAGAACGCCGTTGGCTAAATACCTTGGGAGAGGAACCGAACTGGGAGATGGCGACTCGAAGAACGACCAACCAGAGAAAAACTCCAGGGCATCAGTTTGATCGCTAGGAACCTGGATTTGCTTCTTCAAATTCTCCGACGTCTCCCCCTTTTTAATCAAGCTCGGCGGCACCTCCTCGTTGCGTTTGAGAATCCTGACCTGGCCCATTACAAGGTTGTTTAGGGCGGGATGTTTGATCACCATTGGCGACCGAGGCTGGTCGGAGACAGAGCACCGTTTTTTACTGCGGCGAGTGTGAGAAGGGATGGGGCGATGTTTGTTGAAGCGAGTGCGAAGTGTAGCTGCCGCCATTGTTTCTCCTCGAGGAAGTAAACCGAAGGGAAAGAGAAGAGCGAGTAATGTACTGGAAGTGTCCGGGAGAGTATTTATAGGTTTGCTGTACAAGAACGAAACGAGGAGGACAATTTCATTGTATTAAGATAAGTGATGTATTAATTAATTTATTAATTATAAATAATTTATATTACTACGTTAGATAGAATTAATGTTACCCTGTACTTCTTGACTTCGTTTCTCAGTAGAATTGGAAATCAGACTGTAAACTAGATAATCCATATCCAGCTGGAATCCCACGTGGATTATTTTGATAGACTCTGGATAACGACAAGTGGATGGCAAAATTGTAATATGGGGCACACATGTTGACGACAAGAAACTTTGGTATTACTCTTTTGCCCACTGATTCTCCCCAATATCACAACTGGGAATCGTTTGATCCATTACCACGAACAAACAGGACGGGTAAGCCTACGATATTCATATTCTTTAACATAACATAATTGTTGATTAAATATCCGTCAGTCTTCGCATGCAGAATATTAATTTAACTGCTTTATTATATTGTACCAGGTCTGCAGTATTGCAGGATGTATACTAATACGAATCTAAACATTGCCCGGATGCAGTTATTCATTCTGACATTTGCCCAGCTCTTTTCCTCTGTGAGAGTTTTCTCTGCAGACGAGCTACATTTAATGAGATAATTGTGAGAACCCAATCCTTTGTTTTATCAACAAGCTGAAAGTAAGCATATCTCCAAGACTTGTTGATGATCAAAGTCCCGCAAACTCCCCAAAACCCCACTGTGAAACCAAGTGCCATGCTTGTGAAGAACCATAGCTTGTTATGCTCGTCTTCATCTTCTTCACCATCTTCTTCTCCGCCAGGAATCAGCGATGTTCCATCAGTTTCATGGCACTCTTTTGGCAATGGACGGCCACAAAGTGCTGGATTACCTTCATAAATGGATGGATCAATGAGGGTTTGGAACTGGTTTGCTGTTGGTATTTCTCCGGACAAGTTATTGTATGACAGATTCAAGTGATTCAAGAATCTTAGAGAAGTTATGCCTGGAGGAAGAGGGCCAGAAAGCTTGTTTCTTGACAGGTCCAGAGTTTCCAACCACTCCAACTTTCCAATCTCTATTGGTATTTTTCCGACCAAATGATTCTGTGACAAATTCAAGGTTCCCAAATGGATAAGACTTGCAAGCTCTACTGGCATCTCCCCCGAGAGATTGTTGTTTGACAGGTCCAAAAGGTTGACAAGGTAAAGGGTTTTGTAATATTCCCGCTGAATTCCTTTTGTTACAACCTGCAAACGTCCCTGGTATTGCTGTGTAGCCGGGGGTTCAACTTTCATGCCACTGAAGTTTCCTACACAAGGAGGAATGGATCCTGAAAGATTGTTGTGTGACAGGTCCACTATGTGAATAGTAGAAAGCTTGCACAATTCAGTAGGAATGATTCCGCTGAAGAAATTGGAACGCAAACTTAAAATTGACAACACTGGCATGCTTTCTCCTATCCAAGCTGGAATGTTTCCGGAGAGTTTATTGCCACCAAAATCAAGACTATCGATGAGAGTGCAACTTCGCAGGGAAGCAGGGACTTCGCCTGAAAGATTATTGTCACCGAGAATCAAGAATCTGAGCGAGCTAAGGGAACCAATTGATTTTGGTATTGAACCAGAAAGACTGTTGTTGTACATATCCAGAATATACAAGGAAGATATATTGGTCAAAATCTGAGGAATTTCTCCAGACAGGTTATTGTTTGAGATAACCATTGTTAGCAATTGCGCCAGATTGCCTAGAGACTCGGGAATACTGCCGTTTAGAAAGTTCCAAGAAATATCTAAATCAGTCAGCTCGGGCATTTTTGTGCCAAGGTTATGAGGAATTGGCCCAGAAAACAAATTATCCCTTAAATACGCTCTTGTCACGTTGACTGACCAGAGCGGGAGAGGACCCTCAAACCTGTTCGAACTCAAATCAACAACGCCTGGATAGCGGAAGCCTAACGAGTTTGGAACTCTTCCTCTTAATTGATTATAAGCAACATCTAGTTCATCTAGTATCAGATTCAACTTCCAAAACCAATCTGGTATGGTGCCCGAAATTCTAGCGTTGTTAAGAACCAAAGTTGTCAGGTCATTTTGATTTCTGAGCCAAGTTGGAAATTTTGGACCCAGCTCGCAAGATCTAATGTTGATGTATGTGAGCTTAAAAGGAGGGATCCAATCAGAACTGATGTTGAAAACCAAGGAAATGTTAGACGACTCCTTATTTAGTGACAGCTGTTTGAAGCTTGAGAGGTTCATAAAATGAGATTCGGTCATAACACCTTCCCATAGATTCTCAGACATATCTAACACTTCCAGTGCCGAGAGCTGCCCAAAACTTTCTGGGAAGACACCACTCATTTGATTATTCGCGATGTAAAATTCCTTCAGAAACGTCAAGTTTCCGATTGATTGTGGAATTAAACCTCGGAATGAGTTATGCCAAAGTTCAAGATATCTTAGGTTCTTAAGATATCCTAGAGAAATGGGAAGATTACCAGTCAGCTCATTGAATCCCAACTCTAGTCTCTCTAAGCTGCTATTTGAACATTCTGATAAACCATCAATGAAATCACTCACCTCACCACTGATTCCATTTCTAGAAAGCGTCAATGTTCGCAAATTGCATAGCCTTCCCAAGTTTCCGGATAACCTGCCTCCAAGGAATGCATTTCCGGACAAATCAAGTAGTTGGAGAGAACTCAAGCTGGCAAATGAATCTGGAATTTCACCCCCGAGGCTGTTGGAGTTGAGATCAAGACTTACAAGGTAGGTGATGTTGGACAACCAGCGAGGTATTGTGGAGTTGAAACCATTGTTGGAGAGGTCAAGAACTGAAAGGGATGTAAAATTTAGAGACGGAAAATTGCGAGGAAGATTTGGAAGAGCACAATTTGGCAAGCGCAACTCAACAAGAGAATGCAGCATATTAACGATTTCAAGCCAATATACTGAAGCCTTGCTAAGATCTGCACCTCCCAAGTTTAGGTATTTCAAAGAGGAAAGACCAGAAAGCCATCCGAGGTCTATTTCATTTGATTCCTCGAGAAAATTGTTGAGATCCAGATAATGCAAGTTTGAGAGGTTTCCTAGACTTTGAGGTATAGAGCCACCGAAATAGGAACCCGAGAGATTGAGATATCTCAGCTTCTTTAGTGATCCAATGAATTCTGGAACTTGAACGCCTTCAAACTTATTCATGCTCAAGTCCAAGTAATGCAAATCTGTCAAACGAAGCAGAGAAGGGTTTATCTCACCACCCAATTCGTTACCTGCACCGTCGTCGAACGAGTCAAAACTTTCTCGATACGGGTTGTTAAGTTTAAGTTTGACGACGCTTCCAGTTCTGTTGTTGCAACTTACTCCTCTCCATCTGCAGCAGTCTTCTCCAGTCCAAGACGAGAGCCGGCCTGAAGGATCTGCAAGGCTTTCTTTGAACTGCAGAAGTGCTTTCCTCTCAACTTCTTTGCATCCAGAAAGCGAGAAACCAAGTTTAACGGTTTTCAGTTGGAAAATTCCCGATAATAGCAGAAGAGAAAGAAGTGCCAAGGAAGCGCTACTTCCATCACCCATACCTGTAATTCGACAGCAGAAATTTTTACAAGGAGATAAGCAAAGTCATGCTCAAATATTACTTACAGAAATAGAAGACAGGAATTGACCTCGGTATTGGAAGACTTCACTAATTTTAAGTATAACTTGTTTTATTATGTTATTAACATTAAATTATTTAATTAATAAAATTAAAAATTTATTTATTAATAATAAATTTTAAAAAAAGTCAATAAATAAACCTATAACTTTCTTCTACTGTATTGTTTCGTGCCCAAATGGCTATGTAAATTTTTCCAAGACTGGCTTCTAATCAATATTCTGTGTGTCAAAATCAGAGACCTGCAATTCTTAGAATTTATTCTATTAATGGAATTCTCCCTCTGTCAATTAAATTAGGATAGTATTGTATTAAATATTACATGAAGAAAAACTTACAAGTATCGGAATTTTCCTAGTTATGCCATGACAAGTGCCCTCCTTCAGTGTCAAACAGAGAAATTTCGAATATGTAATGTCATATATCTGCCAATCCTGTCACTCTTCAGCATTTCAATGATCAGTGGAAGTAGGACGCTGCCAAAATTTTCAATAAAAGTTCTAAGAACAAGCCGTTGGAACCCATAATCTCTAAGTCATCAGCCGTCCAAGACTTTACACGGTGGGAAAATAATAAACTAAATGGAATCTACATCATTAATGGCCAATAGAAATATACTGTTGGTGCTCAAGTGGTCAACCTTTTCAACAATGATTTCTAATTCTATGATCAACACAATCACATGACTAAGCTATTCAAACTTCTACCTGTTACAATCAGCCGGCTGGCAATCACCTCACAGTCATGAACTCAGAATCACGCGGCCTAACCTGTGTTGGATTTTATGAACTGATTTTGGTTATTTGTACTCCCTCTTATGGTAAGGTGTGAACGCGTGATAAAACAGAAGGGAAAAAAGAGGAGCATTCCATTGTCGTATTCATGTGATTCCAACTTCAAGAAAGCAACACTCCATATTGGCCATGGTGCAAAGAATTAGTCAATCATCCACATTTGAAAGAGAATCGTTGCATCATTTACACTTCGTGAACAGATCACCCACATTTACCTTCCTAGTCGGAGGCTCCTTAGTTGCTCGATATGTGGCAGTAACAAGGGAAATTGGACTTTTCGTTTTCATGGCTGTAATGAAATAACAACTGCTTGCCTTTTGAAAAGCCATGTCAAATATGAGATCGCTGCAATGTGCTTCCAAGTAGCCTAATCCTGCATGCTCATACATTAGTCAAGTTTATGTTGGGCAGTCAATGATGAAAAAAGGATTACGATAAACTTCGTTGGCTCCAAAGTCAATGCAATGTAATGTACGATAATCTTGTATCAATGGTATGGAACAGTGAACTAGCAGCAGCAGCATCAGCTGCCTAATTGGACTCTTATCATTGACTTATTACCATGATGACTTCGATATTAACCCTCTTGCCTTTGCCCTTGTATCCATCTTTCGAAGCATAAAGGACGCACAACTATAACAGCACACCTTTATTTGTCTGTTCAGAGAATTACTGGATCTTCTGCTGAGACAAGTTTATATGATGTTATAATTGAATCATTTCTCCAACATGACGTGAATAGTCATAGCTCCTCCAAATAACTTGTAAGCCCGGCATGAGCACAGATAACTCCCCTTCCAGGATTGGACAAAATCACATACTTCTCATCAGTAGTAAAATCTTCGTCAACTCAGTAAAAATTTTAGCATTTTCCAGCACCAGTTTTGGGATTAAAACTAAACTACATGATAACATTAACCCAGAAGTAAAGAGATTTTCCCAAGTGCATTCCTTATGAAATCCCTGGCTGCAATAATCAAGACTAATAGCGAAACCTCTATCCTTTTTATTTTACTTGTAACCATACAGAAACTCTTAAGACAGTTTTCATGTAACAAGATTCACAATGACACGAGGTCTTGCTGCTGCACTTCACACCATCACATCAAAAACTATGTTTGCTAACCCCAAGAAAATAGCCAAACTGGATGATCTGTTAGAACTTCCACTATTCTACCGGCCAAAATTTCAGGCACCATAACAACACCTGAGTGGCTTTAAAAGTTAGATTTATTTCCAGAGGTTCAAGGTTTAAGATGATTTATTTCCAGAGGTTCAAGGTTTAAGATATAATGAATTGAGAGGTTCAATAATGTCCAGTCCTCAAAACTGTAGTTTTCTTGAATTTTTAAGTGCTTTATGGCCCTTTGCCACAACTGTCATCAAACTAGAATTTTTTCCATTTAGAAAACAACTTTTTTCCCAGGACCAATTCTTCAAGACATGGCGCGCAGAAATAACCAAGTTCCAATAATTATTTGACCCAAGAAGTTCAAGATTTGTGGAATAATATACCAGATGACAATGTAATAGACTCGTCAAACAACAGTTTAACTGATGAGATACCAAGCTATTCATGCTCTACTTCTGCAACAGTTTAAGTGCATGTTCCACCTGAAACGATTGTTCCACTAATAACAGAAAAAAAATTGTTTCGATCGTTTTGAACCAGATTAACATAAAAATGTGAGAAGAAACTACCAGTTTGCCAACAGATTGACCGAGTCTATCAGAATAAATTGAACCGCTGGATAATTCCTGCTGTGGGACATAACTAGTCCATAAATTTTTGCTTCTCAAGAACCAATTCATCTGGATATATCGTTATCCACGAATCCCTATATAACTCTACATGAGCATCAGTGCCCTCCGAATACCCTTAAAGTGAATGGAAGAATTGATTTTCTTCGCCAAATAGAGATTGGGGATCGGTACCCCGTGATTATTAAGTAATCTTTCTGTGATAAAACCAATATCCCAAAAGTATTGAAGAATAAAATATTATTGAAAACAGATATACCTGATGGAGACATCATAACCGTTAACAGGCAACAAGCCACTTGCCACTGCTCAAGTGGCAGGATCTGCTAATACCTCTTCCTTCCCCTGCAGCCAACATCTGTTTGTCCCGCTGAGTTGTTTCCGTACTCACGGAAGGAATACACCGAGGCAACAAGGGGCTTGCAGCGAATCTGGAGATGGAACCATTGCTACCCAAGCATCGTCATGTGAAGAGCGAGATGATTCAATCTTATCAAACATCTTATTATTCTTTCTTTACTGTTGTCCATGGACTGTAAGCATTCATTAATTTAATTACACCATCATTCATATGCTCTTAGATGTAACTACACAGAACGCGGTCGTTTTTGGGTCCTTAAACATCACTGACTAAATCAATACAACATCGATTCACAGACCACAAGAAACAAAAGGAAAGGAAAATACAACTGAATGTGGTCGTTTCAGCTTGCTAACTCGACATTGTTGTGAGTAATCAACCATGAATTTCAAAGGAAAGCAAACCCGCAAAAATGCACTCGGTCTTGTACTCACAGCACAATTTTGATACTGCACTTCACACCATCCCATCTACAACAATCTTTGCCAACCCAAGAAAATAACCAAAGTAAAGGATCCGTGAGAACTTCCAGTATTTGACAATCCAAAATTTCAGGCACCATACCTGACTGGTTTTAGAAGTTAGATTTATTTCCAGAGCTTCAAGACTTCAGATATAATGAATTTGAGAGGTACAATAATGTTCAGTCCTCAAACTATAGTCTTCTCAAATTGTAAGTGCTTTATGGGCCCTTTGCCGCAATTGTCATCAAAAGAGAGTTTTTTCCATTTGGAAAACAACTTTTTGCCAGGACCAATTCTTCAAGACATGGGTGCAGAAATGCCCAAGTCCCAATAATTATTTGACCAAAAATATTGCAGATTTGTGAAATAATATACAAGATGACTATGTTATGGACTTGTAAAACAACAGTTTAACTGATGAGATACCAAGCTCTTAATGCTTAATGCTTAGCAACAACCAGCCATTGAGGCCTTTTCTGCATTGCAAAATTGCACATATCTTAATACTCTTAATCTAGAAGACCATAAACTTTAGGGTGACATTCCAACAAGGGGTAAAAGAAAGGCTCTTAACTCGGTTGATTTTACATGCACAATAAACTTGTTTTATGGAGCATTTCTCCATAGTTATGCAATCTCTCCTTGCTTCATATTGTGGGATCAATTCCCTCAAGCGAAGGGAATTGTACTGGTATGGCACATCTCAACTTGTAACTGTATGATATTTAAGAGAAAGTTGGTGGTGGCACTCAAAGTAACAAAATACTTGTATGGGACTACTCCCTACCTTGCTAATATAATAGACCTTTCTGGCGATGACCTATCCAGGAAGATGCTTGATCTAAAAGATCTTTCAAGTCAAGGCACCTTCAACTATTTGACTGGAAAAATACCAGAGAGCATTGAGAGCTTACAAGGATTGGGAAGTCTAGACCTCTTCAGAAATAAAATTTCTGGACTGATTTCACCTAGCTTGACTGCTGCATTTTTGGTCCACTCACAAAACATGAAAAAGATACTAATCTTGGCATCTCATTAAGATTCGCATGCCTCCAAAGGCTGCAAAAAATAGAAAGAAACTGAGGCATAATGACAAGATCCTTCAAATGTTCAACAATAACAATGCTTTATCTTGCTACAGTTTGTCTATCTATTACTGTATTCTCATCCCGCATTGCCTGTCTAGGAAATGAAATAAAGCATCTACTGTTGTAGAAATACATATATTCTAGATTACTGAACTCAAAACTTACATGTAAGAACATAACAATAGTATTGAAAATTGAACAATTAAAATAAACGAGTCTACTGTATATCACAATTAACAAAAAACCTCCTCATTCCTCAAAATAGATAATCCACAAAGTAAACAGTCACCTGAAACATAATTCTTACCATCGCCATCATCACCGTCTAGCGCTGAATATTAAGCATAGCTTTTGCCTCATTCTGCTCTTCAAGCAACTCTTCGGTTGCATATTTCTTCAACAACTCCGTCTTCTTTTTCTCAATCACCATCTTTTCTATCTCCTTCTCATCGGGTAAAGGCACATGCACCACAAACTCCCTCTCTTTTTCACTCCTCTCCTTCTCCATTTCCCTCATCCTTTCCTCTTCCACCACATCCTCTTCTCCCTCAAACAACACCTCCTTCATTACCCCAATGCTCACCACTTCCCCACTCTTCACCGACTTTTTGGCTTCTTTCCGTATCTCCTCCATTCTTCTCCACTCTTCAACCGCCTCCTTCCTCATCTGTGCCTCTGCGGGTCCCTCCACCCTCTCCAAGACCCCATCCTCATCGTCCCTATAACCATAATAACTCGCATCAATTCTTTTATAAATGTCGTACCTAGTCCTTCTCTTTCGCAATTCCGGCGGCTTCTCAAATAATTCTCTGACGCCAGGAAGTTTCTTCGCCGCACCGAAATACCGATATCCGGGCCCACGTCCGCTAGGGTTCGGAACGTCGACGATATTCCCTTCTAAGTCCGTCATCTTTGCGGAGTGTTTAGCGTAATTGGGACCGCCAAGTTCCACAATTCGTCGCTCCCAATGCGACTTCTCGCGAATTAGTTTGTTAATCTCATCGTTGAGGTCGCGGAGTCGGTGTTCGCCGAGGCCTTCGTTTTGAATCTCGGCGACTTTGCGACCGATCTCCCGCATGATTTGCTGCCGCCATTTATCAGCCTCAGCGAGATCGCGACACTCCGAAGCTAAGTAGGGACGCCGTTCTTTGGGTTTCTTTTTCTCTTCGGCTTTCAGAGCGATGAACCGATTCAGCATGGACTGAGCCTTCTCTTCGTTTCGAGCCATCGTTCTGTTCTGGATGCCCCAACCCAAGTCCTAACCCTAATTTTAATTTGAAGAGAAAGCGGAATTCCGTGTTTTTAGTCACTTGATCACTAACAAGGTTTTAAAGCCAACTACACCGACAAGCGCTTGAGCGCGTGGCGTACGAGGGACATAAATATGGATAATTATTATTTAATTTTTATTGGATAAAAATTATTTTATTAATTATAAATTTCAATTTATTACTTTATTTCTTGAGTGAATGGCCGAACGGTCCATGAATGAACGAAAATTTAAGACAAGGAAAACAAATTGCTGTTAGTCTTTAAGAAACAACTGTTCACGCCAAGAAGATTATGCGAAAAAGCCATCAAGAATTTTGTAAGATTGCATAAGCCATCTTCATTTTTCCTCCATTCGAAAGAACTTCTGCGTGGGAAACAAGCCATATATTCAGCCTTCCGTCTTTGTCTCTCCCTGCATGTTTTCATGTACAAGGGTTAGCACAGAGCACGAACAGATTCATGTCTCCCAGTTCTCATGCCGTCATGGAACTGCTGGTTCCAGTAGCATTTTGTGCAGTTATGTTCCATCAGGCATGCCACGTGCGAGTAAAGCAGTTCATAAAAGAAACATGAAGCTACATTGGAAAGTGAAAACATCTAACAACGCATAAGTAAAGACTCTTCAGGTGATACAAACACATAACAAATGAGAATAAAAAAAGGGGGGCCATAACCAGTATTTTTATCAGACTATGCAAAAGGGTGGTCTTGCCTCAACATCTAAGTAAATAGGGAAATCACAGCATGCAACAAGTCTCCAGTTCTTACCTTCACTATATCAATCATCAGTGCCAAAGTACCGATCACCAAACTCACCCAAACCAGGTATCACACGGAATTCTTTGTTCAAAGCAACATCAATTTCAGAAGTAACGATTTTCAATGATGGAAAGCGTTTGCTAACACAATGGATTCCCTCTGGAGCCTGAAGAAAAAATCATAGGATCAGTTCGTTGAAAATTAGTAAATGCCAATGGATGTAGCACAACCAGCAATGAGAATTTCTTACAGAGATGAGATTCAGGAATATAATGTGGGACTCTGGAACTCCTTTCTGTATGAGTAGTTCAATAGCTTGGTTAGCAGAGTTACCTACAAGGAAAACCATCAAGATTGGTTCCAATTATCAGCTTGGCGAAACAATGGCAATTATATAATGACACCCACTCATCAAAATCAGCTGGCATATATTTCGCTACAAGTCAATAGATTTAAGCAAGCATCATATTGCACTCTTCTCTCAGGTTCAGAAAAATTGGTTTTCAACTATCAGAAAATTGATAGTTTGTACACAATCATCCCTCCATTTTTTACATGTATCCAACACTAAAGATACAATATCAAGACGATAACTATACAAGAGCACGACTTGAATTGACAATATAGAGACTTGGCTAAAATATATCTTTTAACGTAAAACTTGAAACAAGAAACGAAAAAATTAAAACAGACAAAAAAAAACATAAAAGTTAAAACAATTAACGTAAAACTTGAAACACATAATATAAAATAACAATTAACACAAGAGTTGAAAAAATGGTGATGTTTCTGCAAATAAACGTGAAAATGACATCTAATTTCTGGTAGTTTAAGGTAGAAGGGATCAGGCCTTCCAGTAATCCAACAGCCTTCTTAAAAATATTTGTTAAAAAGAAAAACCAGTTTGACATTTTATTGCTCTAAACCACTCTCTTATGAGAAGTAGAAAAGATAGGAGAGCGGGAGAGATAGAGAGACAGATGATGACAGCAAAAGTTTGTATCTTTTTTTTTCCTTTTCTCAGGACAGAAAAGAACAAAGTTGTCTCGCATATCGACTCCCTGAACTGATATAATACAGCATTGGCAGACACCTAGAAAAGAGAAAGGGCTACAAAATTTCAAGATTACCTGTGGCAAGGACAGGGTCTAGAAGCAGGACATGCCGTTCCGAAATATCATTTGGAAGCTTCTCATATATAAGCTGATTACAACACAGACCAAAATTCATGATTAAAATTAATTCAATTTAATCATAAAGTAATAAAGAAGGCAACCTCCTGCTCCAGCAGATCTCTTCTAGAAAACTACTATATTATATACCTGTTTGCCATTGTCTCCATCACGGTGAATCAGAATTTTTCCAATTTTTATTCCTTTGCAACATGCACGCAATGCATTTTCCATGCTCTCACCACTTAACATAACAAGAGAAACATGTTAGCACACAGTAAAACAAAGCAATGAAAGTGATTGAAATATGCAACAGAAAATTTATCTATCAAGGTCGATGCCAAATTTCCACGATCACTAGCTGAAGATCAGACTGTAAATTCATCACAGTCATACAGCATACGCCAGAACTCGAAGAAGTCACAATTCAAGGATAATGCCGTCAAAAAAAACTGAAAAAACGAAATCTCATAACCTTAGTGAGAGCTCACCTTCGAACAATAGAGACCCCACATAGTTTCTTGCAAAAATCAACCCCAGTGTACATCGATCCTGAAGTAGAATAACAGACAGCATTCAGAGATCTTCCTTTTGGGCACATTTAATACAAAAGGAGAACAAAAAATAGATAAATTTACAGTGATAACCAGCAAATATGTAAACTTCATAGTTGACATTCTAAATTTCAGCAACTAAAACAGTTCACATATAAAATCAATCAAAACCTGTGGAAACATACTAGAAAATAGGTGGAAAAAATCAACGGGAGTGCTCTAATTTCTTAAAAATCAACAAACACTATCAATCCCAATAGCAGAGGCAAAAGCATTTTCTTCAAGTTAATGTATATTTTTATAATAGGGAAAGGGAAGCATTTTTTATAAAAGAACTACAGTTCTCTCCTTATTCCTTTTGAAGACTTTCCTCTCACAAACAAAAATATTCAGAGGAAGAGTTGAACATCAAACAATAAACAATATGAATACAGCAAATATGCACAAAGTCTTGTTATTCATTATTCCTAACACACCTGTTGGGGTAACTATTTGCTTCTCAGTGAATGGCAAATGGCCAAGGCCATGTTCCACAACCTGAAAAGTCAAAAAATCAACCAAAAAAATAATATTTTTCAGCTAATATTTTAGCATATGAATGAAACCATAATCTCAACTCAAGGCCCAAAAATTGTAAAATAACACCACTGATAGACTAACAAATGTCATCTAAGCAATTGAAACATAAATTACCAGCCGAATAAGTCGATCTGAATAAAAAACGAAATCATGCTTGGATATTTCCCGGTCTCGAATCAGGGTATGCATTCCTCTTATCTGAAACAAGTTTCTACCATATGAGAACAAACTACAGACATTATAGAACTAAGGTAAACAATAGATGAACTCTATATGACTAAAAAGTACATAGGGAAACTTTAAGAACGCAATTCTAATCAGAAGTCAGCACTAATGTCGTCTTTAAAAGTACTTGCAGAAACAAAAATGACAATAATCGTCTACATCCAATGCGTAGTTGGTGTAGTTGGTGTATTTTCAAAACACATAAGAGATATTTTGGTTAAGCAGTTCAGTGTATTGGTGACTAAAACTCCAAGAATATCTTCAGCAACAGAGATGAGCAATGGCCCAGCATACAGAAACTTTTCATGTCAAATACATAAACAAAGCAAAGGCAAGTAATCCGTATTTGTGTTGCTTTACAGAATTTACACCATAAAATAACAGGAAAAAGAAAATCAACATTACAAACACAAGAGAGACATACCTGGAATGTTGACTGAATCACATACACATTTGGATATATTTTGCAGAGGTCATGCTGGCCAAGCTTTGTGTGGATATGTTGCACAATCAAATCAATGGCAACATGATTGTCACCTCCCCGTGGTATGATTACATCGGCATACTTCTTTGATGGTAGAACAAAATCATCAAAGGCAGGTTTCACAAACTTAGCATACTGTAAAATGGACATTAATGCTCACAATCTAAATTATCCATCATACCATAAAAAAAAACCAATTAAAATTAAAGAATCGTGCAGACCGAAACCTCCAACAGTAGCAACATTAAAATCTCTGCAGAAATAATAACTGTAAAAGAAATATAAGTGAGTATTCTCTACTTTTCTGTCTGGTCACCCATATATCTCAAGGTCAATTCTGCAAGTGGTACGGCAGGAGTTCCCTACTTCCTGAAACTTCCACCACTTAATGGCTTGAGAAATGCATAATGATTATAATTATCACCAGAATAAAAAAATCTTATTTAGATGCTTCAATCCCTCCTTCATAAATATATCTATTTATAAGGCTAATCTTTTGGAGGCAGCATAGATCAATAAAGAGGAAAAAAAAAGAACAGCACCGCCTGAGTTGTCATCTGATTAAATTGCTTACAGGTTGCCAATTTAAATGAACTAAATTATGCAGTATATTAGTCAAAGATATTGAATAAAACATCTTGCCTGTTCAAGGACAGAACCTACATCCCTACCCCTCTCAAGCGTGTCACGTGTTATTCTCCGAGCAAGCCTCACATCGGCATCTACAATCAATAAATAATAATTGCAATATAAGATACTGAAGCAACAGAACAAGTGGAGGAACAGTTAAAGGACGAGAGATACAACAAAATAACATTATGAGCTGTAATTATCCTGTTGTACCGTGAAAAAGGACTGTCCCTCCTTCCCCAAATCACTAACATACAAAAGCACATAATGCCAACTGCTAATGACTAACCCAGCTTAACATGGACAAAAGCTGAAAAAATAGGTATACACCTTCTGTGTGATCTCTACAATTTGCCAAATCGATCTACAGAATTGAAAGAACCTATTTTTGAGAAGTTGGAAGCGTACATCACAGTTTTTCCTTTTAAGATTAAATTGAAGTGTACATCATAGTAGGATCCTATTAGTATATTAAATTGGTAAATTTGCTAATGACCAATTAAAACTTGGTTAGTAATCTGTCAATTTACAATATGCTTTGGCAATCCACTGATTTTATACGGACAAAAATTTATTCTCTTAAAATATATCCAATATTCCCACAATAAATATCCCTTCAAAAACTAAAGAAGATAGTATGAAGCATCTTCACTAAATTGTAAGGCAATAAACATCTAGAACAGATACACAAAACCAATGACACAATGAAAATGCAGAAGATGTGATCATAATGATGCCTAGGATCATAATGAACAACTGGATGAAAAATGGCAAACCGGTGTCAACAAAAATCTTCATATTCATCAGATTGCGGACACGTTGGTCATGGAAGACCAGAATTCCTTCCAAGATAATAACATCTGAAGCATTTATCTGACAAAGAATTGGTAATAAGAAGATGTTTATCTTCTGCATCCAGGGTAAAAACATCACAAAGCCACACTGTGAACATTTTTTAAGTAAATACCTGTCGAAAACTATCTGAACAGCGTCGGTGATTCTTGAAATCATAAATTGGAACTTGGTAGGATTGCCCAGATTTGAGGGTTCGAATACAATCAAGAAGCTGCTCAGTGTCGAAAGCATCTAGAGAAAGAACAATATACAATCAAAGTGAAAAGAATATGTTTTCTAAAATATAGCATTGCAAAAAGCTGACTAAAAACATGAACGATAAGAGCAGCATAAAGTAACAGAACGACTAAATTAAAATTCCAGTCATAAATATCAATTACCAGGATGATCAAAATTGTACTCATGTACCCGTTCTGATTCTTCAGGTGTCAAACCACGATAGAACGAATCCTACAACATTCAACAACAATTAAATTAATATAAAAAAAATCAAAGAAATTAGCAGAAGAAAGCAAACAATAACGAACCTGATTGACAAGCACTACACGGTGATCATGAAGTTGTTGAATAATCATGTCACAAACAGTGGTCTTTCCCGAAGCTGTACCCCCAGAAACTCCTACAAAGTTATTGTGTTTGATAACACCCAATCAATAAATAAATTCATATTAAAAACAGGTCTAAATAATTCTTAAAAGCAGGCTGCAAACACGCACATAAAGCCGTGGATTAACCAGCCCAATCAACAATGACAAGGGACTAACAGAAACGAACAAATTATGTAAAGAATGAAACCATAAAACAATAATTTGATATACAGAAAACTTGTTACTAAGATGAAACCATAAAACAACAGTGTGACATACAGAAACTTGTTACTAAGTACAAAATGGCCCCTAATCCGGTAATGACTCCACAGAAATCTGCGTTCCCCGACAACCAAACAGAAGTAACAGTAAAAAAATTGCTTAAAGAATCAACAAAAGAACTTCCAGATGGCTAAAAGCAACACAACCAAAACTGCTTTGCACATGAAACAACTCACGTACCAAACTAGTACCCTGGATTTCTCGAAGTCCAACAAAAAAAAATGAAATATACCTTTTGTTTCGACTAATTAGCACATAATATCTACCCCACAAGTCCATAGAAACGGTTTCTTGAAATCAATAAACTAAAATTACAATCAGAATTGGATAATTTCTTCCAAGTAAAAATGAGAGAGCGAGAGAGCTACCGATAACAAATGGTTGTTTGGGAGCACTATCGTCGACAGCGGCGGAAGCCGAATCAGATGGAGGTGGAGAGGAGCCGTCGATGCGGAGGCCGGAGAAGTGGGGCCCGTAGGCCTTCTCCATCGCGTAGTCAATCGACATCGTTTCTTCAAGCATAATCTCCACTTGCAATACCACTAGAAACAAAATATCTTTCCTTCTTTCTCCGTCCTTCCCAGTCAAAAGCACTGCACAACGACAATCACGCACAACTGTTGCGGGAACTTCACAGAGCAGTTGAGAGCTCAACCGGTTAAAAAAACAAAAAACTAATTATTTAATTAATAATTCGTAATTTACAAGTACCGAGAAAGACGCCACCAGATAACAACCTTCTTCTTTTTCCTTCAGTTTCAGTTTCAGTCAACCGTTTCCGTCAACTGCTACTTTGAACCTGACGTAATAGATTTTGGAGAGAGGGAGAGAGAGAGAGAGAATTGGAATATGCCTGGATGAGGTTTGCTTTACGATTGGTGTAATCCTTCGATGTTGACAACAAGCGATTGACATAATTTTCAAGTTAATAAAGTGGGATTAGTGTGACATTTCTTTAATTTATATAAATATATATTTATTTATTTATTAAATAATAAATTAAAATTTAATTATTAATATTAAATAAAAAATTAAAAATAAATTCCATCAATTTTTTTTATTTTTTTATTTTTTTTTGTAATACTCGAATTCCTGGACAGAGAGGTAAAGGAGAGAGGGTATGGAAATGACGGTAGACGGGGCTCCGAGTACTTCCACGTCTCCCACCGTACAAGAAGTAAGAGAGCAATGATTCTTTGCTCTTTCTAACACGACACAAGATGCCAAAAAAATTTTCCTTTCCTGATTAATTTGCCTCTGAAACTCCAAAGATTACTGCATTGACTCGGATGATGCCAGCTTCGAGATAATTATAATGGCGGGAACTCCATCTGATAATGATCATGTCGCCATTGCCGCCATTGAGTCGTTGGAATCTTCTGTGGAAAAAGATGATGGCTGATAATAGTATAACCATGTCTTCTAATTGGACTCAACAGGCTCAATGAGAAAGCATTCGTCCCCAGAGGAATTTCTCTCGGCCCATTTCACTCCAATCGACAGAGAAGATCAAACTCAAATATTTGCAAGGTCTCCTCAGTCGTTCAACAAACTCCGGTGAAACTTCGAGGGAGCTCATCGAAGAAATCACGGCCATGGAGGACCGAGCCCAAAAGTGCTATCCAGGATCGATCGGATTTAATAGGGAAGAATTTGTCAAAATTTTGGTCGTTGATGGTTAGTTGTTGAGGGAGCATGTAAAAGAGGTAAACAAAGAATCGAACGATCCTCTCTTCTCAATGGCTTTTTTAACTGAACTCATAAATCACGATCTGATTTTGCCGGAAAACCAAATTCCTTGGTTTTTTCTTGAGCGTTTGTTTACGTTAACAACAATGAAGCAAAATCCTGCAAGCAAGATGTTGATCGAACTTATTCTTCGGTACTATAATGGTTTATTATCCTCCGATACTCTTTTACTGCAATCGCGGATCAATACAGGAGCCGTAAAATGAAGCATATCCTTGACCTGTTACGATGTTCATTGAAACTGCCGATCCGATCAGAGAAATACATTGAAAAAATTCCAGGATGGGAGCCCTTCAGCTGTGCAGTAAAGATCAACGAGGCCGGAATCGAGTTCAATAAGAAAAAAACAATAGAGCACTACCCTGGATATAAAATTTGTTGATGGAATTCTCGACATCCCGCCTCTGGCAATCCACGAAACGACAGAAGCCGCATTCAGAAACCTCATCAGCTTCGAGACATTCGTCACTTCTCATGGAGAATCTCATATATACAACCGAGGATGTGGAAGTACTCACGCAGAAGGGGATTCTTAACAACTGGTTGGATCCCGATGACGCGACGCTGTACTTAACAAGCTTTACAATTATACTTACGTGAAGAAGTTTTACTACGATGATATATGCAAGCAGGTGAACGCTTGTTGCAGAAGCTGGTGGAACAAAACGCGGCATTTTTATATGCATAATTATTTTTTTGCCTAAAATCGCTGCTGCTTTCTTTTTGGTATTACGTTCTTACAGACCTATTAAACCATTGTCGGAGTTGTGAAACAACCAGCAAGGTCATCATCGTGACCGTGCGTTCTTCACTGTTTGGTGCATGCTCCCTTTGATCTGCTCTTCCATGTGTTGATTTGTTCGTTGTTGAAACTTACATCAACAAACATTTTAACTAAATATGAATATAGACATTATGATGAGCTTGAAAGTGTCCGAAATATTGAAACTACAGAAGATCTATGCGGATGTGCTTTTCACCATAAGATGACACAAAACCATATATGCCAACTTTATTGCACTGTTGATCTCTCAATTATAATGAAACAATGAATATGTCAGGACCATAATTTCTAAAAAGAAACAGCATCAATTAAAACTATAATTTAACCTCTCAGACAACCATATATATCTCCATGCTAGAACCAACAAACTCAATCCTGTAATACTCAAAACATGGTAATCAAACTGGTGGCCGCAAATAATGCAATAATCAGAACAAAGGAAGCATAGGAACGGAAGTCAGAAGCACCAGAAGCTGAAGCAGGCGACGATGATGAGGATGAAGAAGATGCTGGGGTTGAAGGGGCAGTGCCAGAAACGGTGGTGATCTTAACCTTCATGCCCTGGTCGCAGTGGCCTGATGTGCCACAAGCGAAGTAACGTGTACCAGGCTTGTCCAATTTTACCACATCGTTGCCACTGTTCATGGAGGCTGATGCTGTTCCCAGGTCGCACTTTTTGTAGGCACTCTCACTTGGGAGTTCTACCACACTGTGGAGCCCCGATAGGTACTTGAAAACTGCCCACGCGTATGCATATTGAGTATAATAATGAAATCAATATCGTAAAATCGGTGAAATATAGTTAATAAAAAAGTTAAAATGTTACGATCTAATGAATATGAACATACCGAGTTGATCGCCAACTTTGAAAGTTTGGCCAGATGCCCAAGAGTCGAGGTCTGTAGATTCAACCCAACCATGGCTACCACCAACCACATGTTGTCCAGCTGAGGCTTCTTTGGCTAACAACGCACCAATAAACAACACCAACAAAACCATCTTCATTTTCTCCATTTCCTTCAATTGTGTTATTGCAATTTCTCTGTTTTGTAATTCAGTATATATACAGAAAGACCTGAAAACATACCAACTGTCTCTTTCATTAAATTATAGTTCTTCCTTATTAGATGGTTTTACTATAATCCAGAACATGGATGACCTATGATTATTTCAAAAGAAGAAACCTGCAAATACCACATTGCCCTCAAAAACAATTTTATAGAATCTCTTTCCTTGTTCAGCGAACCTGGCATGAGCGGATAAGGCATTTTGAGTAATTGGTGAACAGATACATGGGCATTTTGCGAATAAGTCGAGTATCAGGATTGCCCGCAAAGCTAAATCCATTCGGTTGAAAGGTCACTGAAGCTTGGCGTTGAAACAAAGCCATCACAGCAGTCATTCTCATTCGAGGGCAGCTTGTACAAGTAAAGATATAGTTGGGGGAGCTGTTGTGATCATTATCACAGATGGTTTTATTAATCTTATGGGCATTCATCAACTTCATTACAAGCCTTTTATGTTTTTCATGCAGCTAATTACCGAAATAGTAAGGGTCTGGTGAAACGATTAATCATGAAGAGGAAAGAGTAGAAGCAAAGATTTTGGTGAATGATTTATTATTAATTAATTAATTAAAGAAAACTTACAGGTAATACGTAAAACTCATGAGCCTCCATCGAGGATTATTATTAGTAATTAATGTTGACGTTTGAAAAAAGATACAACTTCATTATACACAATATCCTTGGCGTTTACTCCCATAATGAAATCTGCATGCGCGTAACTTTTGATGAACTGAACGCTGAGCTTGTCCCCGTCGTGTGGCTTAAAGCTATCGAGTAAATTCTCAACATCTCTAACATCTGCAAGCGCATCATTGCCTCCATAGCTTACGAAGAGAGGAAGGTTGCGAGGAATGTTGGAGATATTGTAAGCCGGAGGCTTGATTTGGCCGTAATGCATCAGATTGAAGTCGGGTCTCCCGTAGTTGAACTTTGCAATGATCCCGTCCCGAACAGCTGCAAGTTTGGTTCGCGGAAGCTCTTTGAGTGTTCATTTTTATAATCAGATGTTACAGTACAGCAATAAACTACCTTCGTTTGTCAACAGTTAGTACATGAACAAGCTGAGATAGACTTACTCTGAGACAAGTGCACCATGGTTTTGGTTGATGTTGATTGAGGTTCATTTCTCAAGAAGAGATCGACGGTAGAAGCATTGAGACAACAATTTTTTCCTAGAATTTTTTGTTCAGTAAATTCAATGGTCAATGAGGCTGGAAATATGCTTCGAAGAAACAAATTCAGACGCTTGCACATGACTGCAAATATCATTACCTTCTTAAAATGCAGAGCAGAAGAGTAATACAAAAACTAATGCTCAGACTATTACCGGTAAGTGAGGTTAACAAATCGTAGCAATCAACAGCAGGATTGGTGCAAAGCTTCTTGAGAAAGTCAGCTACAGGTTTCCTATTAAGAAGAAAACAAGACATTAACTCATGTCTTCAACACAACTTAATTATATTCTTAGTTCTTGTTTCTTACGCTTTTGGGTTGAACTCTGCCAGACCAAATAAGGTAGTGATCTGTTAGAACAGTCAAAAACTTAATCAGGACATATTGCTTTAATTATGTCTTATACTGAAACAATCATTAATGATCAAAATTGATAATGAAAGTGAAGTCTATACAGACCTCGCCAACAAAAGCTCTGGCAGCAATAACAACAAGAGCAGTTTTCATGTAGCTCAAATAAGCAATGGGACTCAACAAGGCTGCTGATTTCAGCTTGTCCACCTGTGACCCTTCCGACAAAGATGCCAGAGCTATAAGAGTTCCCTGGCAAATACACATATGTCAGTTCAGATTGAATTCGATGTTCAATCTCTGTTTCAGAGTTGTTAACTTGGATCGTGAATTAAAAACAAATTAATGGAAAATTAAATTAGTTAAATCCTCCTGAAGACCACAATATAAGGTACTCACCAGTGAATGCCCTACATAGTTAATCCTCTGTCCAGTCTTCTTGTGTACAAAGTCAAAAACTGCTGGTATCTCATAGGCCACCAGTTCATCCCATGACCAATTCCAGAATTCCTGCCCTGAGACCAGTTAGTTTCTAACCACAACATTCTTAAAAAATTAGGGAAAGTATGGCCTAAAATTAGGAGAATAAGGAGAAATTTGGAAACAATGAGAGAAAAGGCTAAAGAAAAATAACCGGCTGACTGGGATCAAGAGAGGTATGTTGTCGGCTAAATCTGGTCCCTCTACTGTTGGCAATCCACACATCAAACCCTTCATCTGCTAAAATCAACGGTAGATTTTGTTCCGGGGAATTAAGCAGCCATGTCATTCCATCCTGCACAAGACAACAAAATCAGCCTCTCAATCAACAAATCAAAACTCATTATTTCCCCAGGAATCTTTGCTACTTTACGTCATTTGTTAGAACTTAACACACACAAACAGACGAATTTAGCAGCCAAAATATCAGTCTGCCGTCTTAACACTCTGAGTTGTGGCCATTGCCCACGTAAAGAAACAGACAAACAAGAGACATGCAGTGCATGTGGCCTCGCAGTAAAGCAAATATAAGGATATTGAATTATGGGCCATTATTCCAAAGCGTGGGTGCGTGTTTCCGCGCACCATCAGATATTTTATCCCATTCCGAAGGAATGCCAATAACAGGGACAAGAGTCACAAGACTTTCGCCTTGGAAATCTAAAAACGTTGCTTTGTCACGACCAAAACCCTCAGTTAATGTCTATCTTAATTCACTGGAAATACAAAAGGAGGAGAAAAGTTGTTATAAAGAAAAATGCCGGATTCTCTTTTGCGTCATCTAAGAGCATGCAAGTGCAAGCAGAGCTGATGTATTTCTCTTCTTTCACGCATTTTATGCTTCTTCACTTGTTGTGAATGAAAATTCTACAATGGAAAACTACAAAAATGGTGGTTAACATGGCACATGTATTATCTGCTTCTACGATCCTTTGCGTTAGACTAGCTAGCTACCTGTCTAAATCATTCATTCACTACTACAAAGTAACGGAAAATAAAATTTATACCTTTTGCAACCCTGGGCATTGCAGTCATAATCCGAATAAAAATTGGGACAAATGGTGACTCAATTCCAGCTCTCGGTTTGAGACAATGCTAACTATGCAATCATTCAAATATAGAAGCAGCCGGAATCGGCTTTTTCATATGCACAAGATTATATCAAAAGGTTATGCTAAAAATTGGATGATTTAGACCCCACGACTGGACTGGCTGTATCCAAAAGCCACTTTTTTTGTTTCTTAACGAACCTTGTTTATATGTTCAGCCAGAGACAATGATTTGATGGCGTAAATCAAGCCAAATCTTTTAGAAAACACCTTTTTTCTTGGCATTTTAGAGAATTTCAAACGCATGATGCTCAGAGAGAATTCTAATTCATAGGCCGTAGCCATACATATATACATACATGTATGTCTGTATGTGCCCACAAAAGTCTGCTTCAGGACAAAGTAGTTTACTTCAAAATAAAAAAGCATGGGCGGAAGAAGTAGAGAGGGTATGGCACATGTTAATCACTGGTTACACGTAAAACATGGGCTGCATAAGTTGATAGCACATGTTAATAACTTAATTATATAATAATTAATCCTACTGTCTTTGGACCAGAATGATTATATTAATCCCGAGTAAGTCTGGACTTGACCCTTTTGTCATGTTGTTAAACCTAGAGTCAGCCTTCCCACGCACTTAATGCGGGCACCCTGTTCTTCAGAAATCTTCTATGAAACAGCCAATTTAAGACAGATTATTAAGTAATTGAGGATTAAGAATATGTTAACTATATGTCTCGTTAGGATCAACATCTGGTTAAAATCATTATTCCTTTAAGCTAACTTACCACTAGGACTCCATGTTG
This sequence comes from Xylocarpus granatum, assembly GCA_019650275.1. Taxonomy (NCBI): domain Eukaryota; kingdom Viridiplantae; phylum Streptophyta; class Magnoliopsida; order Sapindales; family Meliaceae; genus Xylocarpus; species Xylocarpus granatum. The sequence continues at coordinate 352,114 of BNST01000711.1, forward strand.
TATCAAGACTGGTGGCTTATTCCTAGTTTCAGCTCTGGCAACACGTCCTTCTGGAATTCTTTGCATATTCAATATGTACCCATCTGTGGTTGTCACCTGAAATTAAACACGCATGCCCACGTTAATCAATTATAGATTAACATAAAAATTAACTGGTGCAATTTGCTTTTCATAAGAGGTCTTACCTCAATTTCCTGACACTTGTAACCATGTATAATCACAGAAGAAGCGCATATACCAATCTCACGAGGAGCCATAGGAGCAGTACTGCCTCGAACAAACCAACCGCGGCTCCATCCATACGCTGAACGGGGCTCAACCACCGAAAGAACCAAAACAAAGAAGCTCAACAAGCCGTGGAGATCCATACCTGGACTTTGCCTTTGCCTTATCGATTTGTAAATTGGTTGCGGATATATATATCAATGAACAAACTTACCCTTTATATAAGAGAAGAGGAAGAGGCAAAGTGAGTGGGAAAACGATTTGTATTCATACAAATTTTATTGGCTTGTATACATATGCAACTGACTGCTAAAGGATATCACTCTTGGCTTAAAGCGGGGGACTTTTGACGCTGGCCAGCTATATATTTGCAGTGAGAAGGGAATGGGTTCGCGGGTCCCAGCTCTGCTTTTTGCTTCTTATCATCATCGTCATCAAAGAACTAGATATGCACAATGCATACACGGATATGCAATCCAAGTTCATGAATCATGATTGATCTAAAACTAAAAGCTAACTGTTACATCACAATTTCAATTCTTAAAGCTAAACAGATTGCAGTTGAGAGAGAGAGAAACTTTGCCTAATTTTCTGGACCGCACTATAGTTGGGTTACAGGAAATGAGGCATTTTTCCCTTGCGTGTATAAGAAAAAATAAAATTCAGGGTTGGGGTCCAAGATGTGACATGATAATGTTGTCTCCCCTTAAAGACTTAATCTGTGAGATTTGATGAGGTGATTGATCCTATTATCCTTATAAACTGATGGAATAGGAGGTTTTCTGGACTTTGGATTCATTTGTCCACTTGTATCGAGTTCATTAATGGTGGGATGTGAGTAATAACTAGCAATTAGCAAGTGCTAATTAAGTTGCTTTACAGCCCTGTTGGTAAGCTAATTGTAGTTGTCTGTACACAGCTAATTGTTTCTCTGAGGTTTTCTTTTTATTTTGTAGTTGTCCATATCATTACCTGTTTTTCTCGACCTTCATTGAATATAACGATTGTAATAATTGCTAATTCTCGTTCAATTCAACATCTTGAAACAAAAGTCAAGCCCCTAGTTATACAGTTTCAGTGTCACCATGCATGCTGCTTCAGAACTTTAAGCAGTTTCCACTATCAAGGGCTTCCAATTTCAAATGATTTCGAATGGCGTGTGCAAACACCAGAATGGATTCGTGTCAGTGTCTCGCAGTTTAACGAATGGAAGGGAAATAATTGGAACAAGGCATGTGCCAAAAGATGCCCAACCCATCAAAAGGTTCGCAGTGGGTCTTTTGACTTCAGTTATGCCTTTCACATTAGTGCTTGTCTCGTAATCAGATCCAGTCGGAGTGAAAAGATTTTGGCTTTTGGAAAAGCACTAATTCTTGATACTGTAACTTTATGCTCCGCCTTCCACTGTCGAGGAAAGTTACTCGTTAACCTCGTCAATTCATTCATGGGTATCATGTGAGGTCGAATTGTATAGTTCATGCAATTTGGTTCTTGCTGGCTTTTCAGGAGGGCTCACATGGTCTTTACATTGACATAACTTTGTTCGGATCTTGGCTGCAAGAGGCCCAGAGTCGACGATAGTACTGTACATTCACTGGGTTTGTGTTGGGCTAAATGCACAACACGACGTACCCGAGCTACCTGGAATGAACTATGAAAATTCAAAGGGCCAGGAGAGTGAGCATGACTCGAGTAACAGCTAGGAAAAAACATTACCCTAACCCTTTGGTTTTGATATCACCTGTGGGATTGTTAAATTGTGGTTATTTTCAAAACTAATTGGTGATAAAAAGGCATAATTCAAGTCTTTTTATAGTATTTGATATAGCATTTCACAGACTTGTGGAACTCCACAGAAAAACTACAATAATTAGCAGGAAGTGACACCGCAGAACTCTAACAACGATCTTCTGGCATCAAAATGAGTGACACAAAGAAGCATACATGTATTCGCCTTTTCATACTTCCATCATCAACTTCATGTCAAATTATTTCTAGGATGAAACCTCTACATGATTTTTACCGGGAAGAATTGACCACTTCAGATTTTACAGCTTACAGGTTTCACTAAACCCAAAATAACACAGCAAGCGGTAAGTTGACTGGCCACTGCTAATCATACGAACATGTTGGGACCAATGTCACACAGCTGTCCATACAGTTATACATGCTGAGAACAAGACACTAAATTGACTGGAAAACAAGAAAGCCATTGACCAAAGTGAAAAACTCCGCCCAAGCTTATGTAACTTTACTGTGTTATATATTTTTTGAATATGCAGGCTGAAACCTAAAGCATGACTGAAAATTAAATGCACAAGGACATACTCAACATAGCATGTAAATAAAGCACAACTTACAATCTGTTTGTGATCATTACATGGGCCAATTGCTGGTTTTCCTTTCAAAACTCTTCTTATTACAGAACTTGTCTATTAAATCCTTGTGAAGTTCTTTGACATCTAACATCTACTTGGCCACATTTTACATGTATTTGATTCCAAAAATCCCTTCAGAGCCAAAAAGTGTAGCATAAACTTTACATGAGAGTCAATATTCACTTCTTCCATCTACACAGTACTTGTGTGCCAAAGTTTAAGACTAACCATTCACATTTATGGCAGGGCTCATCTTCTTCTTCCTCTCACTAAAATTACGACATGAACCCAAGCTTGGAAGGCAACAATGAACAGATTTCATTGGCTTCTCCATTACAGAATCTCCATTAGCAGTCCTTTCACTACTACACATAGAATTAGCTCCGGAATCATATGGGGTATCATTTGCTGATGGAAGTACATCAAGTATAGTTGTCTTATCTTCTATTTTCTCATTGGTTGCCTTCTCACTATCTTGGGTGTGTTCATTGTCACACTGGTCTTCTGAACCTTCTATAGTGCTTTGCCGGAACAATTCTGCTAGTTTCATTTTCTTTCCTGTTGGTGGTTGTCCAGGAGAGGAACCAGGAGTTCTATTGACTTGAGAAGTCCCTGCAAAGTGCTGATGGACAGGAGTATTGCCACGAGATGGGGTATAATCTGCAGAAATGATGAAAAATCAAAAAATTGACAGGTAATAATAAAGAGAGAAGGCAAAGACAGTCTTAAAAATTTTAAATTAACAACAGAGCCTCAGCATTACATTTCTTTCATAGAAAAGACCTAACAACAATGTAAAGACTGCAACAATCAGATGACAGGAGCAGTGGCTTCTTCACTTAGTATTCAGACCATTATCTGAATGCTGCATATGAAATGGCTGTTCTCTGTGTCCATCTTTACAGAATTTCTTTTGAAGAAAATGATAAAATCAAAATGGAAATTACAGCAAGCTTGCAAGACAAAACAGCACAGACATCCAGAGACAGTCTAACCTCCATTGACACTGAAAAAATCATCTTCACAGTCAGATTCTAGCCATGGTTGAGAATCAAAAAAGTTTTCCTCTTTACTACCTGCATAGAGATCAAAACATATTTCAGCTCCCAAAAAAAGATGGGCAAGAAAATGGAAACAGGAAGAAAACATGTGTGACTGAACAAAGTAACTAAATTTCATTCAATAAAGTATTTAGCTTAACATAAATTTATTTAATTTGCAAAATAAATAAACAAATAAATAAAAGATTTATTATGAAAATTCTTCTCTCTGATTCAATTGAATGCTTGTGTATTGTGTCATAATTCTGGAAGGGGAAAAAATGATTTTCAGAACCCAGAAGCCACCAACGTTGTCATCCAAAAACCGCCATGGTTTGTCTAGAAAGGCATAGTATCACCAGGAAAACAGTTTACTTTACAGGTAGCCCTTTAGAAAATCTTTAAAGCTATAACCATAATTCTAGGATGTCGTATCATATTCCTCATTATGCTTATATTGAATTCCTAATGGATCAATCTTAATAAGTATCCTGCTTGACAGTAACAAATAAAATTCAACATCTAATGCGGCTATTTCATTAGAATCATCCAAGTTAAAGCTATCAAGCATCATTCCCAAAATGGACTAAACAATGAATGTTCATCATGAGATTAGAGAAGTCTGCAGTCATGGATGTAAACACCCATCAAAAAGCAGGTAATTCTGTAAAGTTGCATAACCAAGAGTAGAATATTGATCATGGCTCCTTTTAGTTACAAGGAGGTCTAAAGACCATAATGTAACTTGTATCTTCAGCACTCTTTGGTGTTTCCGAAAACAATTCTACTTAAATCATTCACTTACAAATCAGCTGTCACATCCCATATCAAAGAATGTGGTCCATCCATCTCTAAGCCTTCCTCAAGAATAACTACCACCTGCAACAGGATTTATTGTCACAAATGTGACAATAACTAATGCCCCCCCTCGGGAAAAGAATATTTCCAGAGGCAAAGATAGTACACACAAAACTGCCTTCCATATTAAATACAAGTTTGAGATAACCAATGACAAGACAGTGAACTTGTAAGAAAAAGCTTCCTACCGTCTCCAGTCGCCACTTCTATTATCCAATTTGTGATAATCAATAACCGTATGCTAACACCTCGGTTTATTCTCTACTTCATATGGTAGCAGCTTCCAAATAACTGTCAAAAGGTTGTCATCTATTTTACAATCCCACAAAAGAAAATTCCCAGTAAGTTTAGCTGAATATCAGGAAACCCTTCGATCAAGTAACCAATATCACGACTACATCCACACTCTGTTTCTCAGCCTGAAACTTTTATATTACAAACTACAGCCCCTAAAGCCCAGTGTACTAGTCATTGAACTAGAATAGGAACTGTTTTAAATACGATTCTTCACGCAATCAAAAAGAATTCACAAAACAAACAAAATAAAACCAGCAAATGATAAAACTACCTTCCACGAAACAAAATGATCATTACATATTTACGATCAAATCATAAGCAATGGTTGTAAGTAGTCAATAATTGTAACTACAAATTAAGGATGTTCAAGAGCGTTAGTACATGAGAAATATAAAGAATGAAAAGTAATTAACTGAGAATAGAAGGACAAAAAATGATAAGTAAACCACCGGAACCAAAAATTAAAAAAAAATAATTCAAAACTCAATCTGTCTAATACCAGCAAAATGATGAACAAAAACACGGAAAGAGCATAATTATTTCATGTGCACATCAATATCATGCATAACAAAAAGATAAATAAAAAACTATTACAACAATAATTGAATTTATTATATATAAATAAATAAAACATCTGTTTATTACCACACTCGTTCATTCACATAAGGTAAAAACTCTGACAAGCCCACACCCAGTTCCGATCAAAAGCCATTAAAATCATTGAAAAATCATAACTCAAAATAAAAGCACCAACAAGAAACCCATTTGATTGTTTTTACTACATAAACAAACAAATAGAGTAACAAAGATCGACACTTGAAACAATACCATGGTCGCTGAAATCCGTGGATGACCAACCGTTGATCGGACGTTCGCCATTAGCTGGTTTATCTTTGATGGGTGATGGTGGAATAACATGCTTTCCATTTTTGGAGTCAAATGACAAGTCCATTTTCATGGCAGAGTCAGATGTTCTCTTATGAGCTGATGATACACATGAACCCATCTCCTCACTCAAAATCTCTCTTCAAAAATAAAAACTAAAACACCAACGCCAATCTGAACATCAGCAAGTCCACAGCTTTAGAGACACGAAATGGGAAAGTTTAAGAGAGAGAAAGATTAGAAGCGACCTAGAATTTAGAAGACAGGACTGAAAGAAGTGGCTTTGGTGCCATGCTAAGTAGTGGAAAATGAAAGATCTTCCACGCAGAGAGAGAGAAGCCCTTGAAAGGGAAGTTACAAACTTTTCTAGGCGTGCTACATAATCTATATGTATACTTATATTTATCAAAATTTTATTTTTATATTAATATATTTAAAATTTTTAATTATATTTTAATATTTTTATTTATATTTTAAATATTATTTATTATTTATTTTATATATTTCATATTATTTTTAAATAAATATAATATTAATAATTAATTAATTATATAATAATTTATTAAATAATTTAATAATTAGGCCATTAGTTTTACTTTTGTGGGTGGAATTATGGGATTAGGCAGAGGATTGACATGGGCACATGGGACAATTTTGGTAGTCAAGTCAAATACTCCCACAATCATTCATTTCATAGTCTAAAAGGTTAATCAATTGTTACATTGACTCATCTCATTTAACTTGCTTTCATTTAAAAAAAAAGATTATAAGTAAGTAATTATAATCAATAATCAACAAACTAATCATACTCTTAATTACATCTACTAATGGGAAATCCCAACATGCCTCTTTCAAGCTCTTGTTAAGTATTTTGTTGGGACAATCCCAATCCCAATCCCATGGCAAAAACAAAAAGAGTAAAGGGAAATTGGCCTTTCGAGTTAGGGCAAAGGCATGGATTTCCCTCAAATCAGTTGCTTAATCATTAACTAATTGAATATTATGTTGCATCATCATGTCCTTTTTCAATTTATTTTGTTTTAATAAATTGACCCATGTAATCTAATTAGATCCACATTTACCAACTAATCAAGCCTAACATTATTGACCCTAAGGATATTCAAACTATGATACATAGGAGTTGTTCATGTGTAAATCATTTTATTTAAATATCGTAGAAGTTTTGAAATATTAAAAAAATATATTCCCGTCAAATTTTGGGTAGACAAGATTCATTACTTTGAATAAATTCTATAACTTTAAATTAAAAAGAATAAAATCAATAATTTTTTTTATATATATTTTTATCAATATTATTAAATATTTTTATTAAAACATGAATAAAAATTGTATATGATAGTATTAATTATGAGTATAACAATTTAAAAGTTAAATTTTAATTATATTTTTAAATAAGTAAACAAAAATAATAGAATTACAATAAAAGACAATAGTGACCATGAATTATGACATTCTAATATCAATTTCATTAATGACAATTTTTAAAAATGTGACCGATCATAAGAGATAAAAATGTTGAAAATGATAGGATTTAAAGTTATCATCGACACGTAAGTTAATCTCTACAGCAGCATCAACATTGTGCAAAATTACCAATTAATCATACAATCAAATTGAATAAAGTCCAAAGCTTGGGAGAGAGAGATCATGGATGTGACAAAAGGAGAAAAGGGCAATCCATAACTAAGTTGATTTATTAATAAGATTTGGAATAGATGTGAGTTTTCAATTTAACACGGGGGCCTTGCTTTGAGTAAAGGCTTTGGTTTCTCCATTGATGGGTTTGGTATAATATCTTTTTCACTTACTTTCACTATTATTATTATTATTTTGTTTTCGACGTGGGAAATAAAAAAGGGTGGCCATTTCCCTTTTATTTATTTGAATGGGCAAAGTATGATCGATGCTCGGAGGATGTGAGACAAATTCATGGCGGGCGGGTTGGACCGTGTGGCGTGGCGTGTAAATAGAAACAGAACACTATCTAAGAAAGACGTGGAAGATGCCAAGAAGGCTTCCTCTCACTCACTAGGAAACACCAAAGGTACATTCGCATTTGGACCTACATTGTCATTAATGGGTATGAGATGCGCCGCCCGCGTGGCCTCAATTCTGTCTACCAAAAACTCACGTGGTGGATAAGCTGTTGCAAAGCCTCGGTTCGTTTAGCAAAAACCGCGGTTTCAGTTGGTTAATATGGATCTCAAGCCCTTACTTCACGACGGAGGTTTCTGCCACGTCATTCCCTTGTCTAGACGTGGACGCGGGAGTACTTCCTACTCTTCACCCTACGCCTACCGTTGACTTGTCAATTCAGTTATGTTCGGTGATAATACACCAGTAAATAAAATAAAAATGGTTTAAAATTTACTCCAACGGCGTCGTTTTAACCTAGTTATCTTTTTCGTTCGTTGAATTTGGGGTGTCCAAACCCGTTGCATCTGAACCGGGTCGAAATCGGACGAAATGGCCGTCACCGCAAAAATAGCACCTTCTATGTTGTCGTCGGACTTCGCCAACTTGGCATCCGAAGCCCAACGCATGCTTAATTGTGGGGCCGATTGGCTTCACATGGATATCATGGTACTGCTCTCTCTCTCTCTCTCGCGCGCGCACGGACGCTTAAGAGTTTGTAACATTGAAAACGATCATATGTTTTCTGTGTTTTACCTCTAAGTGGAGCGTGATGTTTTTTTATCAGGTTGATGGTGGTGTAGCATGGCAGCTTCAGCGGGTGCAAACTGCATTGTTGCTGGAAGTTCAGTATTTGGGGCTCCTGATCCAGCCCATGTTATATCCCTTATGAACAAGAGTGTTGAAGAAGCCCAGAAAAACAATTGATGTCTTTCTAGTCATGATAACACCTTGACTGGATTTTGTTCCATTTATGTTTACAATATGGTCCTCGTCAATAAGTTTGATAATATTAAGAAGTTCTGCAGTTTAGTAAGTTGCAGCTGCTTGCTGCATATTAATGGAAAAAGGAATAGACAAACTGAGAAATTTATTGATATTCTCTTATTAAACTGTATTTATACCATTTGAGTGAATAAAACAATCTTTTTTATCTTTATTTTTAAAAGCATCCCCAAAATCCCTCAAACTCGTTGAGCTAAGCAAACTCGAATTCAAGATAGGGATTCCTCTCAACCTTTGGGGAACGAGAAGCTCTTTCAGTCGCGGTTGTGATGTGCATCTTTGCTGCTCCCGGGAAAGATACAGTTATTTTTTGCTAACTCTGCAGCAGAAAATCTTGTGAAAATACCAGCTACACTTGTTGTCAGCTGTTTCCTCGCAAAATATTATAAATTTCAAAGGGCTGTAGCTGTAGTCGATGCATGTTGGATCAAAACCCATAAAAGATCTGCAGACTAATCTATGTGCAAAATCAATTTTTTAATTTTGTTTTGTTTCTGGGCATGTGACAAGTCCTAAAATATCTAATGTTTCAGATTCAAAATCAAATCTGATATCTCCCTACTTGCTACGTCTCAGTTAAAGTTCCAGGTTATATGCATTAAAATTCGGTCATAGATATGCTTGTATGCTTTGGTCTGAATGCACAGAGTATTTGATCACTGAAATCAACAACAGTAAACCTTAAATGATCCTCTGTTTTCCCTGGTAACAGCTAGATAAACCTATACAAGAAGTAAACAACTGGCCTTTTGGGCAAGTTGTGACATTGGCTCTGATGGATCCAAGTAATCTCGACACTGGTGCGTCTCACTCTCTGCAGGTTTAAAACCATAAGTTAATCCAAAGTTGTTATCACGTGTTGTCACGTGCGGTGGCATTTATTCTCATTTCTCAACTCTCAATTCCATTGGTACTGGCATCGCGTGTAAATTAAAGGCACTTTCCATTGGTTTTCTACTTGTTTGCAGTCATAGAATGTCACTGTGTTCCTCAAAATCTCCCTATTCCGAAGATACCCACACGAATTAATTCAGTGCTAATTAAGGATTAATTATCATCATCCCACACTCCTCTTATCATAGTTTCTGTAACTTGTGAATACTTTATGTTGGCTACTCTTCCGATTTACCGTTGAGAGACATGAAAACGGATTAGAGGAGTGACGCCTAGTGGCCTACATTGTTTGTGGTGTGTGATGAATGGTTCACTGTAGCTGATACTTTTGGAGACGTGGGTGCTTGTCAACTAAGGATTTTCATTGCCAATTTGACCTATCAATCGCTAGCCTCGCTTTTCTGCCTCAGCTTTGCCATGCATCGACGTCTCTTCAACATCCACCAAATTAGCTTCTCTATTCTCCTTCTCGCGTCTTTCAAAACCCACATCTTTTCTGTCCTCGCTGCTTTACAAAACATGTCTGCGTTCAGCTTTAATATTTATCCTTGAATATGCATGCATGCATTCATGATACATATATTCTTTACCATTTGTCATGCATATATGCATACAAAGGGTTTAATTTAACTTAAATTTCCTCCTTCAAGGCAGTCCATGCAAGAATGGGAGGACTCTCTTACATTCTTTTATGCTCTTGTTGCAGCCAACCGTAATTGACATGGCCTGTCCTTCTTCAAGCCGAGGAATTTTGGTCATCAATGACATGATATTGCTCGAGAAAAGCCAAAAGGACTTCAGCCTAATCTGTCAAAGTTTTACTGATATGAATAGCAAGAATTAGTGTATGCACATAGCATTAACTTGCGCACACATATATCCATGGGGAATGTGACAAATTTTAAAAGTACTTCACATGTTCCTTATATCTAGACAAGGTAGAAACCATACTAGTGCCTTATCCAAAGACATGTATGGTTGGGTGTATGGGCATATTTGTGCTTATAAAAAAGGGCAACTGGTTTTTGAAACCCAAGATAACTAGTTCACAGAAGTAGTTAAGCAAAACAAGACTGATACACGGTGGTTAATTATTATGATATGACAGTCCCTTGATGACATATTGGAAAAAACAGCCACCCCACAGGTTAGGCTTTAGTTAATGGAATGGAGCCAAGGGAGGGTAGGTGCTTAAACCCAAACCGCCGGAGTCAGTAAAAAAAATATACAATACCTTTGTCATCCCCAAGAATCCTGTCTATCAACAGCTTTGTAAAATAGTCTCATTTTATCACCATTTTTTGTATGGATCCAAAATATTCACACTCAAAAAAAGTGTTAAACCTGTTTATTGTTAATACACTTTCTATGTTGAACTGAGCGAATTATAGACATGGCAGCTCTGATCACCGAGCTCTACTTTAGAGCTTTGCTTTTATTCATCTGTGCACTTGTCTCTTCATTTGGACAGAACTCATTGCTTAGCTGCGATACCACTTCTCCCGACGCTTCAGGCTATAGATGCGGTGGGGTTGGATCACAGGATCAGTGTGGCACATTCGCAATTCTTCGCACTAATTCTTACTACTCATCTCTTTTCAATCTCAGCTTTTACTTGGGATTAAACTGCTATCTGAAGCCAACGGATTCTCTGCTGACACGGAGTTTCTTCCGAAAGATCAGCCTCTGTTGATCCCAATTGATTGTAAATGCAACGACGGTTTCTTCCAGGCCGATTTAACTAAAATTACAACGGAAGGGGAGAGCTTCATTAGCATTGCAGAATCGCTGGAGGGTTTGACTACCTGCAAAGCTATTCAAGAGAAGAACCTGGGTGTTTCACCTTGGGAACTTGCAGATAAAGCTCGCTTACGAGTTCCATTAAGATGTGCTTGTCCGTCTTCATCTGAGAATCTCCTGCAGACGAGACTCTTTCTGTCTTATCCAGTAAGTGAAGGCGATACTTTAGCTAGCTCGGCCACTAAGTTCAATGCCACAGCAGAAACTATAATTTCTGCAAATAACAATTCTCTGGGAACCTTTAAGCCTGAAAACTTAACTTCTTTTACTTCTCTCTTGATTCCTCTTAATGGTGAACCTGTTCTTGGTCCTCTTTCAAAACCTCGTGAACCCAATTTGCGTTTTCCAGAAACAAACAGCAATATCCCAGATATTACTCCCCCTAAGAAAAAATCGAAGATGCTGAAAGTGGGAGCTTATATTGCTCTGAGTGGAGTTGTTGTTGGAAGCTGCATTGCAATTGCAGCAGCTGTTATTGTGCTCCTGTTGAAGAAGAAGAAACAGCAGAATCCAGTCAAGGAAGGAGATGTCGAGCTGCAACAGCTTAGTGGAAGAGTAAGAACTACGACGGACAAGAAGATCTCTTTCGAGGGATCTCAGAGCACTATTGAGGGCCATATCATTGACACTGCGCCTCCGAAAATTATATTAGAATCCTACTCTATTGAGGATCTGAGAAGAGCAACTGAAGACTTCAATTCGCCTAATCATATAGAAGGAGACGTTTATCATGGTCGTCTTAGTGGAAAGAACTTGGCCATAAAGCGCACACAACCAGAAACAATCTCTAAGGTCGAGATGCAGCTTTTGCAAAATGCAACTCATCATCATCCCAACATAATCAGGCTTGTGGGGACTTGTTTGACAGATGGTCCACATTCGTTTCTGGTTTTTGAGTATGCTAAAAATGGATCATTGAAGGATTGGCTTCACGGTGGATTGGCAATGAAAAACCAATTCATTGCTTCCTGTTATTGTTTCTTGACATGGAGCCAGAGGTTAAGAATCTGTCTTGATGTTGCCATGGCTTTGCAATACATGCACCATGTTATGAACCCAAGCTATGTTCATAGAAACATAAAGAGCAGGAACATCTACCTAGATGAAGAATTTAATGCCAAGGTTGGGAATTTTGGCATGGCAAGATGTGTTGAGGATGACAATGAGAGCCCACAATTTTATTCAACAAATCCTGCCTCTTGGAGTTTGGGGTATTTGGCTCCCGAGTATATTCACGAGCGTACAATCGCCCCGAGCATTGACATTTTTGCTTATGGGGTGGTTTTGATAGAGGTTTTATCAGGGCAAACCCCAATAAACAGGCCCAAGAAGAAAGACGAAGGCAGTGTCTGGCTTTCAGAAAAAATCAAATCCATATTGCAATCAGAAAATGCAGATGAGCTTAGGGAATGGATGGATAGCGCATTGAGTGAAAATTATTCATTTGATGCTGCTGTCACAGTGGCTAATCTCGCAAGAGCTTGTGTCGATGAAGACCCTGAAATGAGACCAAGCGCTGGAGAAATTGTTGAGAAGTTATCAAGATTAGTTGAAGAATTGCCACATGGGGAGCACATTTCAATCTGCGAGAGCTCCTCCAAACCTCTAGTGAAAGCATCTGCAAACAAATAACAGCAAATCTGAACATTCCTTTGAAGAATCAGCAGTAATAGCTCTAGTTGAATCTGTGTTTTAGCGCTTTTAGTTTGAGACATTAATGGTGGTGGGATCCTGTCTATATATGTAATTAAGAAACTGTATTATTCGACATGAAAATCAGCGGCAGATTTCTACTTTGCATTTCCCCCTCTTAAATTAGCCTACAAATTAATTAAAGACTAAATTAGCCTGTTTTAATTAATAATTACAATTTAAATTTTATTATTATTTTTTTAATTTTAATTTTTTAAGTGTAATTTTTTTCTTATTAATATATATAATTATTAATAATTATAAATAAAAGTTTATAATTAAAAGCTTTTGGTGTTATACACCCACATCCGTCCATTTCGAACAACTTAAAAGCTTCATTCTAAACGTTCACTTTCTCTTCTTCTCCAGCTCCTTCAACCCATCTCCGCCGAGTTCAAAGACTCCACCGCCGTCTCCGCCTCGGCCAACGAAAGCTCCCCACCTATTGCTTCAACACTTTGTTGCCCTCATTTTGCTGTTGCTTGTTGACCATTTCCCTATACGTACACTAATGTATGGACGGTTTTGAAGCCGGATCGAAAAGATGCTCAGGAAGAGCTAGCGAGCAAGATTAAGTCTTCAATCTCGTTGTATTACTGTAAAGATGAGGATTTGGCAACGAGCTTGGGATGTAATATATTTACAGGGAGGAGAATCCATGGAATATAAATTGATTATAGGTAAGGAAGAGCGAAGACCATTGACCTCCTTACTTTTTATTTAGCTAGTGATCAAGGCATTGGTGCCTTAATGCTTGATTTCTACACTACAGAATTCGTTTGGCCTCACAGTCACATAAGATGTTGAAGTAATGGACGAGAATACACACAAGGTTCTCTCCTTCATGAATAATGGTTAAGATCAAGATACGATCAAGTAGTCGCCAAAAATTTTGAGTTTTGCAGGCAAAACAAGATCATGGTTTGAAAATTTCTAGTAATCAAGGCATGCGTGGTGACTGTAAAAGCAAATTGATTTATGCCATGAAAAATTCACCCCTTGCTTGTTGCAATAAAGAGTTAAAACCCAAATGAAAGAAATGATTTTTCTCTTATTTTCGCTTTTAGTACAAAGAATGCTGGGATGTCATTGAATTTGAACTTGTTGTTTTACAAAGGGTAAATTATTATTTAATCCTGTTATATCATATCATATCGTATTGAGAGTCAAGTATATCAGTACAAATCCATAAATAACAAGCTAAAAGGCATACAATCGTAAACTAATTATCAGAATTTTGTTAAGACAATGTGCAATACTTGATGTAAGGAAATGAATCATCATTTTCAGCTCTTGCCGCCAGTGCCGATGACGCTACAAACAATCTGTATGAAACTGAGCAAGAAAAGGACGGCTGCAACGAGCTGAGACACAACAGCCCATTGGCTGCCAAAATTCTTCAGATAAAAGAACCGCCACTTCGGCCAAAGCCGTTCGCGACAACTGTTCATTCCCCGTAGAGTCTATGATAATAGGATGACCTGAGATAAGCATCGGTACAGATCTTATTAAAGAATCGGATTGCATCCTCAGGATTCAAGTCGATCCCAATAATATTATTCTCACCAAGTATCTCCAAGTCCCTTGCGGTGTTAACCAGGCTATCCATGAGTTTAGCGTAGGAAGTGATGATTGGTTCTATATCGAAGCTTATAAGAATTCGAAACATGGTTTCTGTGGTTTCCTGAATTTACAAACGCGGGATCTCAAGAACACCACGTGTAAATTCCATATCCAATATGCTATCGGGATATTCTTTTCTCTTGAATTTGATCCCCGAAGCTTTGATGGTAGCCGCAGAAGGGAATGATTGCAATCCTGTTTTGTAATAATCATTAATGTTTCGTCTCCACGGCAATATCAATGAAAGTCTTAAAAGGTCAAGGATATGATTGATTTCTGTGTTGCTGAAATATTGGTCTAGGCTTATAGAAGATGAAGGAAATGGAAATGTATCGCCGAAGAAGTCAAGGGCAAGTTCGATGAGGTTCGAATATTCAGATGTCTCAGTTAATGTAAATATTTTTTCAAGCACTAGCCAAGGACTTTGGTTTTCTAGTAAAATAAGATCATGGTTTAAAGATTCTAGCAAGAAGATGTGGTGCGGAAAGGGTTATCAGTTTCGGGTAACTCGCCGGCATAATTCCAGAACAACTCGACAATGAAGCAACCATCAAGTAAAAATATTTTTATGAACTCTCCAACACTTAACGCTCACGTGCCGCTTCTCCAATCTCCACGATGGCCTCGATGAGCAGTCTCAGTGTTCGGTTTGGATTTGGACTTCTACGGAGAAGGCATTGTAAACACTTCAATTTGATTCCTTGAGTGGGTTGGAGTTGTTCATCTCGGTAATGAAGTGGCCCTAACGAAAATGCTTTAGGAACATATGCCCTTTCATTGTGTACGCGGAGTGATTTCGGAATTCTGAAGATGCAACAATTAAGTGACGGGGAGGTAATACCATCCATCATTTGCTCAAGAGGAAGCTGCTAAGGATTCAACCCCAGTTGCCCAATCTATTAGAGCAATCTCTGCTGCCATATCAGTGGATCTTCCTTCTGGTTTTTGTTATTTTGTTGTTTTTTCATAATTTTATTTTGGATAGCTTCAATTTCTATGGGATTTCTTAAAAGGCCTAAAATTGGGATTTCATGGCTGCCCTCCACTAAAACTTATTTCACAAACATTCAATCACTAACGAAGAAGATCAAACTGATGACAGAAAGGTACATAATAACTCCGTCATGTAATTCTTCAGGTTAACATTTGCAGTTATTGGCTAGCAAGGATGGTATATAATCTGTTTAAGTTTGTTAGAACTTCTACAGAATTTACAAGCATATTACTCCATATCCGTCCTCCTTTGCTTCAATTCTGCGTTCTCTCTCTGTGAGAATCAAAGTAAACCCGGGTACGCTTGCAGGCAGAAGATCTCGAGTTTTTCACTTACCTCTTTGGGCAAACAAGCTTAGGGTCACTATTAATATAACATTCGACAATCTGGGTGATTACCGTTCCTGATGAAACTAAGAATGGCATACAAAGTCTGCAAGAATGTGAGAATCAAAACAGTACTAGTAGCAGCAGCACCTTTGCACAACTTTTTGAAGAACTGAGTCGCGTCCTCGTTCAACCAGTTATCGATAATTGGATGTCGCAGACGATTTCAGCACCTTCGTTGGTGAAAATGAGGTCGTCCATTAACTTGGCATAAGAAGTAACAATCGGTGGATAATTAGGACAGCATGGCTCAAAGCTGATGAGATTTCGGAAGATTGTTTCTGTTGTTTCCTTAAGACGCAATTGTGGGATGGGATCTCAAGAACACCATTGAAATATTTTATATCCAAGAGGCTATCGTAATTTACTTTCTTCAATGGGAGTCCGATCTCGATGAGCCTGGTGACGCTTGGGATGGGTTCCCATTCCGAAAATACATTCCTCTGTCGTTTCTCTAGTTCCAAAGGCAAAAGGTGTCGAAGTATCAACAGATCAAGAATATGCTTGATGTTACAGTGTCGGAATTTGTCTGGTTCTTAATGTGGACTAGAAGATGATTATTTGTAGGTGAAGAAGTCAAAGAGTAAGCGTAATCAAAGACTCATCTTAAGCTTCAGATTCAGAAACCATGATCAAGTTGAACAAACTCTCAAGAACCAGCCCAATAATCATCTTGATGGTTTTCCAGCAAGATCAGATGATGGTCTAACTATTCTCGAAAACAAGACACGTCGAATATGGGGTCATCTGCTTCTCTTTTTTCCGCAGGGTAATTCTTGCGGAAAAACTCAACAACGAAGCAACCATCAAGAACTAACATTTCCACAAGTTCATCCTCGCCAAATTTAATTGGACATGGATGGCACTTTCGGGCTGCTTCCTTGACCGACCTGACGGCGTAGGTAAGCTGCCTCAGTTTGTACTCCGGAGTTTCTGATGGACGGAGAAGGGCTTGCATATACTTCCATTTGATTCTTTGTGCGGGTTTTAGCTGTTCTTCTCCATAGTGAAATAAGCAGGTGTGGACATCCATTGTGCCTGAAAAGAATTGTCGGAATTCTGAAGATGCAAGCATCATCAGGTGACATGACGAGATCATCTGTCATCATATCTTCAAAGGAACATTCCCGCGATTTCAGATTAATTGCAATGTGATGATCCATAATGATCTTCTGCTAGTTCTGATTTCTAACTCCAATCTTCGGTTAGCCTTTTGCCACCTGCAACATGCACTCCTTTATTATTAAATCTGAAAATTTTAAAAAGAAAAAAAAGGAAGTTTCAAGTACACTCGTAGTAAGAAATTATGATGAACACTTTACCATGCCTAAAGCAAAGAAGCAACAAATCAATTTTACATGTCAGGAAGACAGCACTTCAATCAATTTTGTATTTTATGTTAATTTAAATTCGTATTTTTTATTTTATGTAATTGAAGAAGCTTAACAATTTTGTAGAAGATCTCACTCATCCTTTGAATGAGCCTGTGGCAGCCCAAAGCTTGCCAGATAACATGCCAAATTATTATAACCACGGCTGTTACTGGCTCTCTCGTTGCACTACGTGGCATAACTTTAGATACGCCTGCCTACACATCCTCGCTCGGACTATGCCGGTGCACACGCGTCAACCATCCAATGAACACGTGGCACGCGAAAGATATTGGTACTAACGTAATTTCGAATGCGAAGGGAGATCACTTCGGAACTTCACTCGTTGTCCCTCTAAAACCTCTCCTTTGTAACAACTCAAGCCTATTTTCAGCTTGTCAGCTTCTTTCCAAAACTAGTATCTTCCTGCTGCCGCCATGGCCGGACTCAGCAGACTGAGAGTAGCCGCTCTGCAGCTACGCCAAATTTCCAGGAGCCGAGCCTACGGATCGGCGGCGGTGGCTCAGCTGCAGTACGACTACTACGATGACGAGGAGTGCGAGTTGCGCGGAGAAGCGAGCGAGCCAATGCTGAGGGTTGACTCGGCTGGGTCGCCTCCGAGAAGGGGAGTGCAGTGGGTGCTAATAGGCGACCCAGACGTGAAAAAACATGTTTACGCCGCGAAGCTTTCGAAGCTTCTTGAAGTTCCCCATATTTCTATGGGAAGTCTTGTCAGACAAGAGCTTAATTCGCGATCTGCTCTCTATAAACAGGTTTCTTTTTCCTTCATTTTATTTATTTTTTCTATTTTAAATTAAGATGTGGAAAACGAGTCTTTGTGTTATGTGTAAGGAAGTTATTTTTGCTGAAATTGTTATCAATATGTTCGTTTATGATTATTTATTTTAGGGAAAATATATCTATTTTAACCTCAAGTTTAAGAATAATTAAATGATGAGAATGATGAAGGCTGGTGAATAAGCTTTCTGTATTGGGCCCCCAGAATATGGGATGGGAAATTTGGTGAAGTGAATGCCAGCACAGTAATTGTAAGCGCTTTTGATTTTGTGGAATGACTGATAACATTGATTAAAGCTGAATTCCCTTGTTCCATGATGATGTAATAACTTCATTTTTTTTTGTAGACAGACAATTTGAACATTAGTGATCTTGTTGTCATTCAAATGAATTTTGTCAATAGGGTTAGTTCAATGCATAACTATGGGATATCCATGATTTTTTTATATGTTATGCTTCCTTGCTTGTAGTTCATAAGTTTTTTAGAAAATGTTTTCTGATTAGCACGACCTGCCCATTTTCACTTGAGATTGCTAAATACCTCATTTTTCCAATAAGCAGAGGATGCTTACTTTCGTTCCTCTCTTTTTTGGGTTTACCCCCTTTAGATTGCAAATGCTGTAAATGGTGGAAAGCTTGTTCCAGAAGATGTAATTTTTGCTCTGTTGTCAAAGAGGCTGGAAGAAGGATACTACAGAGGAGAAAGTGGGTTCATTCTAGATGGGATTCCTCGGACAAGGATTCAAGCTGTAAGTCTGAAGTTTTGTTATCATGCTTATTCATTTCTTTTTTCTTGCCTGCGTATGGGTGCTGCGAGTTTATATAAGATGTATGCTTTAGTTTTGACATTCTTAAAAGGCCAGCAGTTGGTTGCTTGTGTCTTATATCTCCTTGATTTCTTTGCAGGAGATTCTTGATGAAATTGTGGATGTTGATCTAGTTGTGAATTTTAAGTGCACCGACAAAAAGAATCTGGAAAGTGAGGCTTGTTCTCCTGGTCAAGAATTTCTTAGTATGGGCAGTACCAGGTTTTCCTCCTCTGATGCAGCCAGTGCGTGGAAGGAAAAGCTCTGTCTCCATGCAGAGCAGGTACAGGATACTGCATTTTTAACTTTCTTAAGTTCCTGTTGTCTAATATGATGCTCAATAAAATCATTGAAGCTATTTGCTACATAAGCTTGTATATGTCTATTTAAGAAATGCTTCTGTTTGTGATGCATAAGCTCAAATTTCTCACTAATTGGTTAAACTTGTCCATTTCAGGGCATGTCGTTGGAAGATTATTACAGGAAGCAGAGGAAACTTCTTGACTTTCAAGTGGCGGGGGCACCTGGAGAAACCTGGCAAGGCTTATTGACTGCATTACATCTCCAGCATATGAATGCTGTTAATTCTTCACAGAAGCTGACTGCATGATATAGTTTTCATCTGATTAACAGACTATTCATTCTTATTCATAGTCCAGCATGATCATAAACATGTATAATGCTGAGAGAGAATTGAAATTTTGTCTGGTGGATTTGAAATTTTAGGTCTTTTTGCAATTGAATGATGCTAAGTGTGTAATGTAATTTCGGTTGAGAGATCTTAAGCAGAGAAAACTGCTGGCCTATATGACCGCATTTATATGAAGTGTGCATTTTCCTTTTGCATCTTGGGTCTATTACTTTTTCCTTCTTTTCTTAACCTGCATATTCTGTTGGGAAATTTTGGGAGTGCATTCCTGAATTAGATGGCGAAATGGAGACATAGACCGAGCTATTTTCCTTGAAATTTTTTCTTGAAAATATGGTCTTTTGTTTCGGGCAACAAATGCCCGGCGATGAATGTACTTTGGAGACAAAATTGTTGTTGGGTTCCACTTTTGGGCCTGGCTAATTCTTGCCTACCCCAACCGTGGCGATTTATTTATGGCTCTGGCTTTCGTGTTTCAACAAGCATGTTAACAAAAACTAAAAATAATAAAAGATTGGAATGCCCCACCCGCATCACCATCAAAATGTAAGCCATTTGTGGGCTCAATGATCAAGCCGGTACACCACATTCTTCACTTGAAACTAACATTATCAGCCGCCACCGAAGGCAAATTTTACTTCCATCGTACCCATATCAATACTCCATAGAAGGACCCGGGTATAAGTTGCCCTCGTGATGCTACGGTATTGCACACTTTTTCTTTGTACAGGCCGATGGAGAAAAAACAAAAAGGAAAAGAACAAGTTGGACCCAAATTTCGACTACAGATTTACTGTGGCAGTTATTTATATGCACTAGACGATCTACCTACATTTACTCGCTGTTCAACCATATGTCCCGAAGGAGTTCATATCTGATGGCGTTTGGATTGCTTGTTCCCTTGGATATCCAGCTGGGCCTTGTTGGTACTGGCGACGACTGGGAACCATCAATGAAGAGTGAAGCCAAAGGGGAATTCAATTCATCAAGCTCATCATCGCTTGTGTAAGATTTTCTAAGTACTGACGATCCACTTCTTCTCAGATGAGATTGGCTTCGAAACTCTCCAATAACAGTAGCAACAGAATCAGCTGATGGTGGTGAATAGAGTGGGGGAGCAGCAATACATGGGAAGTTTGTGATTGATTCCTCCCCAGCTTCAAGTGGGTCCTGAATCAAGCATAAGTAAGAAGATTAGCTCCAAACTTCCAATCTTCACAACTGCTATCACAGGTTTATCAGGAAGATTTTTGGAGGCAATGAGTACATCTGAAATGCATTTAACTTCAAAGTCAGATTTTTGGTCCAATCTACCAAAATTTTTTGCCCAAATAAACCATCAAGGAAGTATCAGGTACTTGACCTTTTTTTAATTTCACAAAAACAAAGGAAGTTAATCTATCACAAGAATATTAAAGAACAGATGAAATAAGTGATAAAACAAACAGTTGTAGATTCATTCAGAATGGACTAACCTCAGCATCCAGGGCTTCCACAACCACATCTGGAATCGGGTCAGGGCAAAACTCATCAGGAACAAAATTGTCAAGAACCCTCTTGAGCAATGGAGAACCAAATGTGGGGCAAACCTTCAGAAGAATAAATACAGTACTGTGGTGAATAAGGATGGAAAAATACTGGCTTTGCAAACTTAAGATAGTGGAACCGTACTTACCTCTTTCCTGATGCTTCTACTTAACAGCATGTCCTTCGGAAGCATCATAAGATCACTCAATGCATTAAGAAGGTGGAAAGACTTGAATGATGAATCTTGTCTCTCATCCTCATCGTCATGTTCATTCTCATCTTCAAGTGAGCCATCATCATCCATACCAAAAAGGTCACTCAGCCATCTAGACCAGTTGCCAATCTGAGATCCACAGTACCAAGTTTCAACAAATGCTTCTAAATTTTTGTATCAGTTTAGAAGTACATAGAAAACTGTTCACTCACGTCACTGTTTATAACTTGATACCTGGGCATTTAATAGGAATTAGAAAATAAAGAAAGAAACAAAAACAAGGATCCAATTTGATGTGTCTCATAGTGTTGTCTCCAACATATTCTACATAGCATAAAACATTTGATTAGGTAAGGTCATTAGAAGCTGGAACTATCTTTCTTTTCTTCAAATAAGCAAGACCTGAACACCTAACCCAGAAATTTCCCATTCGATGAAAATAGAAATTTAATCATATGCACAGATGCAATAAAAACTGCTTGACAAAGTTTCTGAAATTTTGACGCGAGATTGACATCTTTTTCCCACAAAAAATGCAAGATCTGCCACTTGCAGGTGAAATTTTGAAAATAAACCAATGTATTCCTCCCCACCCCATCCACTCTCCTAAACCCTGAGAAATTTAATATTTTCATGATTGGAGAGTTCACATGTAAATGATCTATTAACAGACAAGGGAGGTGATCACAACCTGTCTAGTGTCTACCATGATGCCTGATGATCTGGAATTTAAAATAGTAGACAACAAACTAAAATTTGTATCACTGACCGCATTTTTCAGTTGTGCACCAGCGCCAAAACTCGATTTACCAGCTCGAATAGGAAGCACCTTGGTATTACTAATGGGGTCAGAAACAGGATCAGTTGGCATCTCATCATTGGATTCACGAAGAATGGCATTGAACATAGCCACGTCTAATCTAGCCACACATTGCTCCATAATCTAGGTACAGTGTAGAAACAAATTGCAATGTCAAATATTGAAAAATAAATTCCTCTATTAAAAAACATAAGCAAACAATGCAGCTACAATTAAAAGGTGCATATCCATTTAAACAAAAGTTTGCTCTGAATTTGAGGAAAATGCATAAGCTGTACTTGAGCATTTAGGAATTTCTTTTCACAATGTCAGATGCAACAGGTTATCAAAAAAGGGTTTATTTATGTCAAGATCCTGGCTAAACAAATCCATGCGTAATTGCAATCACTGTAGTCAGATCAATGAACCTCAAATACAAAATAGCCAAGGCCAGATACAGGAAGAGCAAAAATTAGTTATTTTTCATTCATCCATTATCTATACACATACAAAAAGAGAGTAATGTTAAACAAATTTAAAAACTAAAAGTTCAAAATATCCCAGATCAACTTAGCAGTTGATCAACAATCCGCATTGAAAGTTGATAAAAGATGCTAATCAGTTTAAATAAAAGTGTACTATTAATTTATGGAAAACACCTAATGCATGGTTCAAATTCTAGGAATCATATTTAAAGCAAAAACAAGATATTTTTCTCATGACATAAAGATTAAAACTATTTATCTATTGTAGGAAACTGTGATTAAAACAAATTTTTAATCTTTCCATCATGAGAAAAATAACTTGTTTCAGCCACTTTTAAATAAGATGCATAGATGCTCAACCATACCATCACTATTTTTAGGGATATGTATGCTTGCAGTGGAACTTTTCTTCAAATTAACATACCATTCACTGCCTTCATCACCAAATATAGAAAAAGGGTAATGGCAAAACAGACTATCAATTTACCAGTCTAGCCAACAACGGCAGGCAGCCACATTTGTGCCCTCCAGCTCGGACTGGACAAAGTCTTTCACAGGCATCCTTGAATGCCTTCTTCCATTGGTCCAACGAAAAGTTTACTTGGTCTTCTTCACATGAACTAGATGTCCTCCTGAAGTTTTTCCTTAAGCCAGAACCAATGCTATCCGTTACCTTTCCAGCAGCAGACTGCATGTGTGGAGTCAGAGTCTGGATAAAAAGCAGGAAACAGAATCAACTGAGAACTATGAAACTGCTTTTATGGTGATACTTGTTAGCATCCTCTTAAATCCAACAAATGGAGGAAAATAATCATATAATGACCTGCCACCAGATAGACTCAATGATTCGGGAGAAGATCCAAGCTTCAACATTTTCGAGTGCAGACGACAATGTACGAGGGTCCTCCCAGTCAACAAAACTTTTGCACATAACTTTTCTATTTTCCTTTTGTTGGAGAGAAGACTCCTTCCATTTTAGAGAAGATGATATCTTGTTATTTCCCCTTTGACTGGTAGAATATGGTTGCTCTAGGCCCCTAGCTGCTTGGCTTACAATTGCTCTCAGAACAACAGAATTGGACAACCAAAATGTCAACCTGTAATTTCAATACCAAAATGATTAAATGAGCTCACAATGACATCTAGAGTTTCCTTACACAGTAAATTTACACATACACACATCCCACTTGAATTGTGGCAAGTACAGTAACATGGATGGATGGACCTCCACCCAAAAACATCACTCACTTAGTCAGATCTTTGCAACAGATGTTGCATCTGTGAAAAAATAGCTTAAGAAGAAAACCAAAAGTATTCTAGAAGGTTTCTGAGCAGGAAAGTTGAGTGGCAGGTCCAAACCCCAGACATACGAGGTGTAGCTTCATATGTGACCGAGTCCAAGGGGTTATCACCCTAGAACCATAATATAAAAATACAATGAATGCCTGAAGGGAATGCATGATGTGATTTTAAATACCTAGGAACATCATTTCCACAAGCTTTGGCAACCAAAACTAGTCCTGATACAGCACTTCTTGCTGCACTAGCTCTCCTTGATTGGGAACTTTCTTTGCATGCATGAAGATACAGCCTACAAAGGCGCCGAGCTGGAGCATGGACCTTACTCATTGAACTTCCATGCTCAGCTACTACTGAGTAAAGAGCAGCCTCAGTAGCAGCAGCTTCTCTCAACTCTGCCTCAAGCATCTGTACCTTTTGTTCCAACTGCTGGATTTTGCTGTCTATGATGGAACTTCTAGTATACTTTGGATAAACCTTAGTATCTTTTTGTTCATTGCTCCCGAAGCTTCCAGCAATATTCTGCACATCACCCGAAACACCATTTTCCTTCACTTCTTTGTGATGACCATTGCTCCTAGCAGTGTCTGATGATGACCTAACAGACTTCACATGCTTTAACCTCTCACTTTTTAAGATATTCCCCTTCATTCCAAAATATTCAAGATCTTCCCTGCTTGGCGAAGGTGAATCACTTCCAGATGAGACTTGATTTCTGGTAGCATCTTGTGAATAAAAATTTAAGGGTTCATCTCCGGTAGAATGTCTTTTCTCTTCAAAATTTTCTCTTTCATGTCCATCATGAGAATTTGCAAGATCTTGTTCCTTTCTCTCTATGTCCTCCATATAACTGTTGAAATTATCATCTGAATTTGCAGCATCCTCAACGGAACTTTTTCCAGTTCTCCAAGTTTTTCCATTTGCATCACTCTCCCCATTGACTTGAGAATCCCAGAACTTTGTAGAGCCAATCTTCTCAATCAGAAGGTCTTTGTCATTCAAAGATGCTAATTTAGCTGGAAAATAATTAGGTGAAATTTCCTCAGTGTTATGTTCAACATCATCATTTATTACAGATTTTCCATTAGGAAGCTTTTTTGGAACCTCGGCCAAATATTCATGATCATTGCTTCTAAGGCAGGTGCTGTCCTCTTCCTCAGAATTTTTATTATTGAAAGATGACAAGGAAAATTGAACAATGTGGGTAACCGAAGCATGACCATTTACTGGGCCCTCAACTTCAGAAGATAAATCTACTGATGATGAGCGAGATGAACTTCCCTTCAGATTTTTGGGCGGTGATATCTGTGGCTTCATATTTGATTTTTCTGGGTGAATCTTTGAAGCTAGGGCATGCTCCTTTTTAGGACCCGCACTATCCGACAATGCAACTGATCCAATCTGCAATTTAGTGCCAAACATTAAGCTTTCAGTACCGTTCAATTTAATTTTTCAAAAGAAATCCAGTTTGATATTATACTGAACATAAGGCCATGCCAAAGGTAGAAATGTAGAAAGAAGTTCCTATACAGGTCCTGCCAAGGAAAAAAAAATTATGTTGGAGGTAAACTGCAGCTAAAATAGTAAAAACACTAAGAGTTTTCCCGAACTTGATGCCATATTTGATCTGGCAAATCATATGTGGTTCATTAAATAAGTTTCCAAACTATGATGGAGAAAAATTATGAATGCAACGGGTGTAAAAGTAGTGTAAACAAGTTATAGAAATCAATAGTTCAGCACTATTGGGATAAAATTAAGTAATTGTAACTAGAGATTTTTTTTAAGGAAAAAAAGCAAGTAATGAGGACCTCTTCATTCCGAGGAGCTAAATCCTTATGTGACTCAATAGCAGACGAAGAAACAGCCTGAGATGAATGCGAGGAGATATCATCATCGGTGAAAGAAGCAATCTCAGTTTCCTCAGCGTACTCTTCATTCATCAGGGCTGAAACAGATTCACCACTATTCTTATCCAATGGAGCCTCCTTTGGCAAGCCACCCCTCAATAAGGAGTTCGTACGACTTGCAGCCTTTTCAACTGGCTGGATTCCAATGAATAACACCGGCTGAGCTGTGTTGCTAAAGCTCCTCTTGCTGTTCATAGGCGCATTCACATTTAACGTGTCTTTAATAATGCCATAATCTGCCAAGTCTATGGTAGCAGTCGCCAACAACTGGGTCTTGTCCCTTCGAGGCTCATACAAGTTGAACTCCAAACAGTTCTTCATGAATGTATCAGTATCCTTGTTTTTAACATTCATATCCCTTAACAGAGTAACCGGGAGCCTAAAAGACTCGTTGAACTCAATTTTTCCCTCGCCAATAACAGACCCCAGTGATGGGACAACCGTTTTAGTCGACACAGGACTTCGATCACCATTCTGCCACTGAATCATGACAGAGCGGAGGGATCTCAGTGATTGTGATGGTGGCCATGGCTTAATCTCCAGAATGTGGATTTGGTAATTAATGTGAATCGAAGCTTCTTTCCTGTTCTTTGCGCTTAGACCAAGAACCATTGTTGGACGAACACAATGCTACTCCACCAAGTGTGAAATCAGTCACAATTCTTTAAATTTATTCAATTACTAAGGGCTCCAATTCCTGTAATCCACGCACAAAATGCAGAACCATGTAATTCAGTATAGAAACTTAGCACAAGAATTTAAGCTAAAAAGGAATATAACCCAAAACTTCAGATGTTGAAATGTTCATTATTTAGGACTTGGAAAAGAAAATCTTTCACTCAACTGAGATGTAATACAACTAGTTTCCTTCTGGAATTTAACTTTCCATTTTCTTACCAAAACCCCAATATAATAAATAAAGTCAAACTTTGTTTTCAGCAAACATATTAAGGGAACATTGTGTAGTCGTCAAATAAGACCAATTAGGCTACACCTAAAAAAAGAAAAGACAATAAAAGTACAAATCATGAACAAGTTTAAAAGAACACAAGAGATACCATCTAATGGGACAAACCAAATTTTTTTAAAAAAATAAAACAAAAAGGCAAATATAAAGAAAGAAAGTAAAAACCAAGTGAAGAAAGAAAGAAATCAAGTGACTACAAGGTCATTTAATGCAAAGCACAAAGTGTACGAAACAGCAAACTAAACAAGCAAAAATTAATCCCTATTCAACCAGCTTGTGAACTTCAGTGAAACAAAAGATGAAACTGTTTCCTTTATTCTCAATTGTCAACATCGGATCCAGAAACGAAGAACACAATATAATCAGGGCCGTCCATTTTTTGATCTCAAAATAGCAGAGACATAACGGAGTTATTGCTGTGCAGCACCAAAATTACCAAACCCAAGTACATAAAACAGAACTCAACAAATTCTTCACCTAAAAAAATGGTAATTTAAAAACAACTAGACGAAATGATAACAAAAAATTGACAAGAACCTGAGTAACAGCAGCGGTAAAATCGGAGAAATGAAAAAGAAGGAACTGCTGCCGTGTTGGAAGTCGTGAGATGGAGAGTTTTGTTCTGAGGTTGAGAGACCGAGTGAAATGAGTGACTGAGATAACCAGAATCGAGAATGTCAGGAAAAAATACAAAATGGAAAGGCTGACTGACTGCAAGCGAAGATTCTCAATCAATATAATATAATTAATTAAGCGGCGCCACGGTTCCTATTAGAAGCGCCAAACGGCATCGTTTCCGAGGTCTTTTTGTTGTCGTTTGGTGCTTGCTTCGAGAGCTCTGACAGCGATACCTTTGCCAAAACGGCTCCACTGAATTTAATTAAGACAGAACGTTAATTAGAAGATGTAATAGTATACGCTCTAGTTAAGAGGGTGCACAGCACGTTCCAATCATTGCACGGTCGGGGGAGGAACATTTCCGAAGGTACCTAGAATTATTAATACTGTTGGCTGACTTTGAATATTTTTTTTATTAAAAATTAAAATTAAGAATTTATATTATTTATTATAATTATTTACATGTTATCAAATTAATTTTAATTAAATAGTTGATACTGTATTAGAAAAATGGACGTGGTGCAGTAACACTTTTAATGCGCGTGGTATTTCTCGCTTGGTTTGTTAGCGCGTCGTTTTCAGGCCTGGTTGTCGGTGTCCACCGACATCGCGCTGCTGTTCTGATCTCAGTGAGCACACGAACCCGCAAAAGTGGAACCCATCGGCTGAGCTGTTGCACTCTCTTCCGGGGCTGGCCGCACATTTGTCCAATTCATCCCATCATTAGCGAAAATAAAATTTTTAAATTATAATTTTGGTCGGGATGATTAACTAAAATAAACAAAACTTGAGAATAATTAGACACGGCAAAGCAAGAAGTTAATTAAGAATCAAGAGCAAACAGTAACAGCAGCCGAGGCAGAGAAGCCATCACAGATCAAGTTTCGTTTAACCCATTATTATAAACTACTTGCTAAGAAATATGATCTTAAAATCAAAGCAAATAATACAAAAGAAATTGGTTGACAGAAGACAGTGAGAGGAAGGTTGAGATGTCTTTGTCTGGATGAATCGTTGATGGTGAAACAAGAAAAAAAAATAGAAAAGAAAAATCGTTTTGGTAGGTATTTGGCTGCCCTACTGGCTGCTCCCTTACCTTGCCTTGATTTTGAAGCTTCAGCTCACAATCCTGGGAGCTGCCTGACAACTCTGAACAACAACCATCAGTGAACAAATGAATAATGTTTTCATAACCAACACAAGAAAACACAACAGCAGCAACACATGAAATATTAATAAATCAGGCTGCTTCACTTCTAAGATACTAACAACTAACCTGTACCAGTCTGCTATGTCTTTTGTGGGTTTTATCTCATGATATTAGAAAAACTTGTCAATGCAACTTCCCACCAGAATACTTCTTTTTGTCACACAATTCACCAGAAGATGACTATGTCTTGCGAGTTTTTATTCCTTAAAATTGAAGTAAATACAAATCCTGTCGGGGATTTTTGAAATAAAATATTCAATTTCTGGTGCTCTGTAACCATTCTTATTGTTTCAAAAGGCTAATGCATAATAACAACTCTCTTCCACCAAATGATTTAGCCATATGCAAGGTCAAGCAATTAAAACCGACATTTACAACATCTATACACGTATTGGAGAAAAAGCAGACGAAATATAGGGCTATATTGTTCGGTATGGCTAGAGCCTGGAGGCTTCTTAAGACTATGATGTAGAATCTGACTTCTGATCAGCATCAGCCGTGGCCTGGACTTGAGCTGCATACTGCAAGTTCCAAAGTACATCCTCAAATGAGGGACGGGATGATGGTTCAGGACATATGCATTTGTTTGTGATTGATATGGCAATAGACAATGACTCTTGGCAGCAAGTGGTCAACACAATTGGATCCACAATACGTCTTTGACCATCTTGGCTGCCAAAGGATGCCTGTGAATTGTGAACCAAATATTACAAATAAATCATCTCAAGCAAAGTAAGTACTGAAACAATTCATGTTTCACTATTCTTTTGGAATTTCATGTCTGATCTAAGCCATCACAAAGTTAAGATATTGAGGACACTATATATGCTTACTAAGATGTAATTACCTTCTGTTCCACTTGAATTGATAAAAATCATGAAACAAAGGAAACATCTGATAAAATGCAGTGCTATTAATGTTCCATGATATGAAAATATAGTCTATACAAAAGCTTTGGCATACCATTTCGTTTAGCAGAAATGCCTCTCCTTTTCCAGTTACTACAGGCCCAACAAGTGATTCAAGTAAAATAAACCCAAAGTTGTAAACATCATCCTCTTGTTTGGTCCTTTGGCTGCAACAAAGGATACAATACTGTTAACTATACATAAATGACTATGACGACATGCCTCTTTAAGGATCTAACAAAGAGTGATAGTTCCATGCTTCATCAAACTAAAAGAATAAGGTTTCTTCTTTAGAACCTCAGTTGAACAAGTGTCTTAACCATTTTGAGCTGATTATCAATAAATTCTTTCAGTGTTTGAATTATCTCCCAGAATAAAATCAAAGATAAAAAGAAGTGGTTGTGAGAATTGCCAAAATGGAATTATAAAGTATCATGGATGGAATTATAAAGCATCATGGAAGCCTGCTGATATGAATGTAGGAGAAGAGGTTGATGATTATGGCAGTGGAAATAGAGCAAAATGTGTATTGCTGATGCAATCTCTCCCACCTCTCCCCCCACCAACAAGAAAAAGAAAACACCAAAACCAAACCAAAAAGATATTATTTTAAATATGTAACTACCTTTCTCGGTAGAGATGGAGGAGGTGGTTGTTCAGTGGTACTTATTGCTGCACTCACTGTCAGTAGTAGCTAGGCCAATTTAAGAGGTAGAGGGGAGTTTATTTATCAGATATCCATTATTGCTCATAATGAATTCCATTGATAAAACTGAAATTACATGAGAATTTATAACATGCTTTGGAGATTTAAGAATTAATAAGAATTCATACCGAGCTTTTGGACCTTCCCCTTTTGCCTGCAGAACAAAATCAAAAGATAAAAACTCAGAATAACAATTAGGAGCTATAATGTCATTGCTCAGTCAACTCAACAAGTTCATATGTACATCAAGGAAGCATACCTCAAGCTTTTCGTTTTCTTCCATAATAATAGACATTCCATAGTCACTCAGCTTTGGAATTCGATGCTCATCCAGCAATATATTATTTGTCCTTAATCGATTGTTAAAAGAACCGGGAATTACGCCTGTATGTAGAAAGTGTACAGCCTTGGCAACACCAATCAGAATCGCCAATCTATCTGACCACTTAAGAACCTTCTCAGGACCATATTCTGCATAACATTTCCATGTTAGAGGTAGACAGACATTGATAAATAAAGATACAATCAAAAGTGCAGAGCTACTTTTCATCTATAGGCAAACATGCATACAAATATATTAATTAAGCCTGCCACTATAAGTCCCTAACTCCAAGATAAAAGTATCAATTTTATGCTCATTCAAGTGAGACACTGACCTGACAGATGTGTACGATAGTTACCATTAGGCACATATTCATACACAAGGAAGACTTTGTTGACAGAGGAATCACCTTGTCCGCCACTCTCAATGCAGTGACCCAAAAGGCCTACCAAGTGTGGATGGTGAAGCTTTGAAAGAAAATCCAGCCTAACTTTAAGGGTTTGAATTGAATATTTCTTCATAAAAGTCAAAGATCGGATCACAACATATTTCCCATTTTCCAATCTTCCTTTGTAAAGCTGAAAATGAGAAACAAATGTATTTAATATGTCTTGAAATTATCATAAACAACAAGTTGACAAAAGTATAGCCACATCTGTTGGTCTCGAAAAGAAGGAAAAAACACATGTAGTTAGTTTCTACATGTGATGGAGGGGCTACATAATAAGTGTTTCTATCTTTCTCCTGTAAAATATGCCTCCCATAATCTCAATGTCATGATTGAAGACTAGGTTTAATGTAAAGAATTACCTTTGAGAACCAAGGTCAATCATTCTAATCTCCCATGTTCAGTCCAGGAAGAGTATAATGTCATCTAATACTAAAATTTTTTGATAGTTATCAAAAGTACCTTTCCTCCAGATCCTTCACCCATAAATGACAATGAATCAAAGTTGTTTGTGGCTTCCTTCAACTCTTCCAAGTGAAACAATTGGTATAATGGGTTACCTTGGGTCCCAAGCTTCACTGCTTGAGAAATTAACCCTAAACAAAGCAAAGGCAAAATGTAAGTACTAGAAGGTTTCATAAGCTCCACAACCAATGGACTACATACTCACACATAGCTTCTACAAATAGTTTCTAAAGTATGAAATTGAAGCTATTCAATGTACAAACATTCAAAAAATTCTTGGGATTTTAGATAATTGAAGCAATAACATGATAATATGGCCAATGTACAACTTACTGGCATTTGCAAGGACCTCAGAGGAAATGCCAGTGGGAGCATTATCCTGCACAATCTTGGGCCTTGTATTTTGTTCTTGTTGCCATCTTGTGTGGTTTCTTCTACAGAAAATGAGAATCCCAAATGCCAACAGAACCAGAACAAGAACTGCTCCAAAGATGATAGCAGCTAGCAGTCCAATTTCTCTTCCTCTGGATCGTTTCTTTGTACTGGCTTCTTTACAAAAAGACTCTTGATGCTGATGTTGGGCACCATTGGACAAGCAATTGCCATCGAATTTGACAACCCTCTTATCTGAAATATTGTCCAAGCAAGGAGGAAGTCCACCTATTAATTTGTTGTTAGAAATATCAACAAACCCAAGTTTGCTGCTGCAACTAAGATTGTTTGGAAGTGACCCACTCAGCATATTAGATGCTAAATGCAAATAACTAATATTTGGCAAAGAGAACAGTACTGAAGGGGGAGTTCCTCTAAGATCATTGAACGATAAATCAAGGTGTTGAAGCTGCCCCAAACCACCAAATTGCTGAGGAATCTCTCCAGAGATCAAGTTCTTGCTAAGGAGAGCTGTAACTAGCCCTTTGGGCATCAGAGGTAGTCCAGAATCTAATTTATTCTCCCTTAAATCCAATACATGCAGACCAGTTAAGGTACTCATATCAGGAAGCTTACCAGAAAGCTCATTATGAGACATGGCAATATCAGTTAGTGTAGTAATTCTGCAAATTGAAGAAGGAAACTGACCCTTCAATTTGTTACTCTTCAAGCTCAGCACAGTGAGGTTGGATAAAGAGTCCCACCAATCAGGAATACTATCATTAAAAAAATTCACGTCCAGTGTCAAAGTTTGAAGCTTAACCAATCTCGATATCCCAGATGGAATTGAACCAAACATAAAATTTGAGCTCATATCCAGGAGTTCAAGTGAAGAGAGCCGATGAATTTTGTCAGGAAGTGGGCCCCATATCCCCAAAGAAACTAAGCTAAGAACCCTTAAACTCGCTAACCTTGTCAAGGTAGTGAAAAAAGAATCAATAGAGAATTTTTCAGACAGCGTTTGATTGGAAATGACCCCTCCACTAAACTCGGTAACCTTTACAAGCTTGTCTCCCATAATTTTAAGCTCGATGACGGAATTGTCCAGACAAGAGATGCTCATATATGCAGTTGAAGTAACATTACAAAGATCTCCATCATAGTTTTCCCAAATATCCAATGGTGAAGGATACTCTAAATGCTTTCTTAGCTGAAGTAAAACTTGAGTTTGAGAGGTTTGCAATTCATGGGCACCGGGAATAAACAAAACCCAAAAAGAAAACACAACCAAAAACATGTAGATATATCCCATGGAACAATTTTGTGAAAGTAAGCTCTAAAGTCTACAATAATCAACCGAAGGGACGAAATAAAGCAGGACTATGAATTTTAAGAGGAACAAAAACGGACACCGCAAAGAAATTTATCTAGAAATGGCAAAAGAGAACTCCACAAGTGAATTTGCCGGGAAAAAGGGTCGATTAAATGATCAATCAATATTGGACAATCCCCAGTAGTGGATTCATTAGAGTAAAAAACCAAAAATCCTGCCCCATATGCCAATCAAATATGAGCACTACAAGTGTCACTCTCAACTACGCCTTGGTTAACCAAATTCAGGAATTTCCACAAAGAAGGGAATAAGAGCTGAAATCCAAGAAAACGACGATAAACAGAACCAATAGAATCGCCCCAGTAGAAAAAGAATCCGTAAGACAGGTTTCCCAAAAAAATGTACGACACTTGAAGCTAACTCAGTCAAAATCCCATTCAAGTAAAACAACAAACAACAACCAAACGACCGAGGCTCATGATCCTAAGGAATGTCTCAGAGACAACTTTCTAGCAAAACGAAAGAACAACCCAGGAAGCAAATTTCAGAGACAAAGCTAGCTGTATTGTTATTGAGTGCTAATATTCAATGAATAAACGTGAAAGTGAGGTGACATTAAGAAAATGGACCACATTACGGGGTTAGAAGCAGAAGAGAGGCCGTACCAAAGGCATTAACTGCAAGGGTGGTGAAATTAATGGGGGCGCAGAAGGAGAAGGACGAAGGACAAGACAAGTGGGATGCTGGGCTGTGCGTGTGAGAGAGAGAGAGGGAGGAGGGAATCAAGAATGGAAGATATCACTGTGCTGTTTTGTTGTTGCTATTGAGTTTGTATAGTAACTGAATTGTCCTAGTATTTTGCCACTAATTACAGTTTATGCCATGACAGGGGTTTTCTTTCCCTCTTTACGTATGAACTTTGAACGGATTGGTATGTAATTACCAAAACGGGCATGGCCTTATTCTTCCTTAATTACTAAATTAACCTTGCTCCACAAAAACAAGGCGACAAGAAGAATGGAGTAATAGAGTTTGAAGTGATGAGTTACTTAGTAAAAAAAAAGTAAAAAATGAAAATAAAAGGTGGAGAGCAATTGAAAGAGACATAAAAACAGTATTTTTAATTTTCAAATAAACAGAAGTAAAGGGTACAGCGAGAAGACGAGAACAGACCAAATATAATGCAGAATGAGGGTCTCGAAATGGCTTAAATCTAGAGTTGTTTGCAGCCTCCTCCATACTTTCGGCTCGGCCTGAACATTGTGGATGGGTATTTTTGTCATTTCAATTAACTGAATTATAACGGTTATGTCAAAACAGAGGGGCTTAATGGGAAAATCAAGGAACTCATAGGAAACTGGAGCCCAATCAGTGGACAGCCTGTTGCTGAATGCGAGGCACCGTTGTTTGACAAGTAAACACCAAGGGAATCCCAGGTCATATGATCTACTCACTATCACCACGCGCACTCCGCATCGCGTATCCTCCTCGTCCGACACACATCATTATATTGGATAAGGTAATGAATAATAATTATCCAATTTTTTTTAAAAAAAATAGCAAATCATTTCATCAACATTATCCTCTGATTGAAAAATTGATGAAAGATTTCCTTTAAATGAAATTAAATTACTTAATTTTTTTATCAAGATAATGTCGTTCTAGTCCTTGGTTGCTTTGGTGGCTAGGCGTGTTTAAATTCACGCGTTAGCAGAGGCAAGTGGGAATTGTATGGTGTGTTACGGTGAAGTGCGGACAGAGAGGCATGTTGGTGTTAGGCAGCTTTGGATCCTTTATACATGGAATCTAATAGTGACAATTCAATCCTACTGATTTGATGATGCAGCCAAGGAAGAGTTTGTTTTTTCTAGTCATTCTGCAGTGTGAATTGTTGAAGATGGATGGAAGTTAGACTGGTGATCCAGATTTGATAATCATTAGTTGGGGTCTTATGAATGAGTAATGGCTGGCTAATTGGATACCCAGATGAGTAATCATTTAATAATCACAGGACAAATAAGACAATCATACAAGATAATGTTTTCAGACAGAATCAAGCATCTACTGCCGTGCCAATGCCAAGACAAGCATTAGTTTTCCATAAAGAAATTGAAGTACACCATGGAAATGATTGTAGAAATAGTTAAAAACTGGTAAAACGGAAAAAGCACTGGGATTTGAGTTGACCAACTTTTGAGAAAGCAGAGACACATGCAAGTTGCCAAGAACATTTGCATTAGTCTGTCAGCTTCCCACCACACCCTCTTTACTTTACTGTTATTGTATTCCTTTTTTGGATTTTGGAACACTAAATGAGCAACAAACAACAATTCTAAAAGCAATGAACGCGGAACAGCTACAAAAGACGAGAACTATTCCATACACTCCCACCTGATTTGAGCTTAATCTCTTTTGACTCTCTGCTTTTGTTCTTCCGTCTCTTTTTGCTTTCCTTGGCTCAAACAGTCCCATGATTCAAAGGGTATCGAGCAATTGAAGGCGGTCATCTGGGATCGCTGCAATTTCTTTTGAAACTGCAGGGTCATAGTTTTAGTAATGGAAACAATATTCCAGGAGCTTTAGAACAGATTCCTTGGCATCTCTTTCGTTACCTAACCGGCACCAATCCCTTGTGTTAGGGCAGCACGGAAAAAAAAATTACATGTAGTTAATTGCAATCACAACTAATATTAATGGTCATACTAATGAAAGAGATGCCAAGTTCAAATCCTCTTTTGTTATTGATTTTCTTCCTTGACTTCTCTTCTGTTCCATTTTTTTTTCATTCCCTTCAGCGCATTATACACCATGCTGCACGCGCTACCCTGCCGAAATTACTCCAATATAGTATTTTTCCATTTTCTGTTATTCTGTCCACTGGAATTTTTCTCAACCTTTTTTCTAATTTTCTCTTACCTTGCAATGCCCCCGGGAAGGTCCAATGAGAATCAAACAGCTTGGGGACAATGATTTTGGATCGTAGTGGCTATGGGCCAGTGAGGAAAGAAAGTCAAAAGAGTAATGGAGAGTGAACCACTGAAGAGCAGGAAAACTATGGAAGGTTTAACTGTGTTTTTGACAAGGAAATAAAGCCATGACATAGTCAAAAGAGAATTGTGATGGAAAATTTATGCATCAAGGGACAAACAGGGAATCTGGAAAACTGGTAAGAAAAACATAATGGAAGTGAAGGTATAAGCACTTCTTTCATTTTCTTCACTTTTCTCCATTAAACAACTAGATTTTAAAACCTCTCCAGCACATCAAACTTGCTTGAAAGACAAAACAAAACATCATAAAAACATAACATAGAGATGCAACAAGGATGCAGCCCCGTCCTGGACTAAAGATATACTTATTAACAAATAAACCAGCATCAAATCAAGAAGAAAAGAAAAGGCAACTAAATTTGCATGGCCGAATTCAAGCAAAATGTGTCTGCAATTAACTGCAAAACAACGGTCAGAACACCATTTTGCCCACAGAAAAATTTATCAATACTTCAGAATGAATAAACTGGTGACCAAATGATTGAAACATAAAACTGGTAAGGTCCACAACATACAATTGATGCTGACAAAAATATTTATCATTGCCAAGAAGTATAAGCTGAGTTATCGCATACAAAATCACAAGAAAACAAGTCAGACAAGTGAAGAGGTAACCATCATCTTCATGAGACACATTATGTAAAAGATCTACTAAAATCATGTCAACAATTAATGTCTGAAGTCAGAAGTTTCTTCTGAGATAGAAATCAATCTAGTATGCAGGATAGGTCAAATGGAAATACAAGCACAGATACCAAGTGCTACTCCAAACAGTGCGTCAATATCAAATTGTTGCCCCCAAGTAGTTGCCACATTGGAAAGTTAAGCATTTTCTTCATCAAATCAACTTTCACCCACTTGGGTATGCCTCCATCATTTCCGGGTTACCATCCATATAACAGGTAACAAATTTCTTCTCAAAAGCCTTTTTACTCATATTAAAAGCCGAAACTACATTTAATTCCTTCTTCAATAAATTTTTTGACTTCAAAAATTTGAGTACCGACCATCTTGGAAGTAGTCTGCTCTCCAAACCAAGCAACAACAAATTAGGGCATCTAACAATATCTGATGGCTTCAACCCAACATTGTTGACAAAGAAATCCATCAATGTCCGAATCTTCTTAGCCGAGCAAGCCATGAATATTGGTTGTCTTTTAAAAGCCAATTCAAATTCATCTTCAGACCAACCAAAGCTAGTCAAAATCACCCTTTTGTTTTCCCATGTTGCTTTGCTCATAATTGACATGGACCTAATAGCCAGAATGAACGACCTACTCGTGGGTTCAAAACCCATTTCCTTCACTACATCCACCACATTGTCAAAAAGATCAGCCCTCAAAATAAGCGATTGCGGTTGCAACATAATGAGTCTGGCAATAAGAGATTCAGGCACACCACGTGCCCTTAAAGTGTTTATATTTGGCACCATCTGCTTCTCAATATTGCAACTAATGACGCGGGTTGATTGCTTGAAAGCAGAAACAAGGTTCTCATTGGTTTGAACAAAACCTTTAAGGAAATCAAAGGTAGGCACAATTTGGTTCTTCAAACTCCTCAGCAAGATGTATTTATTTGAACATATAAACTTAGGCAAGTCAGGACCTAAAATACCCACTGATTCAAAGTACTCAATCTTAGGTTTAAGGTTCTTCTCTGGATCAGCCAAGAGTAGAGGAGGGTGCTTGGAGATTAAACTAGCAAGTTGGGATTTATTAAACCCGTGAGATGTCAATAATCGAATAACTGAGTTTGGTTTCTCTGTATTTTGAATGTGAACAGCCTTAGAAGCTGAAATAGCTTTGTTTAATGACAACCCACAGTAGTTTGTCAGGTAAGATATGGCGAAAGATTGCTCGACAGGGGATTTTATGATTGAGTTAAGAGACGGTAGTATCTGAAGATATCGAACACAGCTGATATTGAAATCCATGGTTCTCCGTTGATCTAAAATGGTTTTGCATATAAAACCAA
Organism: Xylocarpus granatum; assembly: GCA_019650275.1. Taxonomy (NCBI): domain Eukaryota; kingdom Viridiplantae; phylum Streptophyta; class Magnoliopsida; order Sapindales; family Meliaceae; genus Xylocarpus; species Xylocarpus granatum. The sequence continues at coordinate 390,356 of BNST01000711.1, forward strand.
ACATTGCTTCAGAAATAAGAGATGATTGATTATGGGTAACAGAGGAACACTCACCGGTTTGAGATGCTGGCCGGAGCCGGGCTTAATGTTCTTGATTCTCAGAATCTGCAAGTATTATTTCTTCGCACTTCACGGTTGGCTCAGCAAACTATTTGAACTCGGCTTACAATAGATTTTTCACCCAATTTTAGACCTTATAATTATTGGAGTTATAATTTTTTAATATTTAAAATTTGATATTTAAATAAAAATATCATCATTTTTTTCTTTTTTTTAATTAAAAATTCAAAAAATATGAATTTAAGAAAAAAAAATTAATATATATATATAATTTCTCTCATTAAAATTCATTTTTTTTAAATATAAATCACCTAAAAATTTTATTTTTATAATAATTTATCACAATTAAATTCATTGAAGAAAGATTAATTTTATCAAAGAATATTATTTTTAAACTAATCTTTTTCGACAAAATTCATCGTCTTTTGTTACAATTAAATCCTTTGTTACATCTGATGGAACTGAGACCGGCAGCAAAACAAGAAATCAAATACTATATGTCAAATTAAAAGCCAGGAACTACAGTTCTAATTTATACAGTGTTCATGATTCCTCCAGCATCTTGTCATCTGTAAGAATTTTCCGGAAAGGAATCACAACATCATCTGCTTTGCAGTGGCAGGCTATGAATATTGTTCCTTAAATATATTGTGGTTCCTTAATTAGGCTTCTGGTTAAAGCAATTATGATTGTGAAATATGTTTCCTCTGATGAATAAAGGCCAGGAAGAGTCTAATGAAAAATCAAACAACAAGGGGACAAGGGGTACGAGACTTTAGAAGCCAAGAATATTGCTTTACTACCACTAAAATCCACATTTGAGAAATACCAAGCCAAGAAAGAAAAATTCTGCCTGAAGATCAAGACAGCAGGCTTACCTGTAATGATTTTGGAATGCAGTGGCTTTAGGCCGGTGAGGAACAAAAGTCAAAGAGTGATGGTGAGTACGAACGACAGTGAATCACTGAAGAGGAGGAAAGGAAAATGCTGGAAGGTTTAGCAGTGTTTTTAACAAGGAACTGAAACCATGACACAGTCAAAAGAGTACTGTGATTGAAAATTTATGCATAGAGGGGCAAATGGGGGGATCTGTTAAACTGGTAAGAAAAACAAAATGGGAGTGAAAATGTAAGCACTTCTTTCATTTCTTTTTTACACAAATCTCCATTAAACAACTAGAATTTTAAAACATATGACACACATCAAACTTGGTAGAAAAGACACCTTTCCATAACGCCACAACATTTTGAGATATACCAAGGATGCAGCCCTGTCGTGGACTAAAGATAGACAGTTATATAAAAATAATACTTCAAAATCAAAACACAAAAAAATAAATAAAAAATAACGAGAGAACTAAATTTGCATGGCTAAATTCAACCAAAATGTTTTTTGCAATTGACTGCAGAACAACTGTCACAACACCATTTTGCAATACAGAAAAATTTAACAATACTTCAAACAAATGATTGAAACATAAAACTGGTAAGGTTCGCTACACACAGTTGATGCTGACGGAAAATATATTATCGACTAAGAAGCATAAGCCGAGTTATCGCATGCAAAATCAACAAGAAATGGAGTCAGACAAGTGAAAAGGTTATCATCATTTTCACAAGACACATACTGTAAAAGATGTACTAAAATCATGTCAACTATTAATGACTGAATCAATAGAAAGTTCAGACATTTCTTCTTAGATAGAAATCAATCAAATACACATGATATATGAAATGGAAATGTAAGCACAAATGCCACTTGCTACTCCAACCAATGCATCAGTTTTTTTTTCGTTACTGCCCACATTATGAAAAGTTCAGCACTTTTGTCACCGAATAAAATCTCACAGCAACAGTCCCCTACTGCACATGACTCACTCCACTTTGGTATGCCTCCATCATTTCAGGGTTACCATCCATATAACAGGTAACAAATTTCTTTTCAAAATCCTTTTTACTCATATTTAAAGCCGAAACTACATTTAAATCCTTCTTTAACAAATCTTTTGACTTCAAAACTACGAGTACTGACCATCTTGGATATAGCCTCCTCTCCAAACTACCCAACAACAAATTAGGGCATCTAACAATATCCGATGGCTTCAACCCTACCTTATAGACAAAGAAATCCATCAATTTTTTAATCTTATCAGCCGAGGAAAGCATGAATATTGGCTGTCTTTTAAACGCCAATTCAAATTCATCTTCAGACCAACCAAATCTAGTCAAAATCTCCTTTTTGTTTTCCCATGTCGCTTTGCTCATAATTGACATTGACCTAACAGCCAGAATGAACGTCCTACTCGTGGGTTCAAAACCCATTTCCTTTACCACATCAACCACATTGTCAAAAAGATCAGCTCTCAAAATAAGCGATTGCGGTTGCAACATAATGAGTCTGACAATAAGAGGTTCAGGCACACCATGTGCCCTTAAGGTGTTTATATTTGGTAACATCTGCTTTTCAACATTGCAACTAATGACCCGGGTTGATTGCTTAAAAGCAGAAACAAGGTTCTCATTGGTTTGAACAAACCCTTTAAGGAAATCGAAGGTGGGCACAATTTGATTCTTCAAACTTCTGAGCAAGATGTATTTATTTGAACATAAGAACTTAGGCAAGTCAGGACCTAAAATACCCACTGATTCAAAGTACTCAATCTTAGGTTTAAGGTTCTTCTCCGGATCAGCCAGGAGTATAGGAGGATACTTGAAGATTAAACTAGCAACTTGGGATTTAGTAAACCCGTGAGATCTTAATAATTGAACAACTGAGTTTGGTTTCTCTGTATTTCGAATGTTAACCACCGTAGAAGCTGAAATAGCTTTGTTTAATGACAACCCACAAGAGTCCGTCAGATAAGAAATGGTGAAAGACTGCTCGTCTGGGGATTTCGAAATTGACTTAAGAGACGGTAGTGTCCGAAGATACCGAACACGAGCGATATTAATGGTTCTCCGTTGATCTAAAAGGGTTTTGCATATGGAAGCAAACATATCTTCAGAAATAAGAGATGATTGGTTATGGATAATAGACAGACACTCACCAGTTTAAGAAGCTGAACGAAGCCCGCGCTCAATGTTCTGATTCTCCGAAGTTGCAAGTATTTCTTCGCAGTTGGGTCTGCGAACAATTTGATGTGGTTTGTTCTGTCTGGAGTCGCGTATGGTAGTTTTTGCCTAAATCACAACAATCAATGTAAATGCAAGATATCAGCCGTCCGATATGTGGACTTTAATACTGTATTTCATTTACCTTAATTTTTATTGTAACCATTAGAGAGTTATTCGGATCCTTGACGTCAAGTTTGTAATAAGAATATAATATAAGAATATAAACTTGTAAAATGTGACAAAAGGTAACCATGGAGCGCGGGTGGATTGTCAGCTGGCGAAGCAGTGACCTCTTGGCTCTGCAAAGCAGATGAACCCGCAATTCATGTCTGGAAAATACTTACAGACGACAAGATGGACTTGATAAACATTGCAGAAATAGGAATTGTATTCCTTGGTTTTTAATATTGCAATGGGTTTTAGCAGACATTGAAAACAAAAGCACTAGCAACTAACTTGCATGAGTTTCTTTTGAATATCCTATGAATCCCCCCAAACCCACTTGTGTCGAACCTTGAAGTCTTTGGGAAGCAGGAAGATTATGCCATTGTGCCAAGTGGGTGGCCCAGAGGAATAAAATCCCAGACTTTCCGAGAGCAAAACAATTCAATTAGTCCCTCGGGTGAACTTGCATAAAGGCCGAAAAAAAAACCTTGAAATTTTCAATTTTCCACCAAATTACATCTGTGAAACCGCACTTTGCAATACCAAAGTACTGCAGAAAGTAATGTTACAACCACAATATGACATCCGTAAGGTTCACAGAGACTGCCAATTCTTACGTAAGTACATTGTTAGCAGACAAGTATAATTTGAGCTATACTGCTATATGTCAATAAATGTCTGAGTCAATGAAAAGCAAGTAAAATCAATTCTTGGATGGAAATCAATCTATTACAAGGCATTCTTGAAATGAAATTACAAACACAGATAGCAGCCACCCCTCCCACATCTGTTTGACCGTTACATGATAGCTAGTAGCAGCCGCTTCCTTCATCAAAACAACTCTCACAATCACCAACCACATCCTGGACACCCACATCACTCTCACGTGCCTTCATAACTTGAGGGCAGCCATCCATAGCAAATCATAATACTTTTTCTCAAAGTGCTTTTTACTAATATTCAAGGCCCAAACGATGTCGATATCCTTCAACAATTTTTTTAGCTCAAGCATCAATATAGGACATCTGCTGGCTTTAGCCTTACCTTATTCACTCAAAAAAAATCCATCAATTTCCTTGTCTTCTTCGCCGAGCAAAGCATTGCCATTGGTTGCTTTTTAAAATACCAAATTAAATTCATTTTTCGACAAACCAAAGCTCATGAGAATGCCCTTTTTGGCTTCCCAGGTCAATTTGCTAATCACTGACATTGACCTAATAGACAGAATGAACGACCTGATTGTGGAATCAAAACCCATTTCATCAACCCAATTTTCAAATAAATCAGCTCTCAAAATAAGCAATAAAGATTGCAACATAATTAGTTTGGCAATGAGAGGGTCGGGCACACCATGTGCCCTCAAAGTGTTTATATTTGGCACCATCCGCTTCTCCATATTGTAACTAGCAACATGGCTGGATTTCCTCAAAGCAGAAATCAAAGTTGGGCACTATTTGGTTCTTCAAACTACTCCACAACATGTTTTTATTTGAACATAGAAACTTGGGCAAATAAGGACCTACAATACCAACTGATTTAAAGTACTCATACATTAGGTTTAGGCTTCTTTTCTGTGATTATAAGAGGGTTCCTAGAGATTAAAGTAGCAATTTCGTATTTAGTAAAGATGCTAATAATTGAATAGCCGAAGCTGAAATCGCTTTTTCTGAAGAAAACCCAGTCGAGTTCATTAAGAGACAGTAAATGTGTTGGTCTGACGATTTTGAGTTTGAATTTAGAAATGACAATGTCCGGAGATAATGTACACCATTGATTCGTAACCATATGCTTTGGGTTTTGCGTGTGAAACGAAACATGGGTGGTGAAGAATTGTAGAAACAGAACCTTGGGCTTGGCTAAAGAGGCTCACCGGATTTGGGAAGATGAGTTGAGTTCCTGTTTCACTTTCATCCTCGAAGGACCCGCAGTAGATTCACTTTCTTCCAGTTCGTGAAGGAAATACTTGTTTTCTTTTTTTAAAAATAAAAATAAAAGCCTCTCATGCGAGTAAAGATTTCTGCCATCTGATATTAAGATCATCTTACCATCAAAATTTTAAACTGTTGATGAATCAAAATACTTTTAATGGAGACTATTTTTTCACAATAGTTGGCCTCGGTTGCCCTTCAAATGTGAGAACAGTTCATAATTCTTTAACAAAAATCAATACTTTAACAACTAATGGAGGCATAAAATCACGAATATATGAGGCTTCATACTGATAAACCAGGAAATATACAGTCTCTGTTTCTACTGCGATTGTCCTCCTTGGGCATCTTGTCATTCCTTGAGCACCTTGTCATCTGAAGAATTTTCCAGATAGGAAATTACAAGCTCAGCTGCTTTGCACCCGGAAGTTATTGATTTGCCAACAGACAATCCACCTCTGTGGTTACCTAACAAGTTCATTAATCAAACCACAATTTAGAATAATGAAGTTGATAATGGAATTCATTCAGCAGCTAAAATTGTAATGGACACAAGCTGTTTTTGCAGATAAATACACAAACATAGCTGCAGCCTGCAACCACTTTTTAAGAACAAAATAAACGAACAAACCACTTATAGTGGATTATTGATAACCATATTTCACCAGTAACATGTTATAATCTCGTGGCAGAATCTAGTTATTACAATTCTCATAACCTTTTTTTCAATGAATTGCATTAGGTTGACAAAACTCTAATCCTGTAGCCAAAATCTACAAGGTTGACACAGCATTATAAAATTGTATTAGGTTATTACTATCTCTGATTTTTGAGTATTAGAAGACTCCAGATCAAGAATTTGCCTAATGGGCAAGCCTTTTGGCCGGTTGAAGATTGCAAAAGACCATCCATCCCGGTTACATTCTTGAGCTAATATCTAATGAGATGTTACCTGCGTAAAAAAATCCAGGAAGATTTTTCTCCATTTTTTCAATTGCTTCTAAAACAGAATCATAGTCTCGCCCATACAAGGGAAACGATTTGCTCCAGAAAAAATGACTGCCACAGAATACACTTCAAGTCATAAGTGAAAAAAACAGATATCTAAACTGTTCCTCTTAAGAAGAGGTATTAAAAAGTACATATATTACAAATTTTTCACATACTTCACAAATGTGGGTTCCCCTTCCACTCCCAGCAACTGCCTAAGGTCGGAAGTAACAATCTGCTTCAATTCATCTCTAAAACAATAGTCGGTTCAAGAAAAAAGTTTGACATGTAAGATGCTTAACAGAAAAATCACAGAAATGTAGTTGTGAAGTAGAAAATCAGGATTAAAGTTTCTCATACGTCGAAGCTTTTGCCAGTTCCTTGTTGCGACTTCCTCCAACAAAAGTTGTATAAAGATATAAATTATTAGGTGCTCGATCTGGAAACATCATAGAGGAAAAGAGTGTACCTGTACAGCAAAATATGTGTTTAGAACATCAGGAAAAGGATGCATCATTCGATTGAACTGGGCCATAAGAATAAACTACCAAGAGTTTTTAAGCCATTCTGTTGCTCCTTAGAAGGAACAAGAACTCCAAATCCTTCAAGAGGCCTCTTGACATTCTCCTTCTTAAAGGTGGTGATAATAACTGAGAGTGGCATGTAACTCACCTGTATGATGGATGACAAGTACATTATGCTTGCTCCCAACTTTAACATATATGAGTTGTACAGTATTTTTAATAGCTTATTTCTTCACGAAGCAAGGCATTACTTCACAACAATCAACATCTGCACAGGAATCTTCTCCTATAGAACTCAATTTTTGTAAGGTAACAGACTAAATGACTAATTTAATGACCAGTATCTTCATTAACATCTCAGAAAAGCATAAACCCCAAATGAACACGGTAACTAATACAATGATTACTTATTTAAGATTTTTACTTTAAAAGGCACTTCCTAGTTCCGACAAATCAATAACCAAATGAAATTTTGAAAAAAAAATGCTAAAGAAACTATCACAGCTTTTGTTTTACCATAATCTTGTAGTGGCTTTCATGGATACCATGCATCTAGCTTTTATGAAATTATGGCACAGATAACTTTCCAAGTAAATTGCCAAAAAAGTTGATGCAATCACCAAAAATATAAATGAGAATTCGCACAGATGTTGAAATTAATTTGCTAGAATAAGTACCTCAGGAAGAAAGTCCAGAGCGAAGAGATTTCCTTCTTTTGTAATCTTCATTTCTTTAACATTACAGAGTGGAGCCTATCAGAATAAATTCCCAGTAACTTAACAATAATGTTCTTTTAGTAAAAGCAAAAATATGAAGTGTAGCAAGCAAGTGGATAGGAATTCTTCTTTGTTCCATAGCTTAAAAAAGAAAGGGAAGAAGTGAGTAGGGATATGTGCATGTTTGCATGCATGTTTGAGAAAGAAAGAAAGAACAAGATGCTATGAAATGTTTTAAGTCCACAGTTTGCATCAACATGCATTGGTGTCAAATTTGTCTATTACCCACACCCAAGGAGGCAGTAAAAGGGGAGAAGTGTTAAAGAGTTTCTAAGTTGCAGATCTCTATTGTAGACAAACATTTCTTTCTTTTTGTTCAATACAACATAGCCACCTGACAAGTGTTTAATGATACCACTGTTTGGAATCTTATATTGAGCTTGTTTTATTTGTTTCTACTCAATTCAGTTCTAGCTATTGTATATGATTTCAGAGGCAAGCAAGTGAGAGAGCACGCACATTGAGTCTCTGGCTAAACAGATGCAAACTGACAACAGTATACAAGTTAGAAATCAGTGCAGAACTAAATAAATACAAAATAACATGTTCTTCATAAAAGAAATACCAACCGTCATGATTACAGCATCGAAAGCTAAACCTTGTGGCTTGTCACTAAAGAGTGACCAATTCTGCAATGCTGATTTCCCTTCATGACTGTAAGCCAATGACAGAACCCTTGATTTGAGTTTAAGCTCATCCTTGCCAAGTTCTTTGCACAATGCATCTATGAGTGTCTGCAAGAGAAAAAAAAACTAATAAATAATCTTTGTAAGAGCCAACAGCAACAAAGACCAAGGAAATTTTCAGTAAAGAGCTGGGTTTGACTCAAGAAGCATGCTAGAACAACAGGGGACAAAAACAATTTCAGTTTGACCTGACAGAAAAGAAATGATAGCATAGGTAAATTTTAATGAGAAGAAAGAAACAAGAGCACATACTCAAAGTAGACTTAAAAGGTTACAACTCAATATTCTGTCACCAAGTTTTCAATAAAAAATTGAATGAATAAGTACCTTTCCTTTGCAAATTGCAGTAAAAATAAGACAGTTTTTAGCATTCAAGTTTTCATTTCATATAACATTCTTGGTTGGCACTACCTGAAGATAAATTTGAAAATTTACAACTCTTGCAATCCTTTCAAAAACTTCAGAAGCAGGCCAGCAACAGATGGCAAAGTTCTTGTAAAAAAGGGGACAGTAGATAGGCCCTATACTTCATGGTTTCACAATAAAAGTCAATACATAAGGCTCAAGATACTCTAGCTATGATGTTAGTTATTTATGAAAGAACGATTTGTAGAAAGTAGGTGGAAAGAGAAATTTTCATGTTCCTTTTAATCAAGGTAATAACACTAAACTTCCACAAGCACAAGAAATGGTGAATTTCCCAACTAGTGTTATCAGTAAATCCACCCCATAAGGAATATTCATTCGACAATGTTGTATTTAACAGACTGGTATAGACCCTCCAAAATGAGCCACAAGTGTTGAGGGGTATAATGTTAGGCGAGGAGTGATGGGGATAACGTTGATAATGCAGATTCACTTCAGGGAGGAAACAAGATCAAGAATTGTCTGGCAAAGGATCTTGAATCACAAGCAATTACACAACTAAAATTCATGAATACCCAACCTATAGGCATGGGTACAAAAGGTGAAACGTGTCTGATCTCACATATAACATAAAAACTACACTGCGTCTTTAAGAGAAGTTACCCTGAAATCAATACCTGCATTCCGCCAAAAAATGAAAATGAGCCGCGCTGACGACGCTTCTTTTCTGACAAATCCTTTGTTTCTCCACCTTTTTCCCTTTTGGCAGATAACTTTGATTTAATAGCTCCAGCTATGACAGAACCATACCTGATAGAACAGACAACTAGCCACTTATCAACAAATAAAATTCATGCAACAAGCATCAAATAAAAGATTGTCATTCAGTTACCTCTATTGAAATCCAAAGGACCACATTTGTTCATTAAATAAAAATACGTACACTAAATGTAAAAATGTTGGGGATTACAGTTAAAATAAATTTTTAAGTATTATTAGAATATCATAAATTCTCAAGTGCTCATGTAACTCTTTAAAAAAATTGAGACATTGTAAAAAAGACCAAATCAATCATGGCAAATTTTCAGGAAACTATTTGTTTGAGCCTAACATTATCATGTGTCAAAAGTTTCCCCATAAAGAGGTAGTAGGAATGAAACCATCCAGACACAAAATAATTTTACCATCAGTCTTCAACTTTGATAAATATGGAACCATATCCATGGAATAGAACATACAAAATTGCAGCATTTTCAAGAGACAATCACATGTCAAAACTCCACATGAATCATTGGCTTATAGCAGAATTTTGCGAATACTCTTATTAAATGAAATCTACTTCAAATTTTACCTTTCTTAATATGGTTCATAAGTTTAAACCGAAACCCAGTCCAAAATGCAGGCATTGAGAAAAATATTAACAGAGCGGACAACCTTCAGGACAAGCAAATGTTCAGGAATAGCAGGAAAGTTGCATGAAGTATACCTTTTCTCTAAATTCCATAGCTCCGGGAATGAATGGCGCATCTGTTTTAAATGATGGCAAGGTAATCAACAAAACTACTGAATAAAATAACCAGTGCTAGGAACTCACTGTCATCACTGCTAAGATATACTAGCTCATAATGGCATATAAAACAAGAATTTAGCTCAAGCTCTTTGTTGGTATAGCAACTAAACAATAATACTGCACATACATACTGATGTGCTACTATTATATCATTATCACATCATCTATTCTCATTTATTTCGTTAACTTTTGTGTTTCCACTCCTCCACTACTTTTATGCCACTTTGGTGGTAAATGATAATTGGTATGTATAGTATTATTGATAGTAATTTATGTGAACAGAGAGAACAAAAGCAGAGGAAGGGAAAAACACTTTGACTGCTTATTGCATGAGACTTATGCAGGTGGTCCAAGTATCAGATATTTTACTCACAACAAGAGATTCAGGGTCTCCAGCACTTGTGCCCGCAACAAAAGGATCAATGAGGAAATCAACAACCTAAAAGACAAAAAGAAGTGACAAACAAGATAATATCAAATGAACATCAAGGTTTCAAACTCCTCTACATAAATTAATTGCTCTGACCATTCTATAAAGACTAAAAGGAGATGTACTTTTCAAGCATGTATATCATCAAAGCCATACCTCTTTCCCAAAATGTCGATGGAAGAACCCACCCACACTGCAGAAAACAAATAGAAAACCTGAATATCAATAAGTTTACTTTGTTAAAAAATGAAAAGTAAATGGAAGTACAAATAATTTTGAATGCAGTGAAAAGATAAAACTACGACCTTTCATTCTTATCAGTATGAGACGCTTTTGCAAAGTCACTTTTCTTCCACAAAAAGGGCTCCAGAATAATCTGAAACTGCAGGCACAGAAATGCACTCCATTGCAGAATTTCAAAATTACTGGATGAGCCTCAAATACATCATGATAAACAAACCTTTGATTGTGCAGAAAGAATGTTGCTCTTTATAAGTGCAATGGGATTGGATGGGATCTGGCATTGAAATTAAGCAAAGGTTAGGGTCCCTGGACAGCTAAATATATAAATAAAACAATGATCTAATGATAAAATCAGATCATTGCTTTCCCCACGTCTTAGTGTTCTAATATGAAAACTTAAGTTTCAGCATAAATGAAACAAGTAGGATATACCAGAACCGGCACCCCATTTCTCGCAATATATCGTTTGTTTTGCGAAAGTGGCTGTGAGAGTAGACAACACCAGTTTAGTCAGGAGAAAGCAACCTTATATATCATTGACCACAAAATTCAAACTTTCAACTCTGGGCCAGCTAAATACACATTTCATAACTTAAAACTGAAGAAATCTAGATGATTTTGAAGAAGTAGGCATTGACTGAGGGTTTTGAGATGAAACCCTCTTTACTAGCCTGAAAAGGCACAAATTATAGCTTCACTCTTTTGTGAAACTGAAATTATATGAGAACTCTTACAAATTGTTGCTTTTCTCGAATTCCAAGATCATCAAGCAAACTTTTGACTTCCATCTCACTCTCAGCCTGCACAAAATAAAATAATTCTCAAAACTAATACAGACATTATTGTACATGAGCATTGTCACAACTGCAAACATGAACAATATTATAGCCATTTGCAGAAGAAGCAATTTGCAATTGTAATCTACTTTACCAACTGGAAGACTACAATTAAAAAAGTAGCGTGTTACAAGTAAATATACCTACCATTGTATTTGCTCCCTCATCCCAAATTAGACCATCCTGCGAGATACTCCTCAACTTCCCACCAGCTCTTCCTTCAGCTTCAAATACTACGACATTTACACCATTTGATTTCAATTTGTATGCTGCTGCAAGCCCACTACAACATCATATTATAGTGTCAGTTGTAAATTTTGGATGCTAACATAACCATTTACAACCAGCCATGAGAAACATGCATTTACATTGTAGTCAAATTATTTCCCAGCTATAAGTGAGCATTGCCCTTGCTGCTACAAGTTTGTAGCCAGCCGTCTTTAGATTCAGGAGGTGCCATTAGTTAGTGTGGCTTTGTTTCTCACAATGGTGTGATCTAAACTGTTCGCTTTCACATGGGACCCACATGAGTTCCTCGCAGAAACATCTGTGGACAACTCACATCTCCTACAATTACTGTAACAGCAGCAAATAATATGGTTCAGGATTTAGGGAAATGGGTACATAAATTACTTGTGGATGGCACAGATTTCATCCTCCCATTCTAAGGCTATATCACTGAACCTCCTAATATTTTGGTCAAATATCATATGCATTAAGGTGGACTCTCAATTTGTCAATAAAGTTTCCTATATTCTGCAATTTGACAGAAAATCCCCAAAAATTCATCAAAAATGTCTCCTACAATTCGGCAAAAGCCACATATCCTGATTAAACTTTGAACCTTTTTCTTTTTAACTCGTTGTTGTGGTTCAAACAACTAATAAAATGAAGTAGATTTTATCTAGTCTACAAAGCCATTATCCCGTCCGAGTTGACAAAACTAAGATTAAGAAACTGCACATGCAACCTGAATTTAACTGACTTCAACAAACAAAAATTTATTGAAACACAATACCAAAAACCAGAGCAAGCAACAATTAGCATACCTAACACCAGCACCAACAACAGCCACTCGTTTAGCATAACCTGAAAAATCCACACACCATTGTTGTCCTCACAGTGAATCATAATATTACTTTTAACAATAACATAATTCCATTTCGCATTTACTAGGAAGAAAAATTCAGTTCCGAAAACTATAAGGAGTTACTTTGTCTTTCTTCCTTCGCAGCTGACGCCATTGTCGTGATAATCGGAGCACTGGGTCTGAAAATAGCAAATGAGCAATCCACGGACAGTAGTCAAAAACCGTGTACACAATACACAATAATAGTAGTGACGCAAAAATCCAACACGTGTACTTCGTTTCGATGCAGACTCTTTGTCTTTTGGGCCTCCAACAGGCCCAGAAACACCATTCTGGGAATATAGTCCCAATTAACACGAAAAAAATTAAATTACTTTTCATTTTATCTCTTTTCTTCTAGTGAAGAAGCAGTTTTCTTGTAAGATTGATTACCAACTTAAGCGTTATTAAATCATTTTGGCTTGAGTTTGGTAACGTTGAGACACAGCCTACTCTAAAATTCAATGGAGGGTAGTTGGAATATTGAGGGAAGGAATGCTTTGCCACTTTACCAAGTGATCAAATGGTCCAATCAACACGCTGCATGGGCCATCCCATTTCAATTCTTTGTTTGGGTTAGTTGGGTTCGCTTGTCTTGTCTGAGTAACCCCGGCGCCAAATCTGTTTCAATTACCATCTTGCTTGGTGTAGTCTGAATTTGAAAGCACCTTGAGTTGGAAAGAATTTGAGGTTGGTATCGAAAGAGAGAAGGCGGTGGGTAAAGATTTGTTTTTTATATTTTAGTTTTGAAAAAATTTAAAATTAAATAATTTTATTACGTTATTATAATTAATATATTAAAATAATAATATTTTATTTATTAATAATAGATTAAAAAAATTAAAAAATATATTTTTTTTTACTGTATAAATTAAATATCAAAATATATTTTTTATTTTATTATTTAAATAATTCCATAACAAAAATTTTATTAATGTGATTGTTTTGTAAAGGACTTTTTTTACTCACAAGCATTACATGATTCACTAATCCAATGTTTAATTTGTTGATTAATGTTAATTTGGGCTTAATCTAATCAATTCTAACTCGCTGGCTCTAATTATTGTCCAAGTGCAATCCAAAAGATGATGATTGCTTGCATGATTACGAGGTTGAAGGAGTGAAGTTAACTCTAATTAGTTAATTAATCAATCCCGGGTTAAGTAATTTGTCTGCTTCATTGGTCAACAGGTGTTAAGTGCTATTATTAGATTTAACAACATTTGCAATGCAATTGCTAACAACCGCCCAGTTTTACAGTAAATGCAGTGAAGTGGCGTATGTTGTTTTCGTAATGCCACACCGAGAGAGAGTCGTCTGATTGAAGGAGAAAATGGATTGGCAGGCCATGTATCCGTACCGTAGGTAACTTGATTGGCGTCCGCCCCTACCTTCGCGGAAGTTGACGAAGGGTTGAGACTACGACTGACCCGAGTGTTCAGAGTGCCATTAACGCTCATCACATGACTAGTCCTAGACTAGCTGCGCGATTCCGAAATTGCTTCCGTAGGAAAACAGCTAAAGCCTTAGACCTTCCCCAGTCCTCGTGGGCAGAGCCACACGCTTGCGTTGTCTTTGTAGTGTATATAGTCGACAGGCGTTTCATGAAAGCCATGCGTCTGTACACCCTACGCCCATAATACAACAAATGCTTCACGTTTTACCATGATACATTACGTATTTGTACTGTTACATATTTGCAAATGGCAGGAAGGATCTTTTGTCTTTACCCTTAATTTTATACTTAAAAAATACAGGGGAGATTAGGATCGGATTCAGGGTTCAACTTACGAGACTTCCTTCGGTCTCCAGAGAGTTGATTTTTGAATTAATTAAATAAAAGCCATGCTGAGATGCCGTTTGTTGGGTACTCTACTGTCAAATTCTAATCTGACAGCATTTGCGACCAAGTTAGTAAACTCGATGTTATCCTGGCACGTGGATTCTGATGCGACACGAGCTCCTCGTTGTCTGAAAGCCATAGAAAATCTCCTGGGATTCCATTCTTCCTCCGCGGGGAATACAAGTCTGGTACATCCAGCTGTACCGTGATATCAGCATAATTCTTCCACTGCTGCCTCATGCATAACATTTACAGAGGCAAAGGGGTTACCCTCAGCCTATTCCCAGAGACATAGTCGGAGACTATTTGACTATTTTTGGGCTTGTGCACTGGGCTAAGCAGCGGTCGACCAAAAAAGGCGGAAACAAATGGTCAAAAAGACATTGACTGGGCACAGTCAAATGGCATACACAGACAAGGTAGCTTCTTAAATACTGGTATTGACTACAGAAGAAGAGTAGAGCAATGCCATTGTGTGTGACTTTATAGCTTTTTCTCTATTTCATTCACAGCTTCAGGAAGTCGGAAGTATTGCTCAATAAATCTTTGACCGTGTCAACATTTACGACCGGAGGAAAAGACGATTTGGCAGGATGTACTATCTCATCCTGTCCCCGCGCCCTTTTTTGAATAGATTCGTATGCCATGAGCTTTGATCTTATTAATCACAGTTTTACTTTTACTCGTGGACACTCACTCCGCGTTCATTGGGTATTTCTCGTTATTCTCCACGTGTACTAACAATAGACTTGTTTGATCTAGTGTCCTTATTTGTACAGTTTCAAATCTTGGACGGGCCCAGCGGTATCACTGCGGCTCAATCTCAACCACAGAGCCACTCACCATTTTTGATCCATACTCAATGACAAAAACCGGTCCCATACTTTAAATAACGCTGTAACAACTATCTAACTTGTCGTTTTAAATCGTGGTTAAATAAGTCGAGTTAAAAAAAACCATTCAATAAATAGGCCTTCCCTCTCTCTTTGCTATGGCGCCCTCGTATTTCAACTTTCTTCCTCCCCGCTTCCCCACACCCTCTCTCTCTCTCTCTCTCTCTCTCTGTTGAGCTTCGCGTCTTTGCTGGGAGAATCAAACTGAAAAGCTCTGCTGAGCTCGCACCAACTCTCTCGTGCACTTAAACTGAACGCTTGACGCGTGTGACCTTGGGAAAATGACGGTGTTTTCTGTTAGGCAGGTGGTGCCGGTGGACTATGAGTCGGAGGTGTCGCAGAGACTCCTGGATGCGACGCTCGCTGGAGATCTTAAGTCGTCGATGGAGTGCATTTCCGATACGTTCGTGGACGTGAACTTCGTCGGCGCAGTTTCTTTGAAGACGAGGAAGACGGAGGTGGTTCTTCGAGAGGAAATGCCGATCGAAGTCCGTGTGGAGTTCGAGGAGTTCAAGAGTGACGTCACGGCTCTGTTCTTAGCCGCTCATTGTGGAAATGTCACTCTTGTGAAGAAACTACTGGTATTGATCAGATCACTGTGAAGCGACTAAAAAATATTTGAATCTGAATGACTGTTTTATTTGCGGCGTTGTTTTGATTTTTGAACTGCCGTTCCCGTTTTGTGTGTTTTCAATTTTTTTTTGGTAAAATTTAGAGTTGAATTGAAGTTTTTCCTTAAGGTGCATTGTTGATTTCCACTGATTTTTAAAGGTTTTGTTTTTAATGCGAAGAAAATGGAGAGTTTGAGATGTAGAAAAATTAAATCACTGAACAGAAAAAAAAATTTAATTGAGATCTGAACTGTTTTATTAACGTTGTCGTTTTTGTTGTGCGTGTCCTGTGTTTTTTTTTCGTTTTATTAGAATTTCTACGTAAATTGAAATCACAGCGTTTTTAGTTATGTAAATAGTTCGATGAATACCCTTTTTCGTTCATTAGTTGTTTGGCTATGATTTTATTGATTTAAAAATCCGAAACAAAACCACACAAGGAGTTTTCTTTTTGGGCTGCTGTACTGAATCTGGTTTCTGTGCTTCATTACTAAGGTTTGCCGATATTATGATGCTTTTATTTAACTTTTCAATCTGTTGCTTTCAAGATCGGAGATGCTAAGGTTTCCCGGCAACTATCTTCGAAAACATAATTCGTTATCCCTTTTGTATCATTAAAGATTCATTGTCTTCTCAGCTTTTATGCTTTTTCTTAGCCTGGGCCCGAACTTGATTTGCTGGTCTAAACTCATTTAAAAAGCCGTAGCAATTTATTTTAGCATTATTTTATTTCTATTTGAATAGTGTAGATAGGAATCTGGTTCATAATTTCTAATAGCAATTCTGCTGTTTCTGATGGAACTTTTTCTTAAATTGTTTTCTATCTACACATGGTTAACTCTTTCTTCTTTCTTTTCTTTTTTTTTAAATCATGCAAGTGCTTGAGCTGAATACAATTTTTTAGAAGATAATCGAGATCGAGAGAGAGTGAGTGACATTTGTCTAGAGAATGTACAAGGAAGGAACTAAGAGCCCATATTATTGAAGTCTAAGATATTTTATGTATTTATGACTTAATGGAATTATAGTATGCAAGGCCCATGTTGAGCTGTCTGACTGACCATTGGCCGGACCCTGAAGTACATTACAGTACACTTACACGATGCATCCCCCTTTCAGTGTTCTAATAATTGAACCTTCATTATTGTTTCATGAAAGTTCTATGCTTCTTTGTCTTTTGCACTGGTACTTCCTGTTTGTCTGGTCATGATTTTTGTTCTCAACAAATAATCCAATATAGTGATTGCGGTAATAGTTTTGGTATTTTCGAGCAAAAAGGGAAGTGAAATTTATAAAGGAGCATCATGCAACCTTCTTTAGTCTTTTCATCGTCTTTGCAATGTACTAAAGGTTGTCATTTTGTCAAATAACAGAGCTCTGGAGCTGATGTGAACCAGAAACTCTTCAGGGGTTTCGCGACAACAATAGCTGTGAGGGAGGGCCATCTTGAGATTCTCGAGATCTTACTTAAAGCTGGGGCTTCTCAGCCAGCTTGTGAAGAGGCTTTGCTGGACGCAAGCTGTCATGGTCAAGCAAGGCTTGCAGAGCTGCTTATGGTTTCTGATTTGATAAGGCCCCATGTTGCTGTGCATGCTTTTGTCACAGCTTGCTGTAGGGGGTTTGTTGACGTAGTAGACACTCTCATAAAGGTAAATCCTCTTGCTAAATACTAATTGCATTGATGTTGTCATTTCTTAAAATCAACTTGCTTAATGTATTATGTGACATGTTTGATCTGCCAATAACAATAGTTGTTCTTAATTGCAGCGTGGAGTTGATGTAAATGCTGCTGATAGATTGCTGCTGCAGTCGTTCAAGCCTTCTCTGCATACAAATGTTGACTGTACTGCACTTGTTGCTGCTGTTGTTAGCAGGCAGGTCTCTGTCGTCCGTTTACTACTTCAGGTGACAATTTGTAAGCTTTCTCAGTTTTTTGGTTTCCTTTCTTTCCTCTTTCCTCTGTCATCTATTCTTCATTCTAGTTGGCAGGGCTTGCCTATTTCTTTTCCTTTATTTTACTGTTTCTTTTGGTGGTTGGAGGGTGAAGGTCTTGCACGGTTACTCTTAGACGCTCTTATAGGTTGGTCCATTCTATGAATATAATTGTGTAACAACTGTGACACAGCTGGATCTGTACCGTTTTATTGAAAAATCTAGTGTACTGTTTTGTGATTTCATAACAATTCAACAGAAATTCTCATATCCTTGATATAAATTTTAGTTTAATTGATTTACAAACTAAATATGAATTGAAAAACGATACTTTGTACCTTTTTATTGTTCATCAGTATTTTTTCTGTTTTAAGATCATTTTTTTAATACAACTCATAACATTTTCCTACCCCCAAAATGATAAAACAGGCTGGTGCAAAAACAGATGTTAAAGTAAGACTTGGAGCATGGTCGTGGGATACTACTACTGGGGAAGAGTTTCGAGTAGGTGCTGGGCTGGCTGAGCCCTATGCCGTCACCTGGTGTGCAGTGGAGTATTTTGAAGTTAGTGGGTCTATCTTGCGCATGCTCCTGCAGCACTTCTCTCCCAGCGGTCCTCACTATGGACGAACCCTCCTTCACCATGCAATCCTTTGCGGCAATGCAGAAGCAGTAAATGTCCTTTTGAGCTGTGGTGCCAATGCTGAACGCCCTATTAAAACCCCAAAGACAGAGTTCCGTCCTATACACATGGCTGCCCGTCTTGGTCTGTCCACAATCCTTCAATCCCTTATTGATTCTGGCTGTGATCTGAATTCCCAGACACAATCTGGTGACACGGCTCTGATGATCAGCGCAAGATATAATCAGGAGGAGTGTGTCAAAGTTTTGGGCAAGGCTGGAGCTGATTTTGGGTTAGTTAATGTTTCCGGACAGTCTGCTGGTTCAATTGCTGGTGCACACTGTTGGTCTCTTGGTTTTCAACAAGCAGTATTAGATGTAATCAGAGCTGGAAAAATTCCAAAATCTAGCAATATATCTGTTTTCTCTACCCTAATGTTTGTAGCCCAAGCTGGTGATTCTGAGTCCTTAAAAGCTCTTATGGTGTGGGGAGAAATTAATCTTGATTATCAGGATGATGATGGTTTCTCAGCTGTCATGGTTGCTGCTTTGAAGGGTCATGTTGAAGTCTTCCGCCTGCTGGTTTTTGCAGGGGCTGATGTCAAGCTGCTTAACAAATCTGGCAAAACCGCAATTATGTTGTCCGAGTTGAACCAGAATCATGATCTGTTTGAGAAGGTGATGCTTGAATTTGCGCTTGAGAAGGGAAAGTGCTATGCTGGAGGTTTCTATGCTTTACATTGTGCGGCACGTCGTGGTGACTTGGATGCAGTTAAGTTGCTGACAAGTAGGGGTTATGATGTTAATGTCCCTGATGGTGATGGTTATACACCATTGATGTTAGCTGCAAGGGAAGGCTATGGTCCCGTGTGCGCACTCTTGATCTCACATGGAGCCATTTGTGATATTAAGAATGCTAGAGGTGAAACCGCTCTCTCACTTGCAAGAAAAAGTTCCGTCATGAAAAATGATGCAGAACTTGTGATTCTAGACGAGCTTGCTCGCAAACTGGTGTTAGGTGGTGCCAATGTACTAAAACACACGAAAGGAGGTAAAGGAAATCCGCATAGGAAAGATATGATAATGCTGGGTTCCGAAGGTGTGCTGCGGTGGGGAAATTCAAGACGTAAAAACGTGATATGCCGAGGAGCAGAGTTAGGACCAAGCCCAGTTTTTCAAAAGAATAGACAGAGTAAAGGTAATGCCGCTGAACCAGGTTTGTTCCGGGTTTTGACTACCAAGAACAAGGAGGTGCATTTTGTTTGTCAGGGTGGGTCGGAAATGGCTAAACTATGGGCGAGGGGAATAATGCTTGTGACGAAGGAGGCCATTTGTTGTAAATAGAAATAAGAGAGGGACGTTGGCCGTCAGGCATGACTGTACTCGTTAGTGTGTATAGAATGATGTAGTACTTCGTCTTGAGGTACTTTGAACTGCTAGATTTCCATTAAGTTTTGATCGCCAGTAGTTGTAAATGCCTGACTATGAAAAGGAAAAAGAAGGTAGATTGATTGATCACCTTTTTAGTTTCTAGGGCTGCCAGCCGATCGATGCTGCAAAATTTCCATGATTGCTGGTTCCTTGACCATCGTTGCTTCAAGGTAGTTAAAAAATAAAAATAAAATGATAACAAAAATAAAACAATTCAACCACAAGTCTTAGCATGTGAGATCAGCCAACTTCGTTCCATGCATAGGCTAATAAGCAAAAGAAACAGGAAGGCCACCAACTTTGTTCCGTACTTGGGCTAATAAGCAAAAGTGAAAATTTGCATCAAACAACATGGAAATTGAGTATCAACTCATCTTCATGGGCTGCTGCCTTGAAAAACTATGAAGCTGTTGCGCATCAAATTTCTTGATTGTTCATCTACATGCTGGATCTTCCTCACCCTCTCATGAATCTAATAGCAAACAGTTTATATTTTATGAAAATCTACGTAGGAATTTCAGAATAGTGATCAATTGAAAGGACTATTGATGGTAATTTGGGTGTAAAAAATTCCAATGTGATTGTATCAGCTGCTCAGCCTTGAGTAATTTCCTTCTCTTTTGCCTTGCACATATCATCTGCTGACTTGACATACTTTTTAGTCAACTCATCTACCTGTAAAAGAAAGAAAATATACAAAAAGATTAACTAAATGCAGACTTGTTTTATTTAGCTGGGACTAGATAAACACGCGCCTCTTTCTCCAATCTCTTTGCTTCGTCCTTGGGAAAACTTGAGCCAGCTTTCTTCATTGCATCTAAAGCCTGTAAAACGAAGAAAACATCATCCTTGATGCATGGAGAAGCAGACAAAGAACATCAATGAATAAAACCAATACTTCTTACAGTGCTGCTAGACTCCTACAAGAGGGGTTTAAATAGTTTTCTAACAATTTCACAAAGGGAACACCAGAGTGCAAGGAAAAGTATGCATTCTACGACAATATAAACTTACAACCAAGACTGAAGCAATGGTAATACAAATCAGATTACATAACCTGAGATCTACAAAGTGGAAGAGAAAGAACTTAAAGTTCTATAATATACCAAATTTTCTAACATTATATGGCATGCAACTAACTGTTATTACTGTATGTCCCTGAACAAACAAGGGATGTCCTTTGCAGAAGCTTAAGACTATTAAATTGTGGATTGCCTACACATGACATCTAATATCGCTGAAACATGCATTCATCAGTGAAAAAGTCATAGTAAAAATCTGGGGAAAAACATAAAATCAACTAGTATAATAGTCTTTTCCAATTATACCTTCTGCCGAGCCCTTCGTATACTTTGTTTAACATCTTCACTTGTCTTGGATACCACCTTACACATAGCCTGGATATGCTCTTTAGTCAACCTAGTCAATGCAAACCATAGACAAAGTATATAAGTCAAGCAATTAGAAATTCCAAGGACATATGCATAGGAGAATATTTTTGATTGGAGATATTGACATATAATTATAAAATAACTCATTATTAGGAGCTGTACTTCCATGGTGCACATTTAAATGAGAAACAATGTTAGAAGGAGAAAGTTCTTACGGTGGAATAGCTGCAATCAATCGTTGCCCATCCGCTTTAGGATTTAACCCCAACGGAGATGAAACAATGGCACTCTCTAACTCTTTTAGGGTCTACAAGAAACAATCAATATGTTACTGTGATGATCTAACTGTGCTGGGGTTGTTTCACATTTGCCTCTAACTAGCATGTCATGCTGAAGTGCTTAAATTTAGCATAGTCACTAACTTGCATGACAGATACTGAAGTGCTTAAATTTGGCATACTCACCAACTTGCATGACAGATACTGAAGTGCTTAAATTTGGCATAGAAGATTAAAAAATCCCAGCATTTACCAACAATATCGTTCCAGGTAAGCACGAGAAAAAGGAGAAATATGCATAATTTTTTCTGGCTTCAACATATATTTCAGTAATTTACATTAACATGGAAAGCTATTCAATTTAAAAGGCAGATCTCTGAGATTGGGAAACTGATTACAATTATATTGCATGAGACTTGGGGAGGCATATGTAAAATAATAAAATTGTTGCTGACACCAAGAAAAAACAAGAATCAAAACAAACATCAAACTATTTTAGACACAGTATGGTAATTACATTTGGATCGTAAGGATTTATTGATAAGGTTTTAGGATCTAGCACTGAAACAACAGCTAAATGATTCAAGGGCATCTTCACGCCACCGGTTTCTACAATTATGTGATCAAGCATTCCTGTAGAAAATTTCACAAACAGTAATGTCAAGACATGAAACCACTCAATATCACAATCAAATAAATTAAAGATGGCCCAAAGTAATATACCTGGTGATGCTCTTCCTGTTCTTAATTTGGATAATTCACGTGACAATGCAACTATTGCTGCCTCCATCTGCAAGACAGCAGTTTCCCTAACAGTGGGACCAATATCCACAAATTCAACTGTACTTGCAGAAGCAGAATCATCCTCTACAGACATAAATCAAAAGAAATAAGCCCATACACAAGCATCATGACCATGTTTTAAGAAGAAACTTAACATGCGATTCCCACAAATATATATAATTTGTTTCCTGATTAATATACTAATGCAAAGAATAGTGTAAACTCAACTAAGCCTCAGCTAAGTTAATCCTCTTCTTCTTTCTGGTTCTTCAAAGACATATTATCCTTTTAATTTTTTAAGACTTCGGTCATTTCTACCATTCCTCATTTCACTACTTCTACACATAATCTCAGTTTGCCCTTTCCCATTTCACTCCTGCTGGAATTGAATCACTCTAGCAAAGCATTCGCAGGTCAAGGTTCAACATGATAAAAAAATTGACCTTTCCTTGCAATTACAATTGCAATAGATTAGATAGATCATAAAAAGACTATTCTTTACAAACAGGAATTCTACTCACCGAGACTATTCAATTGGCAAAATAAAGCATATGAATACCATCTGCCAATAAGCTTGTACATTTTCAAGTCAGAAAACAATGTGCAAGCTGTAATATACAATCATTTGGTTCAACAAAGTAATTACATTCACGTAGCCATACCCGAAAACCAGAAATAAAATCATCGATTCAGTATCAAAAGACATAAAAATCACATTCCTCGACTTCCGCAATCTAGGAACAACTCCTAGATATCACTACAAAACAATAAATAGAGAGGCAGGGAAATCATAGAGGTACTTGATCTTTTGGCTTTGGCAAAACCTCGGCGAGAATATCTTAGGAAGTCGAGAGTAGAAAAAGTTTGACCATCATACTGGGTCGCAGAGATCCCATAGTTTGGAGAGCAGAGAGTAGGAGACCAGTTTTCCTGCGATCGAAGAGCAAAACTTCCATTCCTAAGAAGCAGAATGGCGTTTCTATTAGAGATTGCCCTTCTCAGATACACCGCCATCCTTCGTCCCTCTTTCCTTCTATTTAAGTGTGTCTATTGTTTCATATTTTTCCCTTGACTTCCGGTTCTCCTTGGTGGGTAGGGTTTTAGCGGCTCTGTTTGTTTATTTATGTTGGGGCTCTTCTTCTCCTATGTTACAATTGCACTACTACCACTAGGGTTTTTGCCTGTAATTAAACCCTCTGGCTATAATATTCCTCTCCGTGAACGACCCGAGGGACTTAAAAGATGAATTTGACGAACCTTTGAATCGCCATGAATTTCCAATACACAAAAAGGATTTGACTGTAAACAACCAAAATCCCAATTAATATATAGCATTTTGGTGGGAATCGAGCCCACTTGGCAACCACCCCAAGTGGCTTTTGTCTTGTCAAAGGCACGAGATAGCGACACGTTGCAGGCGTTGCACGCTTGCTTAGAAGAAGATAGATAAAGACGACAATTTTAACTGACCGTTACCGCCGACACCACCAAGCTGCCATTTCATTACCTTTTGTGGTTAGAATCTTCTGGTAAATAGTAAATTCCTCGTCCCTTTTGCATTCAGCAGGTTCGTATTTTGCAGGAATCGATTTGATATGAATAAATAAACTATATCTTTATTCATAAAATATAAAACCTAAGAGGACCTAAATGTTATTATATCCAAATACGTACATGGATTTTTTAAAATTGTAAATTTTCCCTGATTTTCTCCGATATCTAAAAGAAAGTCGTATTCAGTGGGGGGTTTGTGTGGCACACAGGGTATTCGACCGTTTCTTCTCTGTATGCAACACGCATGATACACAGTCGCTTAATTCTCCAGTCCAAGCACTCCATTGTTTTTGTTTCTGAATGGAGAGTCAGAGTCAAAGGGGCAGAAACAAGTGAAACAAGAAGAAGATGAACATGTTTTACTCACGGTCTCTTCTCTCACGGAAAGGCCCTCTAGGCGCCATATGGGTTGCTGCTTATTGCTTCAAACGGCTTAAAAAAGCTCAAATTTTTGAGGCTAACATTCCTTCTTCTGTTGGTTCGTCTCAGCATTACAACTCTCTTATGATTTTTTCATTCTGCTTTATCTGGTTTTTGACCTGAAAGAGAGAATTTGCGTCTAATTTTCTTCAATACGCCCTTCCTTTCAAATGCTTACTTGAGTCTCTTTCTTGGTTGTTTATTTTTTCTCGTTGTTTACAAACAGCCGAACAAAGTGTTAATGTGAGGTTTGCTTTGCTTTGCCATTTATTTATTTATTAAATTTTATACGTTCTGTTTCTACGAATTTGAAGATAAAATTACTTGGAGGCTAAATTTGATGTATTGCTCAATATTTTTGGGGTGCTTATGAGTTATATTCTAAATTGAAGAAAAAAAATGGGTTTCTGCCACGTGGGTGTTCTGTGTAATGGTTCAATTAGCTTGAATCCACTTGGGGTTAGCTGAAAACAAGTTTTATTTTTATTTTTATGTTGTTGAGTTGTCCTATATATACATTCTTATTGTAACATAAATTCTGGTTTTGTTCCTTGGAAATTATTTTCACCCCTCTTGCTGTGATCTTTGGATAAAATGCAT
Source organism: Xylocarpus granatum (assembly GCA_019650275.1). Classification (NCBI taxonomy): domain Eukaryota; kingdom Viridiplantae; phylum Streptophyta; class Magnoliopsida; order Sapindales; family Meliaceae; genus Xylocarpus; species Xylocarpus granatum. Next base: position 415,529 of record BNST01000711.1, read on the forward strand.
CAAGTCTCTAAGTAAGCTGTGGAATTTTGTTCAAAATTACATCATTGAACCTCGTTGGTTGTTTTCAAATTTGATAATTAGATTGAACATGGTCAGGAATTCCAGAAAAAGTTATACACATTAATGTGGCCTTTAGGTTTCAGTAAATCTATCATAGACCAGTATATTTATGCTTCACAGCCAGGGAAAGGTAATTTGCAATGGATAATTGGGTCTGTTTGCTAGATTAATATTGTCACCATAAGGAAGAAAAGAATAAAAATAGAAAATATGGACAATTGTACTGGGTAATATAAATGCAAAAGTAAATAATTGTTAGCGAAGTGCGGAGTATAAGTTAATATTAGGAATAGATATATCTGCCTAGTTGTTTTTAGTGAAATTCATGACCGGCTACCATCTGTACTCAATAGACAATTGCGCTTGCTGATAAATGATCTTGATAGTGATGAAAACTTGATAATCAAAACCAAGAACAAATCACAGACCAAATCTTTCTGTGAAGTAGATCAAGTTTGGTGAAATTAATGTGGTCATTTTAATAAGTGCATATTTGGCTGAATTGGAATGGATAATAAACATACAAGGGACCAAAGTTTTAGATATTTTAGAGTCATGGAATGGATAATAAACATAGGAGGAACAGAAGTTTAAGATCTTTTAGACGTAAAAACAGTCTACATATTTGAGTTTATAAATATATTAGGCCTATTGAAAGCACTGTTTCAAAATCAGAACAGTCAGAATGCTTGTTGACTCAGTTTGATTGACACTCAACTAAGTCTATATGTAGAATGAAATTTCTTTGAAGTGCAGGATGTAGAAGATATCAGTAGTAGTACATAATTGTGATTTATTCCTTAAAATCAGTCAGAATTGAATTCTCATTTTCAAGCATCTTGTTATTTGCTCCTGCAAGTGTAGGCTTTGCCATCCTTGATAACTATAAATTTCTAATCCCACGTGGCTTTCTTGTCTCCTTAATTTTGTTATCATTTGCAGATGATATTTTGCAAAAAGAATTGGATGTCATGACGTATAGAGTTCTTGCCTTCCTTCTTCTTGGTTTGGTGAAGATATACTCTAAAAAAGTAGAATATCTATTTGATGACTGCCATGATGTGACGATTAAGATTAATGACTTTCTGGCTAGTGAGAAAAGTATGAAAAACCTGGAAACTCCGTATAAACCATATTATTCTATTACTCTACCGGACAAGTTTGAACTAGATGCTTTTGATCTGGAGATTCTTGAAGATTTTAGTGAGTAAGTTAATATAATTTACAAAATCAATGGTGTAAAAGATTATTATTTCTTTTTACTCATTTTATCTTGCTTTTTTTTCCTGATTTTCCCAGTGACAATGTGGTGCCTCGTGAAGAGATCACACTTAAAGGTATTGCATTTGTTTCCAAAGACTCTATTATTCCTTTCTCGTTGTTTTCTATTATGTAATTTATCATAAATGAACAGATGGGGCTTCAACAGCTGTGGGAATGGAGCATTATTCTCTGGCAAAGGTATAGATTATGTGTCTATGCTTAAAACATGAACTTCTATTACTTTATGTGCAGCTTCCCATCAGTTTTAACTTCTCACAAGATGCTTTGCTTTTCTTTCATTGATATATGTGCATACATGTTCTTTTCTAATTTATTTGAGAACTTTTTTTCCTCAGATAGAAAATTTTGTGATGACTAACTAATGAACGTGGCAAAAGTTTAATTAACAGGCTTGTTGATGGATCTGGATATGTGCCCTCCTTGCTTCACACTGTAACTAATTATGGAATATAACCTCTTTGTCAAACAAGGCTCTAACACAAGTTGATTAACCATTAATCTTGAAAGCTCAAGCTTATAGGAAAGGCTTGATGGTAGTATTGAAACTGTTACAAGTTTTGTTACCGGTTTACATGAATTACCTTATTGTTGCAGTATCATTGTGAGGAATTTGCTGCTTGTCATGATATTTGTGCTGCTGATTACACTCTGGATGAAGAGTATGTTCTATATCGGTTTGTTATTCTCAGGGCTCTTAGATACTTCTCATTGTTTGCTTGTTATCAAGTCTAGTCAAAGTTATAATGGTTCTCTTTTCTTGTATTCTTGTTGCATCCTTTTCTTATCTCACGCAATTGTGATTGATAGTAATTCGAGCATGCCACCTGATTTAAGCAACTTAGAGGCAAGCCCGGAGGAGGTTGGAAGCAACAGTTTCTCTCAAGTGCAAAGGGCAGACCTTGATATGTTTTGTGGTATTGAGAAAGAACCCACAGAACCTATTGAACCTTTCACTCAAGATCGTACCACAGATGGAGAGCATATAAAGGTTCCAACAACAGCATGGTTGGAGAAAGGACTGCTAGGAGAAGCAACCATGAAGAAGATTAATAATGAAAAACCCACAGAACCTATTGAACCTTTTGCTGAGGATCGTACAACTGATGAAGAGCGTATAAAGGTTTCAACAACAGTGCAGTCAGAGAATGCGGTGCTAGGAGAAGCAACTATGGAGAAGCTTCAGGATGAAGAACCCCCAGAACCTATTGAACCTTTTGCTGAAGAGTGCACAATGACAGCACTGTCAGAGAATGGAGTGCTAGAAGAAGCAACCACGGAGAATCTTCAGGATGTCAGGTTTGATGGGGTCGAAGAAGAACCTCTAGACCATCAATCAGATGGAGAGCAGATAAAGTTTTCAGATCTGGCACGGTTGGAAAATGGAATGTGCCATGTTAGTGAAGACAATGATAATAACATAATTAACTTACAAGCAAGCACAGAGAGGCCTCTAGACCATATATTCCCTCATGTTCGTACAGATGGTGAAATGTTTTGTGTGTCTGAGGGGGAGCCTCCAAAACAAGTTGAACGATCTGGTGAAGAGCTACAGACTGACGCAGAGCAGACAAATGAAAAATGTCAGTTAAAGACAGGAGAGGATCCATTGTCACCTACCCCCGATGCAGCTCCTCAATCTGAGTTCCCTGATGCTTCAGGTAGTAGAGGACGTCAAGATTGTTGTTCTCTTAATTTCTTGGAAAAAATGTTTAATTTATTCATATATGGCCGTCTGAAGCACTTGTTTATGCTGTCAACTTTTAAGTTGGAGAATTCTCCTGGTATTATTTCCTTTTTCCAATCAGATTACACATCTTGTTTGCGTTATGTCTTGAAGTTTGTCAAAATTGAATCTCACAACTGGAGTTCCTTTTGGTTTCTTTTTATTAGTTTTTCCTATGTGATTTCTCTTTCAATGCAGGAGCCACTACACCAGAGTTCATCACTGTCAGTACCCCAGCTATTAAAGAGCACGCTCGGATTTTGAGAAAAAGAAAATGTTGCTTTGATGAGGTGGTGGTGTTTCCTAATGAGTAAGTGATGTTAACTTCATAATTAACCCGTCAGTAGAGAATATTATTATCTTCCTGAGCTTACATTGTAATCAGGCAACGTATACAAGATTCAATTGATTTGGTGTCAAAACGAAGAAAAGCTCCTCGTACTGCCCTTTCTGCTTGGAGAGCTTCTCAAATATCCAATCTATCACAGGGTTTCTTGGTGCCTTTGCTTCCTTGTAAGTACAATGTTATTATTCACTCTGTTGTTTATGTGTGCTACCTTTTGTAACAATATTTTTCTGCAGATAATTCGTTGGAGCTCAGATCCCTTTTATGCCAAGAGAGATTAAAGATTCCACAAACTGCAAAATTTGTGGAACATCTGGAGCCAGACTTTCCTATTGTTGGTATATCTTCAGGGAGAGTGGCTATTGCTCCAGAGACACCTGTTAGCAAATCTTCAGAGAACATTGCTATTGCTCCAGAGACACCCATCGATGGATCTTCAAAGAGCATGGCTATTGCTCCAGAAACACCCATCGATGGATCTTCAAAGAGCACAGCTTTTGCTTTGGAGCTACTCATTAGTGGATCTTCAGAGAACATGGCTATTGCTACAGAGACACCTGACTGCAGATCTTCAGAGAACATGGCCATTGCTCCCAATACACCCATTGCTACATCTTCAGAGAGAACGAGTGTTGCTGTGGAAATGCCCATTGTCCACCCTGCAGCTTCTAGAACAGTTGAGACACCTGAGAGCCACAAAAATGCTCAGTCAATTGCATTAACACCTGCTCATTCATACCAGACACTGAAGAAAGATTTATCTTCAAGCAAGGATGATGAATTTGATCTTATTTTCATGACTGAGGTAAAAAATGAACTAACGATTATTGAAAAGTTGCTTCTCTAAGACAGTATAAGCTGCCACACAAATTGCATATAGACCCAGCTAGCTGTATATTACTTACGAAAACTTTGCAAATCATCCTTTTTTTTCCTCCTTTCAACATTTTCATCCTTGTAGAAATGTTCTCTTTTTAACAAAAAATGTGCGGTCCCCATGCAGAATGGACTGGCAATTCAGGCCATTCTTTTCTATTTGGTGCTGGCTTGAAGAGTTTGATGTTGTTTCTTAGTTTTTATTAGTTTTGGAATGGCAATTCAGGTCATTCTTTCCTATTTTTATTATGCCAAGTATGCTCATACTGAGAAATGGTTTGTCATTTAGTTGTTAATGTTGTTTTGTTTCAGGAGACAAATTCCTGTGAAGCAGATGACCAGGAACCATGTAAGCCCACTTTGATTGTTTTCTTAATTATAACCTTGCAGATTGAGATATGGAGAAGTCATATATTTAAGATTTTATATTCTGCTTCATGCAGCATTCTTATATGAATTTTATTTTGATCACAGATGGATTGTCAGCAAGAACCAGGTAAGGCAGATAGCCAGTAGCAGTTTTTGTAACATATTAATCCTAGTGCTTGCTTGAAAGTTTCCTCATTCAGTTTGCTATGGGCATAATACAGAATGGTAGCGAGGTACTTGTATAAAAGGTTCCTAGATCAGAAGGAAAGAAGAGAGGATGAAGCAGTAGAATTGTTGCCATTCTTGGAAGGAAAAACTAAGAAAGAAAGTGCGAGGCTCTTCTACGAGATATTGGTACATTCCATTTACATTTTAGAATCATTTTCTGTTTAATTCAAAGGATAGGATTTGTATTTCACTTTGTTACAGAACTTCACTTTTTATATTTGGCTCTATATATAACTTGAGTTTCTTTTCTAGGAAAAAAGTCTGTTTTCTCTGTTATTCTTGATACAAATATCTGTCTCCTTCAGTAGTCATCTCTGCCATTTAACTGTCATATAGTTTTAATTATTTGCTATCAAAGGGCCAGTGCGGTTTCATTTCTTTCCCCAGGAAAAAGAAACCCATTGCAATTCAGTGCACTCCATATTAGCAGGATTATGTAATTTTAAAGTGCACAAAATTCGTCTCCCTTGTCTTTCCACCGACATGAATGGAAAAACTTGGCTACAGGAAGTAGTTCAAAACTTGTCTACCAAACTTCTTCGTGTACCATTGGCTGGTTTATCTTTAACCTGTGTAGGAAAAGAAACTTGTCTAGGTTCCCAAAATATCTCAACTCTCCAACTCAAACGTGTATCAGAATCTTTTATGTTTTTCATCTAATTTCTTGCAGGCCTTGAAAACTAAAGGGTATTTGGATGTGAAACAAGATGAAGCATATGGCGACATACTTATCGGTAGAGCTCCTCAGTGGGACCAAAGTTGCAGAGCTCTTTGAAACCGCTAGTTTTTATGTTTGTACAGAAATAGGATTCCTGCAAATGCCATCCTTGTCTGTGGTAGATGAGTATGCAGATGTAGTTTCTTTGTACATGGAATTTTTGCTTTTCATTGGAAAATTTGGCCGTACATGAGTAGCATTTCTTTCGCCCAGGAAAATGTTAAGTGACATGTAATATCTTTTCATGGAGAAAGCTTTCTGGCAGTCTTCTTGATGAGATGGAAGGAGATGATGAATGTAGTCGACAATTTTGTAGAATGTTTTTGGATCGATTGCTATTAACATTAAAATCTCGGTTTAATATAGAAAGTACTTGGATACTTCAATTTGATTGCCCTTTCAAATATGGATGCTGGAGATTCCTGGGACGAAGTCCAAGAACATAAAACAACATGTGAGACTTCAACCGTTTATCACTTTCAGTTATTATTTCAAAGAAATCAACAAAGACAACTATATTAAATGATTTTACCGCAAGAGAAAAATGCAAGCAGCAGTCAAACGCAACTAGCGAATACGTTCGAAGGATAGGCCTCTTTAGCTATTACTTTCTTTTACAGAATAAGCAAGACGAATTAGACGGCACTACTACAGATAATATATTGGCAAGAATCTCTTTCAGGAAAGCTTATTGTTGCTTTAAAAGCAAGAGGTGAATGCTGGGATTGGTTTTATGTCCAATTTCAAAGATGACTGCTGTAATCTACTCAGAATGAGATCATAGTTCGGTTGCTCAAGGAACATGTATTCTTAAAACTTGTAGAAGAGATCATCTTTGACGTTTTCAAGTTCAGAGATTCATTCTCCAATTAGAACCCCAGGGTCCATAAACTTGTGTCTTATCGAATTCTTGAAGCATTGTTCCACTAGACGGCTTTCGAATTATTTTATTTTTGTGGGCTAGATATTGCTTCTGAAGCTGTGAATTCTCGTGTGCTGTTCTGCGAGTTGCAATCTAGCTTGTAAATGGAGATCCTGAGGACTTTTTGGAAGAGTCCTATTGGTCCCATGACAACTCATTTCTGGGGTCCTGGATTTAACTGGAGCCTTCCAATTGTAGTATACATTTCCCGTTATCTACGATAAGTTAGTGCTTAACTCGTTTGGTTAATGTTAATGATCTATCCGTTTCTGCCAGACAGAACGAAATCTCCAGAACTCATTTCTGGCAACATGACTGGAGGTATATTAGTTATTATAAACATGTTCGAATGAACTCAACGACCAAATTATTGTTGGCAACTTCGGCTTAAAGTTTTGGAGTTGTGGTTGCAGTGATATGTGTGTTATTCTGCGTTGTTTTATAAGGCTTGCATGGTTGGTACAGCCACGAAACCTGAACCTTCTAGCGTGTCCCGCATCAATGAGACTGCCCACCTCTATCAGTTCTCTCTGGTTTCAGCTTTGTTGTTTGATTTCCATTCAATTTATCCTTTTCGATTCGCAAGCATGGACATTTTGAATCCGAATTCTGGTTAGCAAAATTCTTTATAATAAATTAGCTTGTGCATTACTGCCCAAAGAGACTGATTCATCATCTCATCTCTTATCAATTTTCAACATTACACTATTACTACGCTTTCTGTTCATCTGAACTATTGTCAAATCCTAATAAATTGTATAAATTTTTTTTTATCATATTAATTAAATATATAATTTATTTTTAATTTTTTATTTATAAATAATAAATAACTTTTTTATTAATTAATTTTATTATATTCTATATATTGATGCAGTAGAATCATCTTGGACAAGATTTTCTTCTATTTTTGTGTTTGCTTTTTACATTGAAATTGTCTTTACACTGCAATGTCCTTGGAATGGAATGTAGTGTAAAAGCAACATAATTACTTTGCGTGCGTTGATAGCATCCGATATCTGCTACAGTACACCACCAAAACTATATTTATCAGGCATGCATGGTTGTCATAAAATTAATAATAAATGCATAAGAATGGGACTGATAAATGCAAAAGATAACATGTGTTAGACAATAGATGATGGATGATGCTGCAGAGGATTAATGGTTTTGCCACACCAGATGAACATGTGAAAAGTGCAGGAGACTAAAGGGTCGAGACATTAAATGCACTGCAAAAATTTATTGGGTGGTTGTCTCTATCAGTGAAGTTTGGTATAGAGTATTTAAAACGACCAGGTACCATCTTGTTTAAAAATCAAAATAGGACAGGATAATTTACTCAGTTAAAAGCTCTAGCTTTGATTCTAACAGGACAAGTACTCTTCTTTGAAGTTTTACAAATCATAGATTAATTCTTTGTCTTCTTTTGCATCAGAGTTAGTATTGCTACTGCTAGTACTACCAGATCCTCTACTGGCGTATTCAGTCCTCAGGTTCCAAAAACTTCAGTCTTATTATTGGATGCTTGAAGCATATATTCATCCACGAAATTTCTTATCAATTTCTTCTTTTTTCTGGCCTAGATATTGCCCTTGGAGCTCTGAAATCTTTTTCACCGTTGAATCGCTTTCTGTATGCAGTTCTGCAAATTGCTATAGAGCTAAGGTTGCCAAATGAAAATCCTGAGAACATTTTGGAACAGTCCTGTTGGTCCCAAGACAACTCATTTTTGGGGTCCAGCTTTCAATTGGGGCCTTCCCATTGCGGTATGCATTTCCTCTTACCTTCGCTGTTATCAGTTCTAGCTGTAGTCAGCTGACTGAGTTAAAGTTAATGATGCATTTGTTGCTCAAAGGCATTTGTGGACACAAAGAAACCCGCAGAACTGATTTCTGGCAACATGACTGGAGGTTGATTTGTGAATATATGTTTGACAGAACGCAAAAGATAGCCTTTGTTTCTGTTATGTTGGCTCAAAAATTTGGGTGTTCTTGTTGCAGTGATGTGTGTTTATTCCATACTGTGTATGAGGTTTGCATGGATGGTGCAGCCACGAAACCTTCACCTTCTTGTATGTCATGCATCAAACGAGACAGTGCAACTCTATCAGCTCTCTCGTTGGGCAAAGGCTCAAGGGTAAGGAGCTAATGCATAAATCACGGCTTTCAGCCTCAATGGTACTATGACTTACTCAACAACTGGGTTATTTCTGACAGGTTCTCACAGCAGCAGAAGAAAGAAGAAGCTGAATGAGCAAATGATACTATGAAAACAGGGCACAATGTTTTGCTCCTCACTCCTGCATAATTTTCTTATTTCTTCCTTGGCTATTGTATCATAATAAATGTAATACCAACAATTCAGTAGAGAACCCTTTGCGCTTTTAATACATTAATAATAACAATAATAATAATGATGATGATCTAACCCTTGCTATCTGTACAAGGAAGTTTTCTAGTATCTTTTTATTTCACCAGATCATCCATACAACTGGTCGGTGAAATGCTGTCACGGGTATTTATGTTAGAAAATATTTCTCATAGTAAAAGGTTTATGATATTGGTCATCTACTACCTGGAAAATTTACACGGCTCTCCTCATCTTGTTCCGCCCCTTGCAGATATTAAAGGAACAAAAGCATCAGTCAAAGGCCAGAAACTCGGTGTACATGTTCAAATACAGACCTCTGTATTCATTACTTTCACAGATGAATCAAACGACAGTCCTGGTTAATGGTCTCTTTCAAGGAAAATGCAATTTTGTCTAAAGCCATAAGGGGAGAACTTACCTGTTAAATTTTCAAAGAATTCTGCCGTAATAATTTTCTCCAAAATGGGAACGTCACATCTTTGGTTGCTTCGAAATAAGTGCTCTCTAATAGTATAATCTTCGTTCAAGTTTTCAAGTTTAAAGGAGCATTACAGTTTACCAGTTTTATTGTTTCCAAATCCTCAGGTTCCATAGTACTTCATCTTAATGGATTCTTGAACAATTTCATCCTTGGTACTTCTTTTTGATTTGAAATTTTTTGTGAGATGCCTAGATATTGCTTTTGGACTTTCTTTTGTATAGTTTTTTATATGAAGTTCTGAAGGTTTTAATACAGCTAGTCAATGGTTATCCTGAGGAGTTTTTGGAACAGTCCTGTTGGTCCCAAAACAACTCACTTCTGGGGTCCTGCCGTTAATTGGGGGTGTGCCAATCGCAGTATGCACGTGATTTTGTTATTTTTGCTGTGCAGGATATTTGTTGATATTTCTGCATGTACTTGGCCAACTAGATAGATTAATGTAAGTGTTATATCTGTTTCTACAGGCATTAGTGGATACAGAGAAACACCCAGCACTGATTTCTGGCAACATGACTGGAGGATTATTAGTTAAATATTAGGTAAACATGTCTGATAAAACGCAAAGAGCAAGTTACAGGATTGTCGGCTTAAAGTTTTAACTGTTTCTGTTGCCGTGATTTGTGTTTATTCAGCATTGTTTATGAGGTTTGCATGGATGGTACAGCCAAGGAAACTGCAACTCTTGCATGTCATGCATCAAATGAGAAAGCGCAACTCTATCAGCTCTCTCGTTGGGCTAAGGCTCAAGGGCAAGCACCCACCTAATGCAGAAATCAAATGCCTTCTGATCATACATATATAGATCGTCCTGAAATCCTTAAATTGAAAAAGGAAAAATGATGATTGTCAAGAATATGAACTCAATGGATGCAAAAACTTTTTTAACTAAGGATGGACAGGCACAGAAAGACTTGCGATATTTGGGTCATTGTGACAGGTACTTACAGCAACAGAAGAAAGAGGAAGCTGAGAATGGAAGCAAATGATTCTTATATTATGACTTACGATGGCACAATGTTTTTCGCTCGTGTATCATCTGCTTCGTTCTTCCTTGGCTATTTGAGTCACAGCCCATCTGTACTGATACATATACAATCAGCAGCAGCAAAGAAATAATTCAGCCAAGGACTCCTTTTGCTTGTAAAACATTGACAATAATGTAAAAGAATTTTGAGGAACTTTGGATTACTTGTGCTGTGCTACATCATTCCAACAAATCAGTTCTATTGATGACTACAGTGGATAACCTGCAAGTAAGTAACAGAGGAATTATACCAGAGATGGGCTAAAAAGTTTCAAATGGAAATCAATGTGATATCAAATACTGCCTTCTTGGCTTTTGGGATTGGTATCGGGCCGTGTCTCGAGCTTGGGCAGTCAGCAATGCCCAAAAAAAAGATCGGATCATAGTCAGCCCAAGGGAAAAACCCAATTAACGAGCATTCAACACCGAGCTTTCTCTGGCTTTCCCGAGATGAAAAACCCTATCGCGCAGGGTTTACACCGGTCCGTCTAATTTGTTTTTTTTTAAAATATTTTTTTCATGTAGTTTTTGTTTTGTTTTTGGGCTGGCGTTATCATTTGATTATGGCTCTTAATTTACTTGATTTCTTTCGGCGTTGCACAGTGATAACAGTGATTTGTTTTTAACACGGCTGATAACAGTGATATGTTCACATGTAATACATGTAAGGGTACATGATTTAAACTACACCACTACTGCGTGTAATTCATGTAAAAGAATAAGATTATTCTATTTTATTATCTTTATTTTATATTAATTATTATTATTATTTAAAATAATTATTTTAATTATTAACTTATTTTATAATAAATAAGATTAATAAAATTTAAGTATTAGAATAAATAATTTTAAACTATTGTTAGTGATTTGAAATTATCTACAATAACAATATAATTCCTGTTATCTATTTAAAGTTAACATGTAAAAAAAGACTTCAAGTGTAAAAGAAGAAGTAACGATAAACAAATATTTTTTTCCCTTAATTTCTTCTCCTTTCTTCCTTTTCGTCTTACCAATTCATCTTATCAATCAGCTGAGAACACGAAGGCTAGTTTCTTTCATCGCTCTCTGTTGTTCTTCGTTTTGTACTTTTTCATTCACATTGCCCTTAGGATCGTTAAATACGGCTTGTTTATAGTTTATTGAAATCATCGATGCAATGCAGACGGAGTGTTTGTTAAATGCACACAACAACTTACTGTATCCGTGAAAAATGCAGTTAAACCAGAAGTTGTGTCTATTCACATGCTCTCAACTACATGAGACAGAAATGGTTTTGTCCAGTTTCAGTGTGCCATACAAAAGACAAACATTAGGATTTTTCATGCTCAAGTACCCAACCATTCTTTACGAAGAGGCAGCAGAGAAAAGAAATCAGTATATGCTAAAAGAGTTAGACAAAAGAAAGCAGAGAGTGGTTCTTTGACAACATGAGATATGCATCTATCTTCATGACTTTTCATGAGAAATATTTCATACAAGAAATGAAACCCTGAAACATTTTAAAAAGAAAAAAGAAAGAAAGCAGCGAAGCACTTTGAAATTAAAGTAACATAGAGAACCACAAGAACATAATGATACGCAGAGACCAATTCTGGTAATCACGACAATATGAAAAATCAGAGTCTTAGAAATGGAATAAAATGAGACCACCGAATCTCTCATAGCATTGAAACATTTTCTAACAATCACCAAAAGCTAACATTTTTTTAATTCTGAGATGGCTACCCTATTCCTCACGAGCTGAAAGAAACACCTTGCATCACAATTTTAGTTCACAACATACGGAACAGATTTGCAGGCTAAAGCTCCACTATAAAACAGGATCTTTGCCATCCAAATAAACAAGACAGATCGCGAAAATGTAAAAGGAATTGCATCCCATATGCTCAAAATTCTTTGACAGACATAAGCAGAAACTAAGTACCAAAATAACAAAAGAATTAAACAACCAAGAACCTGTATTCTTCAAGGAAGCGATCATGATCAAGATCAAGGTCGTCCTCTAACTCTTCAAGCTCTTCTTCGGTTTTCTCATCGACCAACGACTTGTCTTTGGGAACTGAGTCTGGGTCCGCCGCTGGTTCGAAAGGAGGTGGCTTAAAGACAGGCGGCTTTGGCGGTAAATTTTCCAGCTTTCTTCGTATGTCGTCCCACTGTGTTGATGCTCCTTCAACATCCTTGTACACGTGGTGATAGTCAGCCATATTTTCCAGAAAATAGCAATGGCAGTTCGGTTACTTCTTCAATGGAATAGCCCTCCTGCTCCCAGACTTCGAAGAGTAATGCTTTGTAGTGCAAAAAAAATGGGTGTAATCAGTAAGCTATTGGAGTACTTTTAGTAGTAAACTTTATTTTGAGCCTCTCGGATATTCCAAATTGGGCCGAATAAAAATTGGGCATCAAGCCCAAAAACCGAGTGAACTCACCTCGAGCAAAACCGAGTTAACAATATATCTGTCTATATTTATTGCAAGAGGGGTAAAATCTTGTTCAGAACTCGCGGAGCTCTCTTTTCGTCTTTTGTGTGGACATAGTCGATCAGAAATATGCAATCAATAGAAAATCTGGCGACCCAAATTCAAGGGTTATCAAGCAGCGCTGCAGATATCTCGGCCCTTCACAATTACTTGAAAGCAGCTGAGGATTTGCTCCGTTCTGAGTCAACTCGCTTGTTGTCGTTTCTCGATCAGCTTGACCCTTCTAAACACTCTCTCGGTTACCTTTATTTCTTGTAATTACTAATTATGACAGTAACGTTATTTTATTTTATTCTATTTTGCATTATTATGTTTGTACGTTGTATTAGAATTTTATTTATTCTGTGCCATGCGAGGGCTTGCTTTGTATCATCGCTAGTTTTGGAAATACGCAGTTTGTGTGGCTTTCGAGAAAACATAAGAAAATGGAAATTTGATTTTTAAATTTTAATTGGTTTTATCATTATATATTTTTTAATGTTTTGTGCATAATACTGGAACTTCAGGATTTTTATTTGTTGCTCGACATATAATTGATAGTTTGGAATCGTAAAGGTGTTTGCTTTCCTAAAAATCAGAAGAAAATGGTAGAAAATAATTTCTTTCTGTTGCTTCCCATATTGACTATAAGGAAACTTTTAACAATTACCGGATATTTTATAATACTTGAGGTTGCAGTTATTTAGAGAATGACTATTATTTTATTACTGGGATTTTGGTACTGGAAAGAGTTAACAGTTTGTATTATCTGGTGACAGAGAACCATGCATGTATGGTTCAATTACGAAAGAGCAAGCGAATGTGCTGGTTCCAATTATTGCCAGATTTATTACTTCTGGTGCCGAGGAGCAGATTCGATTGGCATCTGAGAAGTGTACGGAGCTTCTGAACTTGAATTGAATTTGTTCTTCATTTTTGTATCTTAGATTGTTGGTTGGCAATTGGTATTTATTAAGTTAAATTTTGTGTCTTTGCAGTCATAACTGTTTGCAAGAGGTTTAAGGATTTAGTGATGCTGCTAGAAGCTCCCATCAGAGGGGTGAGACCAATGCTGACAGCTGTCCGCAAGATCCAATCCTCTGCTGAGAATTTGACTGCTTTACATCCGGAGTTTCTTCAACTTTGCTTATTGGCAAAGTGCTATAAAACTGGCCTTTCTGTTCTAGAGGATGATATTTATGAAATTAATCAGCCAAAGGACTTTTTTCTCTATTGTTACTATGGGTTGGTTGCTTTTGCTGCTTGATGTTCATTTCATTTCCTTCTAGCAGTTTTTAAATTTCGCTGTGATGAGAGGCTTATCTTCTGTGTTTTTGTCTTGTTTCATTTTGACACTTTTCTTTTGTTAGCTTCTCTGTAGCTGTCCATGTTTCATTTTGGATCTCCGCTTCTATTATTATTATTATGAGTGATTTGCTCTTGCCCTGCAAACTCTCTGTTTTCTCTGGTACTTACTCCTGAAAGTTGTTGATTAATAAGTATGTAACTTTATACTGGGCAACTGGATGCATTTGCAACTCAATTCCTTTAGACAATTAATTTGTACAAATTTAGGTTATGGATAAGTTAAACATGTAATAGTGCTATGGTTCATGGAACATCCACTGGTGAGAATAATAAAATTGTAAAATGTGTAGGTTCAAAATAAAACTGTTTGTTTTATATAATAATGTAGTATTTTTGTTCCGTAAACTATATTAAGCCTTTGTAGTACTTCTTAACTTTAAAGGATATTGAGCCTTTGTATGGTTCGCTCATTTTGGGTGCTTTTAGTTATTTAGGTGGTTAGTCTGATTCATTCTCATTGAAGAAAGAAGCAGGTTTTTAAGGCCCTCAAAGCTTGTTCAGAATGTGTGCAAATGGTATCTGAAACATTATGTCTAGAGTTTTTTGACTGATTATTTATATTTCTTGCGAGCAAGCATCATGCAGCCACCTCATCATGTTGAATGACACATTGTCTTGATATTGTGTGGATGCGTCTTGTTAGTACTGTTTAATCAAATTTTAAAAGTTACTTTTGCTTTTGGTCGTCAATTTTTCAATCAGTCTCCTAGAGTACTTGGATGATTTTGTTTCACATTGGTATTGTGACAGTGGAATGATATTCATTGGGCAAAAGCGTTTTCGAAAATCTTTGGAGCTTCTGCACAATGTATGCCATTTGCAGTAAAGTTCATACATTCTTGGTCATCAGTAAATTATCACAGTTGATACAGGAAATTCTAATTGCTTTAGCTGTCTTCCAGGTTGTGACTGCTCCTATGTCTAGTATCAATGCCATAGCTGTTGAAGCGTACAAAAAATATATATTGGTTTCCCTCATTCACCATGGACAGGTATCTTGCTCTTTTCTTGATGTGTATATGGTGTGTGACTGGAGAAGATTGTTAAAAGAATATTTGGCCAATTGTAATTTTCAGTTTGGAAAATTGTATTATAAGAAATGATCTGTGTTTATCCACATGAATGAGATTGGTTGATTTAGTACATGAAAATTCATAAAAATGCTTAGAAAAGGCACATTCTAGTGCACAGACATTTTATAAAAGAAACACTTATTCTAAAAATAAATGCACTCAGATATGAATCGTGGTATAAGACAAATATTGACTTGGATAAGTTAATCTTGTGTTCTTTTTCTTGCCTCATTCTTTTAGACACGTCCAACTTTTTGGTTGTGGCTTTGGTGGCAGTTCTCTACCAGTTTCCCTAAGTACACCTCATCGGCAGCT
The DNA here is from genome assembly GCA_019650275.1 of Xylocarpus granatum. Taxonomy (NCBI): domain Eukaryota; kingdom Viridiplantae; phylum Streptophyta; class Magnoliopsida; order Sapindales; family Meliaceae; genus Xylocarpus; species Xylocarpus granatum. The sequence goes on from BNST01000711.1 coordinate 431,145, forward strand.
CAGAGGAATTTAAAGAACTTCTGTCAGGTAAAGTCAATGTATATGTAGCATTATTATCAATTTCACCATTCTCATGAGTTTTCTTGTTTTAGTTTTAAGATTCTTTTCTACATTAATTAATTCGGTTATGAAAATTATCAAAACCTGGATTATGGGATTCCTGACCTAGCAATAATACAGAGGGTAATTTTGCTGTATTTTGAATGATGTGATGCATGCAATTCTTAGTGTCTGGTTCTGATATGTCAGCTTCACAAACTACTGCCTTGGTAGTTGTTTTGATGAAAAATTTTAGCTATACAAGATACTGTATTTTCTTGTTAGATGTCCTGGTAATAATTTTTGTGATTATGCATTCTGTGACAGCCCTTGAAGAAAAATGAATATGAAATATCTTCTCTTCCATGCATTCCTCTTCTTGCATAACAAAGATTAACCGAATGTGAATGTGATACAGGGAAATGATATCATGGACTGCAAATTCTGCAGTCATTGAAATTTTATTAGTATTAACACCAGGAAACAATCATTTAGACTAACAATGTTACCATCTGCATGGAGACTGTGTGATATGCAGCCTGATTTTCCGCCATATATGAAGATACATACTTAATGGGAGTAAGATTAGGGGTTCAACAAAGCCTTTAAGGGACAGGAAAAGTCTGTTGCGTGTACAGTAGCTGGAAAACTAGACTTGTGTGTGTGTGGATGGAAGCTGTTTCTGTGGAATGGTTTTCCCTTTTAACTCTTCTCAAATGAGATCATCGTTATTGATTTCTTCATGAAATACATAGAATTTGAATTTATGATTTATGCAGGTACCTAATGCTTGTTCTCAAACTTGATGGGAAAAAATCTATGTTAATATTTCTACTATCATGCTTGCGCTATTTGTTGAGTAGAGTTGGACTCGCATATTTAGGAAAATTTTGTTATTTTCATGCTTATGATTTGTTATTTTCATGCTTGAGTAGCCCTACATTGAACTGGCAAATACCTACAACACGGGCAAAGTTGTAGAGTTGGAAACATATATTCAGACAAACAGGGAGAAATTTGAAAGCGTGAGTTATCTTTCTTACTTTTTCTTTTAAGCTCTCTTAGGTTTGCTCTTTTCTGAAATGTTGGGTTTTTTCCAGGACAACAACCTTGGACTGGTGAAGCAGGTTGTGTCATCAATGTATAAACGAAATATCCAGAGACTAACTCAGACATATTTAACTCTCTCCCTCCAAGATATAGCTAACACGGTGCAACTAAATAGCCCTAAGGAGGCAGAAATGCATGTGCTCCAAATGGTAACTTTGAAGTGGCAGCATTGTATCATTAATGTTGCATTCCTATAGCTGATGCTTTATTGTTAACAAGTTTTTGTTGAGTTTCAGATACAAGATGGCGAGATCTTTGCAACAATCAACCAAAAGGATGGAATGGTTAGATTCCTAGAGGATCCTGAACAATATAAAACATGTGAGATGATTGAGCGTATTGACTCATCAATTCAGAGGTATGAATATCTGGAGAATTTATCTGAAAATTTGTAATGCAAACTCACGGTTTTTCACAGAAAATTCTACTTGTCAAAAAATCTATCGAGCCACTTCTAATGGATATATGACCATTGATAAATGTTTGCTACTTCTGCTAGCTGATATTATTGTATAAATGACTTTGCCAAAAAATAAGCATTAAGTCAGTACTCTTAGTGAGAAGCTAAAGAATAATGATCCCTAATTACCTTGCCATTACCAATAAACAAAGTATGAGTTGGTTACTGTTAGCTATCACCTTATTTTCTCAGGATTATGTCTCTGTCAAAGAAACTGACTGCTATGGATGAGCTTATATCCTGTGATCCTTTGTACCTTGCAAAGGTGAGTATATGACTGCCATTTCCTAAAGATTTTGGCTTAAGGCTATTTGGGAATCAATGATTTGCTAACAAACATTTTTTGCCCATTCAGGCAGGAAGAGAGCGGCAAAGATTTGACTTTGATGATTTTGATACTGTTCCCCAGAAATTTACTATATGATGCAATAGGATGCCGGGCATTTGTACCGACTAAAGACCATGAGAATGATCCTAGATCTATTTTGTTTGTTTTTTCCTTTTTTTTTCCCCTTCCATCGGGTCCTCCTTGTTCGAAGAGATGCTAAATTTTCTGCAGTTTTGCTCCCAAGTGGGAAGTTGATGTATGTATGAAAAAAAATAGTTATGGGTAAGTTTTATGTTGCAAGTCTACACCAATTTCTTTGCATCTAATAATCTCATTTGACAATTTCTAAACATATTCTAATTAATGTTTGTTGTCAGCGCAACCGAAATTAGTAAAATTTATGCAGGTTACGTTACCGTAAAAATCTTTATCTAGAGATGTTTGGAAGTTTAAACCATGTCGGTTCGTGGTGACTGAATGCGTAGATTGTTCAGGTTGATTGTTTTGACATTGGCGTCATGGGCTTGTTACAAGTTGCCTTTGATACATACGTTCACCTCCTAAATATGTATGCAGTAACCGTCCCTCTTAGAAGTTTAGAACTACTAGCCATTACCAGTTTGTAGTCAAGATTCAATTGCAACGACGCACATAACTTGTCAGTGCGTTCATTGACACGTAATGTCAATGTCGTTGAACACATGTTTAGCCCACCAGAATCAGTAATGTTTTTCCGATATCAACAAGTGTCTTGTAAATTCTTAAGAGGACTAAGTGCACAATTGTGAATCACGTATATCAAGTATGAAACTACAAATGAGGATCAAAAAACCCTTCTATCAATATAACATGAAGAAAAACAACTATAAAAATAGAATATGCCAACGGTACAAACCTTCCACAGATATGCAATACAGTAGACGTAGCCATATTTTCAGACATAACACACAGTTCTCTCGTAATCAATCAGGAAGAAGAATCGCAGCTCCTATGTGGAAAATAACCTAGCTTTAAGAAATCACTAATGACAAAATTAATGTGTTTTTTGGCCAAAAAGAAACCTAAAGAAAAACAGACAGGCGAGCCTGTACAAGATGTACAGTGAAGGGGCAAAAAAGGGAATTAAAACGGGCCAATCCGCAATCAATTTCCAACTACCTGACCAAGTATCAAAATTAGAATACCCAAATATAATGAATATATGCAAACCCTCCTTTTTCACAAAAATGATTTATAAAGTTAATTAACCTTGCCAGTTCTGTCTTTACACAGCATGTGCCACTCCTGGAGAACAGCTGCTTGAAGAGCAAGATGCTCAGACTCCTCTGCCGTTAACTTGGACAGAGTTGAAGGTCCCTTGTTTTTATCTTCTTCCTCGTTGTCTTCCTTCTTTTTCTTTTCCTCCTCATCTTCTCCTTCCTCCTCATTCTCTTCTTCCTCGTCGGTTTTTGGTGTCTTTTTGGGTTGGGCTGCCTTTAGCAACGCTATCCGTTCCATTGAGATCCTAAGCCTCTCAGCAGCAGCCACCTTCACTTCATCCTCTGGCATGTACTCCACGCCCCCATCAGTAAGGTCATCCAACCAGCCTTGTAAATCTGAAGCAATCTCCTTGGTGATTGACGCATCAGAAGCTCGAACCACAAATTTGCATATCATGGTTGTTGTCTCATCACCCAGGTCCACATTTCTACTCACTTCACTGGCTCCAAAAACCATCATGCCCAGAAAGCCACCATACCAAGTTTTTGCAGCATAACAAAGCTGTTCCAAGTTAGGGAATCAAACAGTAATATTAGTATGGTAGCTTTACGAGGATAAGAGTGATAATTAAAATTGGTTCCCGGAAAAAAAAAGAAAGCATAAACTAATTTCATTAGAGTGGAAGTTATTTAAAATTTAACTGAAACTCCAAATCAGCCCAACGCTTCAAACCAAATTTACTCATTTGGAACATGAAACCTCAGTCCTGTTAGCAAAGTTCCTATTCGGTTTAGATGCTTTTTCAGTTTCACTGAGGAGAAATCCGAGCCTAAATGAGATTCCAGATTTGCAAACACCAGAACTAAGTTCCAATTAACAAGTCAATGTAATAAATGATATTTAAGATAGGCTAAACTATGCAGGAACTCTTTCATGCATAAAAGTGTATATACACTGAGGAAAATATGGGAAAATAAACATCAAGGAAAATTGGTCCCACCTGAAATCCAGCCACTGCCTGGATGATGTGTGAACAAACTATGTGAAAGGACTTGGAGGACAAGGATTTTAAGCCACTAAAAAAGGGAGAAGTCCCATACTGCTGTGCAGCAGTAGCCTTGAAGCCACTTCCTTCATAAGTATATGTACCAGTATACTCTACTATGGCTGGTAAACTGGGCCACAGTCGGAAAAATTCAACTGGTGAAATTTTATGTGGCAAAAGAAGTTCAGTCAATGGAAGCTTATATGGCTGACACCTCAAAATGACAGGTTCCCCCAGTTCAGGCTTTAAGCTTCTCTTTTGTCTCATAATTTGTGGATCCTCTTCAGCATAATCACCTTCATAGTCTCCTATAGCACCACTTCCATGGAAAGGATAATATAAGACTTGAACCCAAAAGGCACATCTCTCAAAATGTGAGACACCCACTGTCACACTGCAGAGTACAGGATCCTGCAAATGTATCAAGTAATCACAACATCAGATCCTAACAAATTTAACACAAACTGTTTGGAGCCGTATGCAGATCCCTCAGACATGTTTAATCCTGGTAACCAATTGGGCCAACAGTTTAACTCTTAGCTTTCAAATGATCATTAGGGATCAGGATTAACTAGAAGTTATTTGAACTATATAATTATTATAGTGAAAAAAATCAAGGCTGAAATAAAAAAATGTAAAACAAGAGTGTATCTGCAAACAACCTGTGAAACAAGATTTCGCAGCTGCCGAACTGCTTGAGGAGACCCATTCATAAAATACAAAGCACCAGATAACCCAACCCGAATATCCACTCGATTTAGCTCAATTTCAGTCAAATTTAAGACCTGCAATAATTTGACCAATTCAAAATGAGAATATAAACAACCTGATATCAGGCAATGATCCATGACAGACAACATTCTGATATTAAAATCACTATATTGGTTAAGGAAAACACTTCAAAAGTAGGGACAATCATTCAGATTTGAACACCCTCCCTCGGGTGCATGAACAAATTCAATTAACTTTTCACATGGATCCAAACACATTGTCTACATGTATGTAGTGATTTAATTAACAGACAAGGGATTCAAACACAAACTCTTAGTAGATCTAGTTCTAAACTATCTTGTGTATCCCTTAATACCAAAGCTTAAACTCTTAAGCAAAGCACACAACATAAAAATACTATTTAAGCCGTAACTGGTTGATTACCAATCTTGTTATCACTTGTGCTTAGTTGGTCCTTTATTAATGTGTACTCAAACAACAGGCAGTGCAATGAATGCCCTGTCATGAAAACATTGCTACTATAAAGGTGAATGGTTAGTAAATGCAGAAATTATATCCTACAAGGTTACCAGAAAAATTAAAAAATAGTTGGTTTATGTTGGAATATTACTCAAAATCTTGAACTGTCAAAAGCATGTCAAGTGTGACAAAAAAATTTAACAAACTTATAAAGCATCCAAAATACTATGGAATAGATTTTAACCTTTAAATGCAGAGTGATCTTTCCATCACTTGAGTCCGCCAAATGGTATGCTTCAATATAGCATGGATCACTGCTACCAGTCAAAGTATATGCAGTTGGAGAAGCCTTGAGCGATGTAGCATCAATTCCTTTTGTCAGCAAAAGAGTTAATTCACTAGGATTTGGCCTCCAGAGCTCTAGAATAGCCTTGTGAACCAAGCCTTCTAATTTTCTGTCTTGAGCAGCGGATGCTTCATAGAACTGAACAGTAAGTTTATGGTGGCTAAATGGGTAATCTCCTCTGGCTTCACTGACACCAGCCCACCTGAAGAACAAACATTATGTATCTCACTTTTGTACATTAAATATGCAAAGAAATAACCAAAAATGAGGCTTAGAGCACATATTTAACTATAAAGACAATTGATAATTATACCGCAGCCAAAACATACTAAACAAGGAAAACTACTGTGCAAGAAAATGACAAACATTAAATATTTATAAACAGCAATCATCATTTATGCATGAAAATAGCTATAGCAAAGAAAACAATCAGCAATAAAGCCTCACTTGAACTAGTTTGGCAAGTTTTCTTTTTGCCGTTCCCAGATTCACAAGGAAAACAGGAGCTGGAAGCATTCCTTTCTGACTTCCAGGCCAAAAAGTATATCTATACATTTGAATCTATCTCTATATAACATCTTTCCCATCCAATTCATTTATTCTGCAATCCATCAAAGTTTACCCCAACTCAGACAAATTTGAGGGTGCGTGGTGGGGACCCTTTATTGAGGGCTAAGTAAAATTAGGTTTGGATGGTAATGAGTAGATATTACACAGTGGCACGGATGAAAGGTCAAAAAGGAAAACAGTAAAATTGGATGATTCAAATATACAGAACACATTAAACCATCAGCAAATTTCATCAATTATACAATTACAATGTGTTAAACTCACTTGCTTTCTGGGTGACTTGAAACATATTTAATTCTCTGCAAAATCAAACGGCACTGATGCTTGTTGACAGAATCAGCTAAACTATTGTTTCTAAACTCTTCTAGTTCTTTAGTTAGCAACTGCCCAGCCCTAGGATTACGTGATCCCAACCTCTGAGCAGATATAAGAACTGCCTGAACATCTTGAAGCCTATTTGTTGTATTTGCAGATGAATCAACGTTGAAGAGGACTTTACGGATATTTGATACAATAATATTCAGCGGGTCATCAGGATCATCAGCTAGTAGTGGATCCAGACCTTCTAGATCTATGTGTTCTGAAATAGCCCAAATAAGGCGGCCCAAGATTCTTGGGGTATTCACCTGTAAAATGCAAACAACAGATATGCAGCATCTATGGTTAACAAAGTGAAAACATAGTTGCAAAAAGGAAAAGCAGGTAAATATAGAACAAACAAAGGAATGATAACAAGCACTTCAAAATGCAAAATCAACAGAAACTAAATAGTGCATTTACCCAAATGAACAAATCTACAAACCTATTAACATGCATCAACAACTAGAGGCATGAAGCACTCACAAAGCATGGCTAAAGATCCAAAATCATGACTCTGCACATCTAGAATGACAGAGAGTAATAATGTTGCAGGGACATGGATATCGTTAGATCATTATCAATCTAAAAATGTAACAAGCATAGGAATCAGTATTGCCAGCCTGTTCAAGCCAAATTTTCTACTGTCAGATGTACAAGGCACACAACGGCTTGTTAGTGTAGCACCACATTTAATAATCAGCTGATCAGTTGTCAAGTATGCAATCAACTTAATAACCATTAGAAAACAGAAATTATGACTCAAAGGTATGACTAGTAAAGAACTCAAGCCTACATGAAAAGCAGCCTAATTGAGATTGCAATTTATATTAATAATATAAATTACATAACTGAAAATCCAACTCTCATGCGAGCAAGATTTACCCAAACTTTATACACAACTACAGGAGATCTTACCAGTTGAATCAACAAGTAGCCACAAAATCCATATTCAACTTATCCCTTAATCAATTTTCACTCCGAAAATATTTATGATACCAAAAGAAAATGAAGCTATGTCACAAAGAAAAAGCCTATAAACAAAATTGTATCAAAAAGTCTCCAATATTATTTCACATGCAAAAGTTATCAACGTCATGAACCAGTAAATGTTGTAATTGCAACATTAAAGAACATCACAAGTAGGAAACTACGTAAATGCATTACCAAGTAAAAAATAGTACTTAAGTAGTCCGTAAGAGCTTATACCTCGTGTAAATCTTTGACAAGTTCACGTTGCAGATTTTGCAATCTAGTCTCATTTAAGATTTGATCCTGGGAAGCCCCATCTTTAACTCTTTTTACACCTCCTCTAGTATCATAGATATGGCATAGCCTAACTAGCAACTTCAAATAGCAATCAATTGCATAAGTCCGACCATCGCAATTCCATTTGACACAAGGCCTACAAACTTCCACTACTTCCAAAGCAGGCTCTGTCCAGTTTAGTGCACCATAACCAGTTCCATATGCCAAGGCTCCAATCACTCTGCTCTCCATGCCTGAGTTCTTTTGTTCGGGTAAAGGTAGGGACAACTGGAAGCAACTTTCAACCAAGGATGCCACCAATTCTTCCCTAAACAAGCTTTTACTTGTTACACTATTAAGATCTTCTCTTACCCTTGGATCCTCAAAAAGAGAAGCAATATCAGTTCCTGCAAGAGGCTTCTGACCTCTTCGGACACTTTCCTTTGCAAAAAGATCAACACACAGAGCTGTCCGACAAATACAGGCTAACGCATGCATGCGGTCTGATTCTGCTCTCAAGTTTCTCACCATAAGAAGTAGCCTCTTAAATAATGAAACCTTCAAGCAGAAAATTCACAGTCAGATCAAGTTTAGACCTATCCTTAAAATATAGATGATAAATGTTAGTTACAGTAACAATCATCCGCCATTAATTGCTCAGCATATGTCCGTAGTTTCTCCTATAGGCACTAAAGAACTGTCATTTCACACTTCACAGCCTACCAAAGAATTAAACACACCATCACTTGGAACCGAAAACATTAGAACTGTATGTTTATTCAGCCCATCTGGTGAAGAATGTAGCTTGAATTCACCGCATTTCATCAAAGCATAAAATGTTGAATTTATCATATTCCATTCATCAATTCTCTTAAAAGGAAAAACAAATTGTAACAACAATTAAACAATAAATAAAAAGATGACTTTATAGAAGAGAATATCAACCTGCAAATGAAGATCTAATAGATGTAAATTCGTAACAGCGGCCCTAACAATACTCTCTCTGGCAGACGAAAACTCCTGGCGATCCCAAAGTGTCAAAATGGCAATTATTGACTGCGCAGCCCACTCGGTCTTCCCTCCAGGCACATCAGCCAAATACAACATATTAATACCCACTTCAAAAATCACCGATGGATCCAACGAAGACGCCAAGAACGGAACCAAATGCGTCACCACATCAGAAACCCCAACTAATTTATCCGCAGTCGACTCTACTTCAGTTACATTAACTCCGTTAGAGTCCTTTGACAATCTTCTAATCACTTCGACTCTGCCAGAAGCGACAGCTTTCACCGAGTAAACAATCGGGAAAACTGTCGCCCTGAAACTCTCTATCGGTAAAATTAACGATCGAGACATTAACGCGGTTCGCTTTTTCCACACGAAATTCACCATCGCGGCGACCCAATTTGATCGAATCGCTAGTGAGTTTTCACTATCTACGAGTTTGTCTCCCGCTAATCTACTCATTCGTTTAGATTCGAATTCCTGAAACAGTCTACCCACGGATTCAAAAGCCACTTTTGAAACATTGTCGGATTTATCAAGCATGTTTTGGCCAATTCGTGTCCAGCAGTTGGATACCTTGTCTAAAAGGTTGACGTTGTTTTCGCACAACGTGACTAAATCGTCACGCGCGAGAATACAACCGAGGGTCTCGGTGATAGAGTGACGTAGGTTATCGGAAGAAGAGTCGAAGCAACCAGAGATCTCGGCGTTGACATCCGAGATGAGTTTGGAAAGAGCATAGGAAGGGATGGCGGCAAGGATAGATATGGCAGCGGCGGTCACATCAGGATCCGGGAAGTGGAGATCGGTGCGAATGCCGGAGCAGACGGAGTCCCAGAGGTCGGCAGTTAAGCGAGAGCAGCGAATTAGGTCAAAGGCGAGCTTTTTGCAGACGGCGGAGGCGGGAGCGGCGACAATTTCTTCGACGGCGGTTTTGGCGATGACGGAAATGTCTCGTCCGGCGGCGGATTGTTGGAGGGCTTGAAGGAGAGCGTTGGATTGGCGGAGAGCATCGTTGGAGCGCAGGTCCGCTTGGATCTGACTGAAGAGAATATCCATTTTACTGGATCCGAGCTTGATCGCGAGCTACTCGGAAATGTATTGCTACAATTTGAACATTTACAAGTCCATGATTTCCCACCGAGAGATCACTACAAATCCCGTCTGCCCTGTGCATCTCTTCTTTTGCAATTTGAAAAAACAAATTGTTCAGCGGGGATTGGGCCTCAACAGGCCCAAGCAGAGGCATAAGTCGAGAGAATTCAGCCCAGCCGGCTCTTAAAAATACGGCTCCTTGGCTCCGTTACCCCGACGACTCCACGTATATTATTAATATGTAATAAAAATCTATTATTTTTTGTTACGTTTTTCTTTTATTTCTTTTTTTTAATTCTTATATAAGTACGGAGTTCATGAAATTTAATTATTTTTTTTAGCAATTCTTTTATTTTCGAATGCCACGTGTATTGTAACGGTAATAAATTCAGTACGGACAAGAAAAAATGCAAAAGAGAGAGAATGGACAGAACGTGGCAATCGAATTGTAGATAACGAGAGAACCGGCCGTATCATCGTAGCAAGTTAGTTTACAGCAGGTGTTCCATATTCAATCACAATCTAGACGAAAACCCTGCTGCAGCAATCTTCCTCGGTTCCATTCTCAATATATTTTCTCAGCTGCATATTTGGGAACAGAATTAACGAAAGTTACGCGCCTTATTTTCTTGTACGGCGACCCGTACGTACGTTCAAAGCTCATTAATGGAAATTTCAGAACAAACTGCTTTAAAAAATTATAATGTGCAGACTGGATATAAATTAAAAGATATCCTGTTTTGCCATGAAATCCGTCATCTCTGAGGCTGCTCTGGGGCGGCTCTCTTACCACGAAAGCCATGCCCACCTGACCAGCTTCTTCGTCAGGACATCTGCAATATATATGAAAGGAATTGAAGAAAAATGATAATTTGATCTTTCGAACAAGGAAGCTGAGAGCAAATTAATTACGGAATCACTGCAGCATAAGAAATCTCCGGGTGGGACAGTAGCAATTGTTCTAGTTCTACCGGGGCAACCTGCACAACAAAGGGAAATAGATGTTAGTTGCAGTCTCTCACGAAAGAGACGAAACAAAGAGTAAAGAATACCATAGACACCAGTAAATTACATGATAAAACTTATATTTGCTCAAATCCTTCGGTCTATCCACATCAAAAAGGGAACCATCCTCGTCGATGTAGCAAACACCACCAGTTTTCAAATGTCATTTTGATTGAGCGATCACTAACCTGTACCAACAAGACTTTTGGCAACCTCGAAGTGAACGCCGCGATTGTCTCCTTCCCAAGTGGAGACGCGCCACATGATATACCCTCAAGCGAGCTCAAATCGTAGGCGTTGATTAAACCGCCCTTGGAAATCGCCACCACCTCCGGCGGGGTCAGTGCCACGTGTGTAACTTTGAACTCTTGCACACCCTTTAACATCTTCTTTGAATCAAACCTCTCCATCACCACCGCCGTCTCGCACAGCGCGACCGATATCAGGCAGTCAAAGAACCCAAAAATATGAAAATAAGGCATCGTATACAACATGACCCCGCGGACTCTCGCCTTTGCGAAGAAGCAACCGAACCCGCAACTGCTGCTGTTCGGTTTCTGTAAGTCAAAATCACTCCTTTGACTTTTCCGGTTGTTCCGGAGGAGCAAATGATCGTTGCCACATCGGACTGGCTCACTCTGACGTGCTCGAGTTCGTGCTTCCAGTTCATCATCATAGATCTGAATTCGGGCGGTTCGATGATGACGGGTTGGTGTTTTAGTTTCGGAAGCTTGTGAACAGTTGATGACGTAGCAAATGCAATCACTGGCTTACATAACTGAATCTGGCGGGAAACCTCCGAACCGGTGCTGACTGGATTTGCTGGAGAGGCGATGACACCGAGTGAAAGCAGAGAGAAGTAAAGGATCTGTATATGGATCGAGTTCGGAGAGAGTACAAAAGCTGTGCCGTTTTTGGATAATTTGGTTACGTTTTGAACATACGAAGCTAGGGAACGAGTTCTGCGGATGAAGTCGGAGTATGAAATACGTTGACCGGTGACAGGGTTGATCAAAGCGACCCAGTGATGATCACACGCCTTGGCAAGGTAGATTTGACAGAACAAGCGCATGCAACGGCTGATAGCGGAGCATCCTCTGGAGGAAAATCGACGGGAGGTCTCAGACTCTGAAAGGTTTTTGTTACCAAGTTAAACCCACTTTTTTCGGATCGATGTGTGGATTGTTTTGCTCCATTTGGTTAACCTCAGAGTTTGCGGAAGATGACACGGTGATGAACAGAGTTGGGAAAAAAAGACAAAGCGACTGGCACGTGTTACCTCCGTGCAGATTTCACGTACAGATTGGAATGCCTTGATTGAAACTTTCTTATTGGTTTAATCAAGCAGAAAGTAACAAGCATGGAAACCAACCAATGAAGATGTTCCAAAAAAGAGAAAGAAACACTGTGGACAAGAGTCCTGTATGTCTTCGAAGATGCTAGATGAGACTGCACTTTAGAAGTTGTTGAATTGACGGTATAGTATATGATGGATACATCTTTTGCGTCATTGAATGATCACTCCGTTTCGTGTGCTAAATCAGAAAATTTTATTTTCTCTTGCAGGCGGTACTGCGCAGGGCAATCAAGGATTACGTGTTGTTTATCACTGACTGTGTATAGGTGTCAAGAGAGATAGTTGTCTGTTGTTCAAGTGATTGGAGCCGTTTACTCCACTTTGTTGCTCTGGTTAAGCTTAATTGCGCATAGTGGAGGAAGGATAACTACCAATGCAAGCACGCATGATGATGATCTTGTATACCTCATGCCTGCGCGAGGGGTTTGGCCATACACCGTCTTGACCGCCGACCACAAAATGCCGATCATTAATCAGTGCACAAGCCCTGCTAGAAAGTTAACTCTCATGATCAGGAAACCCAGAATTTGGTCATTGGCTATGCTTTTCTGAAAGCAAGCGAAAAAGCTGAAACTTATTTCTATAATGGGAAGGCTCTTGATTCTTGTCAATCCCAAAAGGAGCCGGTAACAATGCTGGTCTAATAGCTACATGGCTAATGAAGTCACTGGCAATTTTAGAATCCGATAAATCGGAGGAGCAGAGTTCATCATTGTAATAACTTAAATCACTATAATGGACCTGAACTACAATTTTAGAACAGAAATCGAACCTGTGTGTTTTTAGTATGGTACCTACAATGTGCACGACAGAATCCAATTTAATCATAAAAACATGGTTGATATTTAGAGTTATAAAATTTGATTGTAGATCAAAGTCAACGCAAAAGAGTGTTTGTTGTAGGATAAAATATTCAAATTTACCCTACCAAGTCACATACTCGAGAGATGGTAAAGGGGGCATGGTGTTCCATTTCCTTGTTTCAGTCTCAAGAATATACGGACGAGCTATAGGCCCTTGGCATTCCTGAAACTACATATATTTATCTCCCTTCAGTTTCCACTCCCAAGTGAGAATTTGCTCTCTGTTTAGCCATACCAAATCTATCTACCCATTTATTTTCTACGAACTTGTACAAGTCTGCATGAGAATGCATATATTGGAGAAGAACAGAGGCACCACAAAACCCATAAATTTTGAAATCAGAAACAACATTAAGTTGTTTAATTGAAAAGATTCAATGAAGAGAAATCCAAGACCCCAATTCAGCGGCTCAGTTACGTTAATTAATCATCTACCAACATAACTGAGCACTCATTCAAATATGAAAAATCTGAGTAATATACAGTTGGGAATAAACGCTCAAGTAATCAAGGAGCCATATCCTGCAAAGGCAGAGAAATATTTTTGACCTGTGCAGATTCTTCAGCAAGACGAGGCACTGGTGCTGATGGCATTTGCATCCGTTCTAAATCCGGTGCTGGTAAATCAGCAAATGCCGTTGATAAGAATCTCTGAGAAACCTGTTCCCTTTCATCTTTCATGGCTACTTTTTTCTGCCTACAGATAGTATATTAATAATTATTTTAATATCACATGAACCCCGCATCAGAAATCCATCCAACAAAAACAAAAAAGTAGCATTTCACTAAAATGTCAAAAGTTCGACAGTCATATAAAAGAGGAAGAGAACGCGCACCTGGTGATCAATTTTGCCAGTGTTAACGTTTGGTATAACTACGAACCCGGATTTCTGAAGAGCCCAAATGAATGTGATTGAAATATACGAATAAGAATAAGTGGAGGAAGAAGAAGGTAGCTTGAAATCCGCAATGATAGCAACTCCTAAAAGATCGAGAAAAAGATAGAAGCCACACCTGTTTTCGCCGAGTAAGTGTGCTTGTTGATGCTTTGCAGAGAAAGCCTCGACATTTGCTGTTCAGGAAACGGGACATAGTTTCTCCCTTGCATACGCGGAAAAGAGAGAGAGAGCGCACGAAGGAGAATAGAATTTGTGTCAACAGGAGGTTTCGAGAAGCGGAAGAGTGGGCGCCAATGGTTTCTGTTCAATTCCGCAGTACCACTCTTTGTCACAGTTGGATCCGTTGACCTGCATGTATCAGATTATAAAAGTCTTGTAACTGGACTTGTTTGAATGGCCTCGAGCCTATTGGGCCTATGTTGAACCCCTGAAGGCCCAAAAAATAACAAAGACGAAAATATCGAACGGAAGGGTGTGGTGGTGGTAGCAGCAGCAAAGCAGCAATACTTAGCCCCGTTTTCTCTCGTTTTAGTTTTGCTTCGTTGATCTCTCTCTCTCTCTCAGCTGCGCCCTCTCCTTTGACCAGAAGCTCACCGATCGAGCGACCTTTTTTATATATCTCGTGAGCTCACTTCTCTTTTTCCTTTTCTTCTTCGATCTGCCTGTCGACAACGTTAGGGTTTATTTAGCTGACAATTTACTTTCAGAATAGATTGATGTTTTTGTTTGTAAGAAATGCGTTCTGATTCGAATGCGAATGTTGAAAGCGGTGTCGTTTTTGTTCTTTAATATTGTTACCTATTAATTTTGATTGGGATCCATCTCTCTTTTTGGTTCTAATTCTCTTGTAGTGATTGGGAATGGTTATTAGAACCAGTTTTGTTAATATATGTAATTTAAGATTTGAGATTATAATCTAAAGTCGAAAGGCGAGAATGCATCATTCACTGGCCGTTTATTATTGCGGCAACCCCTGAAACAGAGAAAAAGGCAATCAACAGGATAATGGATAGGATATGAATGTTTGCTATTCGATCGGTACTATTTAACAGTATGGAACATTCCCTAAATGTTGCGACTTATTACAAGCTACACAGTGAGTAAAAATTGCTCTTCCGCATCAGCTTGTTAAATGGAAATTAAAAAAGAGTTAATAAATGAAAGTGATACTATTTTCCCTTTTTTGTTGATACATATAAAAGGAATTATGAATGTCCCCAGTTTCTGTGGACTTTTATTTTTCAACTTTAATGCATGTTTGTTTGAATGTTCTTGTAATTCATCTTCTTGTTACAGTGAACAAAATATTGGCTGAAATGGCTGGAGGAGGAGTTATCCACCAGCTCCTGAGGAGGAGATTTCAGTTTCAATCCACTGTAAGAATTCTCCCCTTTCATTTCTTATGATACACTGTCAAGAAACCAAATTACTTTTCTTTGCAGCTTATTAGTTATTGATTTAGAATTTCTCTATAAAATTTGAGACCAAGTTTATTTGGGCCTTAGTGTGGGTCTATATCATTAGTTTTCTCCATTCTAGTTTGTGTATGGAGGCCTCTGTTTATTTGGTACTATTTGAATTTCACTCCTCTATCAATCACATTTGGTGTTTCAATGTTATATTTGCATCTTCTGATTTGAAAAATGAATGACATATTGTCAGATGCTTGGGATTGTTTCCAGCTTCAAGTCTTGTCTTTTTGGTAGTAACCAAGATTGGAAATATGGAGTTGCATTTGATTACACCTTAGCTTCCTACAACTAGGTAGAAGACATAATTTACCTGGTTTTTTCAACCTAAGTTGGTGCATGTGATATTGCAGGGCTTACCAGCTTTGTCTTTCTTTACTTCAAAGAAAGTTCATGAAGATGCTGGATCTGCTGGTATGAAGTCCCTGCAGGCATTTGCACTCCTTGGAGCTGGTGTTTCAGGGTTTTTGGGTTTTGCAACTGTTGCTTCTGCTGATGAAGCTGAACATGGTTTGGCATGCCCAAACTATCCTTGGCCTCACAAAGGCATTCTTAGTTCATATGACCATGCATCGTGAGTTATATGTTGACCCTTTTCTGTTATTATATTTGTTATTTAGTTACTATTCAACTTGGTTGATAAGCATTTGTGATTGTGATTGTTATTTTTTGGGACCGTATCAAGCATTGATTTTTACTGTCTAATCATGTCTAGGGCTATACCTTTGATTATGTTTGTATTTATTCTTGCTTCACTGTCTTAGCCTACATTTTCATTCAGCTTTGCCCCTGCAGTGGCTGTATTGTGAACATTCTACTTAATTCTTACTGGTTGAACATTTTCTTTTGAAATGACATATTTTATTCTTATTCATGGTTGTAGCGCATTCTTTTGGTAAAGGAGAATTTGGGTATATTTTCTTTGGTTTTTATTTGAGGCTGGATGTTATGCATCGACCAAACACTGGAAGCTGCTTAGCCCTTCAAAGCTATTATTTAAATTCATTCATCAGGAAATTAGCAAACAATTATGTTGCATATTTTTCTTCTACTATTTGAAATTTAAGGTTCAGTTGGCCTTAAATATTTGATGTTGATTCTGAATGCAAAGGATCCGCCGCGGTCACCAGGTCTACACTCAAGTCTGTGCATCCTGCCATTCTATGTCACTGATATCATACCGTGATTTGGTTGGTGTTGCATATACTGAAGAAGAGACAAAGGCAATGGCTGCCGAAATTGAGGTAGTCGATGGACCAAATGACGAGGGTGAGATGTTCACCCGTCCTGGCAAACTCAGTGATCGTTTTCCTCAGCCATATCCAAATGAACAGGCTGCTAGGTTTGCTAATGGAGGGGCATATCCTCCAGATCTAAGTCTTATTACTAAAGTAATTACTGTCTCTGATATATATTGATAATAACTGTTAGGATTTATCTTGTAAATTTCTAATTCTTTGCACTTTCAGGCACGTCATAATGGTCAGAATTATGTGTTTGCTCTTTTAACTGGTTATCGTGATCCTCCTGCTGGTGTTGTGGTAAATTTTGCTTCATCTTTTAACATAGTCACTGCTTTTGCAATTGGCATGTAGTATTTAACCTCAAGGATTTGTGGAAATACTCATTTTTTATAATATCTTTAGACATTTTTGGTAATACGAGGGGAGGATGAGCAAAATAAAGTTTTGAAGCAGCCATGTGTTTTGTATTTGCACTGTTTTAAGACTTTAAATAGTATATCTTGTCTTGAAACTTAGATTTCATGTTGGAATGTTGCTTTAATAAACAAATTAAATATCAGGTTTGACATAATGTTTATAGAGGTTTAGTTTTCTGTGTAGTTGAAGGTGATAATTTATTTTGTTGATATTTTTAATTATCAAAGGTTAATTACTTTCTCAATTGCTACTCTAGATTAGAGAGGGTCTGCACTATAATCCTTACTTTCCTGGGGGTGCAATTGCTATGCCAAAAATGCTTAATGATGGTGCTGTAGAGTATGAAGATGGCATCCCTGCAACAGAAGCTCAGGTTGGTTTTTATCTTAATGTGTAATGCACGAGGATGAGAAGAGGCTCCTAGCTATTACATTATACTATAGACGTTTTCTCTGGTGCAAAGGTCAATCTTGTTTTTCTGTTTTGGTGCAGATGGGAAAAGATGTTGTGTCATTTTTAACGTGGGCTGCAGAACCAGAAATGGAAGAGAGGAAGCTTGTATGTTTGCTTCTTAATTATGTTACCATCAAATAACATATTTAATATTGCTTTATTTCTAACATTATTTGTCTTCTATGCAGATGGGTTTTAAATGGATCTTTGTACTGTCATTGGCTTTACTTCAAGCTGCCTATTACCGGCGCTTGAAGTGGTCAGTTTTGAAGTCCCGCAAGCTAGTCCTTGATGTTGTCAACTAGCTTCCCTTGGGTTTTTCTTATTTGTTTCTGGGAATTCAGAAATAATTGCTTTATCAGATGACCTAAGTTTCTGCCCGGTCAAATAGGGGGACCAATTGTTGTTGGCAATGGACTGTCCTGAAGATTTCCAAGTTGAGGAAGGAATAAGCTACCCCATATATGTGCACTTTATTTTTTGTTAGATTTCTTTCTTGGTGCCATATTTTCCTTGCTGAACTCTCTGTTTATCACTACTCATAATTTGTTATATGTTACTGGGATTTGCAAATGCAATACCTGAAACAATGGTTATTGGTCAATGTAGATCGTATAGGATAAACGACCCTTGACCTCATTCAGGCCGTTTTTCATTGCGAATGAAATCAAATCTAGACCTGTTTTTGTTATAATTATTGTGGGGATAAATTTCATGGAACGCTTTCTGAAGCCAGTAAATGCCTTGAACTTCATATGTCGCATTTTCTCCCAATTTCAACACTAGGTCTGAAATTTGCCCAAGCAAGCTTGAAATTAGCTGACCATCTCTAGCTTCTTGTAATATCCTTCTTATGTTCTGCATGGTACTTGTTACAGTTAATGTATATCATGTTTGTATGTTATGCAAGTCAAGCAAACAACTACCACAGACATCGTATCCCATGGTTAATGTCCAGGTTCTGAAATTCTTGCATTTTACCAGTTGCACCTATATATTCCATCACAGCATGGGGAAGAAAGAAACATCTTAATACACCGCAAAAAGTTCTATAACAAAGTCATCCAAACTTTCAACCAAAAGAGAAGGAAAAGAGGAGACAGAGGTATGGATCTTAACATCTTTTACATGCCAACATACTTATCGTACCTGACAATCTCTTTGCCATATGATTGATGCGGAAAATACCAGGAATTCATTCGAGGAGAAACAGCCAGACCCCTGTTGCCGACAATGATACTGTCGAGGAGCTCACCGTTAAGGAGTACACAAAACATCTAGTTGACTTGAATGGGAGATAATACACACAGTTACTCCATCCTCCCCACTTTTTTGTGCTGCACAAGCTGGGAGTCACCAAATCACTCAGAAACAAGGATTGGTCACCCAGGTTGTCCACCTTAATCCATTCCTTGTAAAGTCTATGGTATAAACTGCAAGTGCTATTGAGGGAATGAAATTAACAATCACTAGCTTCTCATTTGAAGCCACGAACCTAGGACAGGAACTCGGTTGTGGAGTGCTTTTGAAACTCAAAAACAGCACATCAGGAGGAGATCTTAGACTCAGTTACCCAATCTGAAAATTAGATGTCATAACAAATATTCTGGCATTAAAGGCAACCATATCCACAATTTTCCAATGCAAGTCAGAAAAAGGGTAAACACTCCAGTAGGTTTCTCTGTATTGACGAAACCGCACAATACAGTGTAATTTAGAACGAATCACAAGTAAATCTGGATAAGGTCTAGTGGAAGCCAGGATTGTGCGCTCGCATATATGCATGCAGTGATCAAATAGGGGCATACTAGAGAATACATGTCGGTATCCTGTAACAGGATTTGTCAGCCAAATGTTACTCAGAATATCTTCCATGATAATGTACCCACAGGACAACCCGATAAAAGATTTGGAACTAAAGTAAGGCAGCTTAGTCTCGTATCTGTTTTCATTAAATATGTCATAGAAACGACAGGTCCTTTTGGTCTGTGAAGATACGAAAAGGACAATTGGTGGTTCGGATGTCATAAACTTTTGCCTGGACGATTGAAAGAATGCTCTCCATTGCCGACAGACACGACCAACCTTGAGATAGTCTGTTATTCTCAGATGACTGGTGAGCCCATGGTCTCCGATTGTGGCAATTATTAGTCGCCTTCTTTTTTCTGCTTGACTTACTGGAATTTCTAATATATTTATCACCAGAGTGGACAATGTAATTTTAAATAAAAAATGGCATGTAACTGGATACCATCGCCTTCAATTACCAACACAAGGCTTAGAAAACAATATGGATAAAAGTAATACCTCCTATTGCGCTTGGCAAACAACAATTGTGCACTTTTACATTCTTTAAACACACACACAAGCACAATATGTCCATTTTAAGGTCTTAACCAAGAGCATAGAGTTTTTGGCAAAGCTTGAGACATTCAAGATATATTCTGCTACGAGAAAATGAGAAATATATGAGTGCCATGCATCATCTGAATTGGATGGCGTAGGCAGTTCAGTTTCCCCTTGTTTATATGACCAAAACCAGATAGTTTGATTACAGATCCACTAAGTTCAACAATGATAAGTCCAATAACATGAAATGTCATAATAAGTCACGAAACAAACCATAACTCATTCAATCCAATGGGATAGATACAATGATTTTGATTCATGATTCCAATAGAAAATAAAAATGAATAACAGATATTGACAGTCAATAATTCAATGTAATAATATTGAGTCGATGATTATGATTCTCCATTCCAAGAGGAGCATAAAAATGAGTACCTGATATTGTCAACTGCATTTGTGTCTCAAGATGATAGCCGTAGCCACCTCTGTCATTACTTTCCATCTCTCTCATCTTCAAAGTAACTTGTAATTGCATGTGCATGTATATATACTAAAAGTAAACTATATTATGTCACAACACATTCAATTCATCAGACTCGTATCTTATTTATATGTAGATTCTGCATTTGGGATAGGTCCATCTGGCTTGAAAAGGTTGTCTAGGAATAATCAATACATTTATTGCCAGTGTTTCTCTCCTCTCTCTCTCTCTAAAGCACAACTTGTAATGTCTGATATATGTTTATGAAATCGTGTCATAAAATGATCAATTCCTTTTAACTCGTGTCCAAATAATATATGGTTTTCCCTATTAAGGTAATTATATTGGCTTCAAAACATTGTATGTGCACAATCACATACATTTATTACCAATGTGCATCTCAGATAATCCCAATTAGTTGTCCTCAACGCTTCTTTCAGTTGATTTCTTAAAATCATATGTTAAAAATTCGAGGACCAAAAAGCAAGTACATGCACTAAACATGCAACCTGATGAGTAAGGAGTTTATAAGAATGTGTTGGTCATCAACCAATGCATGCATTTAGTACATGTACGTAAAACAACATGTTTGATTTAAAGAAATTTAAAAGCAAAATGAAGACTTATAATTCAGGAGGCGGAATAACTTACCTGCTACATTTAGAACATACATGTAAATTCCAGTGTGGAAACCACAGAATTCTAACCATACACTAATAAGATGTTTTAGTCCATGCAGTGTTTGGAACTATATCTAGTATAATTTCTGTCAAATCACAATTATGTTTGGAAATCTCTTGAATAAACATTGGTTTATTGCTAATCTCTGGATAGCCCAGCAGGAACCACAGATGCAAAGATTTAGGAAATCACGAGATCAAAAAGAATAAGGTCAATAAGTTCTATGGAAGTTCTACTGATCGTTGTTAAAAATTAAATGCAGTGAAAATACGTGTTTCAAGTCCAGAAAATCACATCCTTTATATATATATATTTGGAGACATTCTAAAAATAAGAATCACAATTCCATCTAGAAGCAGTTCAGTGTCCTGTAATTTTTTATTTTACAATTTAGTTACATGCATAAATCCCTTGACTATTCTTGGTTTACAGAGTTCTAAACTGAGTACTGCTGCTGTGCCACTGTCTGCTAGTTAATACAACTAAATGAGTCGTTAGCAAGCAAACTCAAGAACATTACTACCAACCAAGTCAATAGCGGAATGTGTACTTATTCAAAAGCAGCTACAAGTGAAGGATACGGGCGACTTGGGAATCATAAAGTCATTAACACATGATCAGTCGGTCAGTGTTAAGTTAAATTTGTGGAATGAAAGGAAGAAAGGAAAAGAAATTAAGAGAAGAAAACTTTGTCTTTCTTATTCTCTTCTACTTCTATTATATCTGAATTTTAAATAGTTCAACGATAACAAACTTTAACTAAATGATAGGAAGCATGTTGTCACTAACAGTAGTTGTGAGCCACTTAATCCGGTACCCACACTCCACTAAAATTATCCACTATTTTTATGTAGAACAAGTCAATAATTGCAATAACTACTTCAAATAATAATTAATACTTAATAGTAAAATAAAAATAATAAAACATAGTAACCTTATTCTTTCACATGAATTACATGCAAGTCACGTAGCCTAGATCACGAACTCTTGTCAGCAATATATCAGATAAAACGAAAGTATAAAATCATTCTGAAATTAATCACCGCTTGATGATAAAACTTTTGCGTAACTTATGAACAATTTTTGAATGCAGTAGGACAGCACCATCTCCGAAACTTTAAAAATCGTATTTATTCTCTCAGACATTTCTACAAACGGATAGGAACTTGAAATAAAGTTATCTCGGGCATTTCTTCAAGCACAAAACAAATGACTTTGAAATGGAAGAATTTTAATTAAGAAAATACCTTCTGCATCTCCATGATCCCGCGTATAAACCAAAAACAACTGTTGCATTTTTTAAATGCAAGGGAATAGAAAAGGCAGTCTAAATCCCTGGTCGTGGGGGCTTAGGAGCTCGTCCATGGCCCTGAAGTCTTAAGAGAAAATGGCAATGTCGCGTTGAATCAATAATACCCGTGCTTTCTTGCGCTAACAAATATATATATATATATATATATATATATTAATTTTATTTTAATTACCGCATAATAATCTATTAATTTTAATATTAATTAGTTTTAATCTCTCTACACGTGCGAGAATAATATTTGTTCATCACCCACCGTAAGGAAGTTAATTCAAACTTGTAATGGTAAACGTTGACCGGTGAGGATAACCAATCACTTTCCGTCGTCATTAGTGGATGGATGATGATTTTGATCAAGGAAATTCGAGACGTCAAGCAGATATTACCGCGTGGCAGGCACCACATGCCCAATTACATCCCATCAAAATGACGCTACGAATCACTCTCGACATGTACGGACTCATCGAAAAGTCCACGCGGGGTCATTGTTCTCTCATCGCTTACACCAACACCACTCTCAGCCGCGAGCGTCAGCCGTAGAAATGACTCTACTCTGATGGACACGAGCTGATGGGCGAGGGAAGGATTAAAGTTCTCAGTTGTTGGCACCGAATGAAGGTGTCGTCTGGTCATAGAAATGAGCCACGCGTGCACTTTCTCGAACCTGCCTAAAAGCGGTTTTATTTAAATCTTGTTTAAATTGAAGCAACAGTACGCTATTCTCAAGACTAAGCCCACGTGTACCCATCTTCTGGGCAGTGCGGGACACGCTTCCATTTCTCATTGGCGTTGACGTGGGACCAGAGCTAATCGTTCGATATTATGTCGGATATGCTTCTTTGGAGTGGGGCCCGGGAAGATATTTGGTACTTCCACTCTTGGGAGAGTAGCCCTAGACACGTGGTGTTCCACGGCCTATTGATGTGTACCTCTGGTATTTTTATTGCCTGAGCTTGATCTCTTTTACTCCGAGTAAAGACGAAAGGAGAGAGATTACCGTAGACGTTGTGGGGGTGAAGGAAATGGACGGTAAAGCCGATGATAGGCAGTGCATGCTAAGTTGCGGTGGTGCTGCGGAGGATAAAACGGTTAGTATTGATCGGATAATGCGAGGATTCAGGCCGATTGCTCCGAAACCGGTCCTCGGAGGTAGTGGTTCGGGTAACTTGCAAGGCGATGACAGGAACCTATTGATTAGTTGCAGGAGATCTAAAAGAAAGTACGTTAGGGTTCGCAGGTATAATAATGGTTACAGAAGGAAGAGCAAAAACACTGATGGATGTGGAACTAAAGATGAGGTAGACAATAATCCTGAACATCGTACGGGAAAACAGATGGTGGTTTCAAATAACAATGGCAATAGTTATCAACAGCAGACAACGAGATTGATGTTGAAGGGTCAGGATTTTAGCGACGTGGGAAGATCCGATCAGAGGGTGGTGGAGTCCTGGGTGACGGTGGAGAGCGTGACAGGCGCATGCATGGATGGAAGAGGGTTAGGGAGTGAGGACCAGGAGATAATGAAGAATCTCGAGAAGGACTCATGTCCGGGGTTCATAACAGATAGTCTAAACAAGGTTAAGTGGGTGAACGAAGCTTATAGAAAGATGTTGAGGGGGAGGGAATTAGAAAAGGACGACGGCGTGCAGACAAGGGAAGTGATGGTTTCATTGGTTACGAAAGAGAAATTCCCGTGTCTATTCTCTTCATTAACGTGCAGGATGAGAGTTCAGTACGCGTGGCCGAAGGAGGATACGTACTCAAACATGGTGGTGCCGTGTGATGTATGGAGAATGGAATGTGGAGGGTCTGCACGGAGACTTGACGTTGAGGCTGCTCTCACTCTCAGCCTGGGTCGTCAAGAAAACTTACTTGGTTGAAGATCAGCTAAAATAATAAGGTAATGTGGTAAAAATATGACATATATACACATGTATTTAGGCATGATCGTTGGCATATTGCTTCACGCAAGTGATGCGAAATTTGTTAATGGCAGATCAAGCTAAGAACCAATGAATATAGCACAGGGGTGATCTTAGGAATTTGGAAATATCATAAAGAGAGATTGGTGCATGTATCTTTCACTCCAACATTAGATTTAAGAACAGAAATCCCCGCCTCAAGTTCTGCATTATTATTTATCCTTTTAGTTCATCATCAAAGTCTTCCAAATTTTAGAATTACCTTACAACTCAATCTTTGCTTATATAAATAAGTCACAAACTTTCTTGACATGCAATGATTTTAACTAAGATTTCGTCAACATGCCATAAAATCCCAACAAATTCTAAAACATGTCATAAGAGTTTCAAATTATTAGTAAACACGAATAATCGAAAAACAGAGGAAGGAATATCTAACATCGGGAGTTAACATACGTTAAATATTAGCTAGCCGTCAAGTAAATAGTAGTAGTAGTAGTGCATATTTGTGGGTATATAATACATGTATAAACAATAATTAGTGTTCGACATTAGTGATAAAGACTGTTAATTCATTATGTATGTTGTTTATTAGTTTTGTTTTCACTTTCCAGCAAGGAAGACTAGATGGATCGCCAGTAGCTGTATGAAGAAGCTGCAGCATACGAGTCTGGCAAACTGTAATATCCAGTAGCTAGCAACTAGCAGTAAGTTTTGGATCCTTTGGCTACCGTACGTAAAATAAATTTTAAAATTTATAATTTTATTTGTTTTTAATTTTATTTTTTAAAATTTATGTTAATAAAATAAAATAAAATGGAGGTTAAACAAGGGGTTTTTGAGTGGATTGGAATTGTATTATTTTAAGTGATAGATGACAGCACACCGTAAAACTCTCCTATGTTCAAGCATCTAAGGGGCATTTTCTTCTTCTTCTTCTTTTTTTTTATTTACAGTGTTGCCCTGGGTGTAAACAGTACTTTTCTGGGTCCCTGGGGTGGCACACAGTGTTACCTTTGGGGTGTCTGGGTCTTGACCCAGGGCAATTTCTTTTTCCCTTGGGCTCACAGTGCTGCCCTGGGGTGGCGTACAGTGCTGGTCTCGGGAGTGTAAACAGTAGAGCATGAGTCTCTCGGGTGATGCACAATATTGCCTTTGGGTGTGAGTGAACACTGCTATTCTGGTGATGCACTGTACTGCCTTGGGGTGTAAACAGTACTAATTTATGAATAGGCACAAATCTTATCAAACCCATATGTTATCATATGTCAATTGTTCAATAATGGAAAGCCTCCGCTGTAGTCAGTCGCGCTTTCTTCTTTCTTCTTCCAAGTTTCGGCTGTACTTATCATATGTCTAATGTCTTTCAGAAATTTCAGGTTTGCATTTACCACATGTTTCCTTTCGCCCACTTAACATCGTGACAAGAAAAAGAAACCAGTTCAGAAGTTCTGTTTGTAATTAAAACAAGAACTTGGCTGGTGTTTCACATTGCCTGAATCATCAAAAGGAAGGAGGCATGCATGAAACCCCATGAAGGGCAAAACGCTTAGTCTAGCATGTTAAGTAAACACTCAGTTCAAGAAGAAAATAAAGTATTGGAAATAATTAATCACTTATTTAACTAAGATGGCCAGAGGAGGGAAAGGGGTTTCCCTTTCTGGCGAGTAATGACATGATCCAATGCAATTTCTCGCAGCTGTTTCTCAACGTCTTCTATTGTTTGGCAAGCATCTGCTATCTGCAATCAGTTTAGAAATTTTAGAAATGATTTATGGTGTCTGTTTCTGTTTACCCACTAAGACAGAATTGGAATACACATAGCAAACCGAGTATATGACTACAAAGGAGAACAGATAGTCAAGGCCAAGTCTGAAAAATACTAAGTTGGTTTTCAAGAAAATAAGAGAACTCTTTAATAGTAAAGTAAATGAGAGAAAAAAAAATCAATTAAAATTTGAAGATAAAGGAATGTTTGAACTAAGTTGTTGCATTATACTACATGACACCGCAAATAGCAGGAACCAAAAGGCAGACTATGCAGTCTCTCTCTACTGCCAAACAGTACTGAACACACTGAATGAAAAATTACCTTCCCGGAGGAATCATGGAGAATCTGATAGCATTGAACAACTTTCTTTCGAAACTCAAGGTGCTCATATCTCTCACCACCATATCCTCTTTCTGCAGCTTTCTGATAGAAGTAACAATTCAGTTTTTGAGGTTATAATGAAAAAGATATATATTAAATAAATAAGATAAGAAATACATGCACCAAGAAGCAACTTCATGAGCTGATTAATTGACAACAAAATGGTCTGTAAAATATCAGGGTCCATGTTCATTCATTCGACACACTATTAATTTTCAATTGTCCATTAGTAAATTGGATGATTCAATCACCAGTGCTCGAACTAGTAACATTACCCCTAAGATGTTCGTTACACCAACTCTTTTACTCATTCACCTTTCTACATGTTCATTTATGCCCAACCATAACCTTGTAGATCATATGAGTATGAATGGTTTCCCTTTTTTTTTCCCCCTTGCACAGTTAAGAACAAAATAGATGGATGTATTTAATAGGCAGTGGACTACATGCATATAAGTAAATGAACCATTTTTAATAAATAAATAAGTCCTCTTGTTTCTACAGGGAGTCCTCTGCCAGGAATTTTGTGAAACCACTTTATTTGAAGAGGTCATCATCTGTGTCTCACAAAAATAGTGGGCAAGAAAATTAAATACTGAAATGTCTTCCAGGAATACTTATCAAGCAGGGTAGTTTCCTTGTCTGGTTCAAACAATATGCCAGATAAGAGCTGGCTATTAGTGTTTAAAGTAATCAGTAAAAGCAATATGCAATTTAGAGCAAGGTTCCTAGTCAATGGCAATTGACATCAATGAAATACAGAAAAAGTCTCGTTGTTTGCCATTGATGATCCCATTATAAAACTTCATAATATATACAACTAACCTCTGGAGGTATGCCAAGATAAAGTACCAAATCTGGAGCCAGCAACCCAACCTCTGAAGCCTGTAAAGGAAGACCTTACTAATTTTATTTTATTTTATTTTTCAATAAGAAAAAGAATCTCTAAATTGATTAATTAACAGAAAATTGCAAAAATTCAATTTTCAAAAGTGTTTTTAGCATGTATTTACCTTACACCATTCAGCATCAATTCCTTTGGCAGATGAGAAAGCCACTCCAGAATAAGAATAACTATCAACAATAAGGGTAGATCCAGCTTTCAGCTTGTTTTCCATCATTGATCTGCAAAAGCATAGTGTATCTTTTACTTCTGGCCTATTTAAAATTTCACAAACCCAAGAGTACAGAAAACTAGCTCACAAATAAGTGGAATCATAAAGTTTGTCCTCGTATGATTAGAGGACTGTCAATTTCTCCAGGATATGGAAACAAAGTGGTCTTTTCAAGCCTAAACAGCTACTCTAACAATGAAGAATCAAAATGGCTCAAACATACAACTGTGCCACATGGCCATTATACAGAGCTAAAATAGCACCCTAATGTTATTGCTCTCCCCTGTTACCCAACAAAAGTTGGTGCATATACATGATCTGGTTACTGCATCAATCACTCAAGTATCTGGATCATTCCATGCACCATAAAACATGTATATAAAATTCCACAATCTATACTCCACTCTGACAGTAAGGAAAAACAGACTTGATCTCAAAGTCTCTATTCTCTTGCTCTACAAAATCTAACCAATGGGTCAATCACAACTCAATATCATGGTTCAACCCTGAGAAGAAACCACAAAATAAAGAATCCCATTG
This sequence comes from Xylocarpus granatum, assembly GCA_019650275.1. Classification (NCBI taxonomy): domain Eukaryota; kingdom Viridiplantae; phylum Streptophyta; class Magnoliopsida; order Sapindales; family Meliaceae; genus Xylocarpus; species Xylocarpus granatum. The sequence goes on from BNST01000711.1 coordinate 459,401, forward strand.
GAGAATTTAGCACAGCCAGCAAATATTTCACATCCAAGTCATACCAATGTAGGAACATTCCAATGTTACCTTTGATGAAAATCTACACAAGTAAATTGCAATGAAACTTGCAAATCATTATATTACTACAAATATAAGTGCGACTAATAGATATCATATTAAAAAGACTTACAAGATCAATAAAATCAAATTTTAAGAGAACTTCAAACAGAAGATTAGAAGTATCTCATTATAACAGCATCAGGGCTGGGAACACATATCATATGCCCACAAAGCCTATCTAGCTATGAAAAAGGAGTAAGCTCATGCTTCATAGAAAGAAATAAAATCAGTTATTGATGACTTCTATCTAACCAAGACGACCAAATTTGATATATTGGAGTTTAAATACTACTGTCGAACATGCCACTATTCGGGATAAACTGTACTTTAACATGATCTCAAGAGCATATTAGATTAGCCAGTTTTGTGTTCAAATCCTAACAATTTCCCCATTATTTCATAATCAGAACCCATAGTAAAATTGGCTTTTGTTAGGAACCCAAGTCCACAGATAGATTCTGCTATTCTGCCTTGAATATGGTGAAGCCTGTTAAGAGTGTTCAAATATAATCATTGTGCCATTGCCCATAAGTTTAAACTTTAGGAAGTAGTGCTTCATCAATAAGAAACCATTAAGTGAGACCAATGCATTTCATAAATGTTTTCTTAAACCAGTGCAGCAAGGACAGCTCCAAACTCCTAAACAACTCAAGCTGGGTACACAAATCAGTTTTGTGCATTTGATCTATCATCTATTAAAATCCAGTGAACCAAACTTACTGACAAAAATGAAAATAGAGCAAAGCAAACACAGATTATATGCAAATATTCAAAGCAAAATAGAGCAAATTATATATATTATTAGAACAGACCTCTTCTCCCGCCGGTTTGCACTAAAGAGCAGATGGATTCTATGGTCATTCAAGTGCAATTGATTTGAAAGATAGGCAGATATCATTTTCCTAAGTTAGTACTTCTGTCAGGAAATTGCCATAATTCAACAGAATGGCCCAGACCCTCCAAGTATGATAGCAGTCTACTAGATTGTGAAGTCTTCCCACACGATCCAAACCTTCAAGAACAATCAATGCACCTCTTGAATCATTATAACCATCCCTCTCATTGCAATTAATTTCCATCCGAATTGGTGTAAAAGAAAACCTTGGCAGATGATTCGAGTGAAAATTCGACTGCCTTGAGAATAAAGCTCCAACTTTTCTAGCATTCAACAATTATTTATATATTAGATAATAAGGCATTGAACATCAATTTCCTTTATGTTGAGTTTCATAGTTGACAGTTAAGTTACCTGGACAGTTACAAGTAACTTAACTATCGATCAGCTGATATTGTAGAACTACTTTGTATATAAGGGTAAGTTTGTTTCTAACAAGCTCAATACACAATACAAAAGACACACATAGAAACCACAAAACAAAATGCTAGGAACTGAGATAAAAGTATGTAATATGTCACTAAGAATAAATTACTTACAAAACCTTAGAAACTGCAAAAGAGCGAGCATGAGTCATGGGCCTTCCCAATTTTGGAAACTACAGTCAATCGATAAACGGGTAGTTTCAGAACCAGAACCGGTAGTTTCAGAACCAGACCCAGATCATAAGCCACTAATCTGGGTTTTATACAGTACTCATGCACGAATGTAATTAATGGCTAAGAAAAAACAACAAATAAAAAAAAATCAAATAAGAGCCAGTGACAACTAAAGCAATTTTAACAGGAAACAGGTGAAATGCACTGACCACTCTAGTTTGCTCCCATCCTACTCCAGCCCATAAAAATGAACCACGTTTCATTTTCTTCAAAGAAATATTGGAAAATCGAACAAAATTATAATTTTCAATATTAACCAACAAGGTTACTGCTGTTATACTAATTAACAACCCGTCCATGAAAATTTCATTTATCTAAAATAAAAACAGCATTTGTACACGCATTTCGGAAAAAAATTATTTTTTACGGGGCAAGAAATAAAAATCACAGGAATTTAACCTGTATTAATAGCAGATATTCTCTCCTTTTTTGAAAAAAAAATTAAATTAGAAGACAAGTTTAGAACTTTCCTTTCCTGCTCTTTTTTTTTCCCGCCATTTCTCAGCGATTAAACACTGAACAAATTTAAAGGGAAAAGAAATCTAGCAAAACCATATCGCGATCCGCATAAGAAAATAATTAAAAATGAATAGTAAAACTCTAGAGTTGACTCAATAACGAGTTGCGAGAATCAGCCGATAGAAAAACAGACGGTATGAAAAATAAGGCTTTAAATTCTGCTCATATCTGCAAAACTGGGATCGCGTTTTAGGGTTTTTCGGTCGGACAAACGCGAGGGAGATTGCGATTTGCGAGGGAGGCTGCTTTGACCAGCGAGAGTTAAGAGTTCAGTCCGATTGCATATTCAATTACAGTATTCTATTATTAATATATAATTAAATATTTTAAATAATTTCGTAATATTTATATATATATATATTAATATAAATTTATTTTTTTTTAAAAAAAAACCTCTACAATTTTTCAAATAATGCAGTGCAAGTTTAACCGTTTTGAGGGTTCACTGTTTCTTACCATGGACCGGACGCCGCGTTGGTCACAGTCACCACGTGACATGATCCGCACGGCTTTTCTCTGGTAGCTTCCAGAGATAAGTTAATCTACATTCTCTCTCATGGTTGGGAAATAATTCGTCTAATCAAATTCTAGCCTTCTGAATACTTTACTCTTTTGACACATGTAAATCTAATCATATTCTACGCACTGTCCCTACACAGTCCCACGTCAATCATTAATTTGACTTGACACTCTCCAAGTATCTTATCCGTCAAATCCAAATCCGACGGTTGAAATAAAACTCCCTCCAATCCGTCCGATTCAGTTAAATTAAGAATCGCACGATCCACATTAATCGAACCATGGGTGTAAGAGGAGGCACTTGCCTTTAAGTAATGGGACTAGAGAAGTATTTGAAGTCCAACACGTCTTCTCTCTCCAAAGGTCGTTTACGTCTGTCTTTAGGGTTATAGAGTTAAAGCTTCTTTATTTATCCAAAGATCTTCCCGTGTTGGTCCTTTCCAGTTCGTGATCCAAGTCGAGTGGCCGCTGTCAAGTGTCTTACCAACTTAGTTCGTGCGGTTTCGATTGCGTATGCATTGAGTTTTGATCTATAGTTGTTTGATTCAGAGATTATTGAAATAATTTCGGTTCAAAGCTACTATTATCGCCAATTGAAGTTCGTTCGAGCAACAAATTTTGCTACTTTGGTGGTTTTTCTTGCCCTGGTGACAAGTGGTAACTGGTAATTGATTTGAGGTTTTGGGTCAATTTTAAGCATACATTTCTTTTCTTGTAGGCTTTTTGTATATAATTTTATGGTTTAATGTTATTGAAATTTAAATTTGTATTGAGTCTTATGCTATTTTCTTGTTAGTATTCAAGTTTTAAGAGTTAAGATGGAGTTTTGGATCTTAAATTGTTATGTGGTTGAATAACAATTAGTGTTCATGCAGTGAAACAGCATGTGTCGTGTATGGGTTTAAACATATCCATAACTGGAAACCTAGGGTTTAGGATTACCAAGAACTGGAGATATATTTTTACGAATGGACTTATTAATGGAATTTAATTCACCTATTTCTGGTTTCAAATTGAATTCATTAAAAAATGAAGCAAAAAATATATCTATATATATTTTCCCCAATGTTTTCATCATTGGAACAACATAGTTGAGTAAAACGAAATAAAATGTTTTCATCAAGTTCAATTGACTGGAATGCTTTTGGTTGATCAGGCACAAGTCATTGAATTAGATTGTTACATATCAATTATCAGACAGTTGTGGTATATATTATTTTTAAGGAGCTGGAGGGACTAATGTCCTCCTATGATTAATATGTGCAGAGATTGATGATTCCTGGTTAGGACCAACATTTGCAGTGCTCTCATATACCTTAAAATAAAGTTCTGGCTTAGATGATGGGGAAGAATGATAGGTTCTCAGGGGGGTATTACCAAAATTATGCATTTGAGAATGCTGGTGAATCTGAGGGGTCTGGTAGCTCTGGACGGATTGATACTGAGATTACTGCTTCAGAGGATTCAAGTGCCCCAACAAGAAAATGCATTAATTTAAATTATGATGAACGGGATGCCTTTGGTGTCCCCATACAAACCCTTTCTCTTACAAACTTGTCACAGTCTGAAAGAAAAGGTCTAGTACACAGGTTTAGATCAGAACTTGAACAAGTAAGGATATTTCAAAAGAAAGTTGAGTTGCAGAGTACAAATGGGGTTACAATGTCTTCTTCTAGTGATATTCTTAGTTGTAGTAATGGAAAAAATGGACCTCAATTGGAGAACTTGAGAAAATCATCGGCGATGACTTGTGGGCCAGGGAAGAAAGTGAATCCTGTGAGTAATAAGGGTCGTGGATGGAACCGGGGTACTTCAGGAAGGTTTGAGTCTGCACAAAAACCAATTTCAACTACAAGCACTGCAAATATAATTGCGATGAAACAGTGTGAGACACTGTTGAAACGATTAATGTCTCATCAGTATAGTTGGGTTTTCAACAACCCTGTTGATGTAGTTAAGTTGAACATTCCAGATTATTATAATATTATTAAGTATCCTATGGATTTGGGAACAATAAAGGGAAAGATAGCATCAGGAGTATATTCAAGCCCGTTGGAATTTCTGGCTGATGTGAGGCTTACGTTTAGCAATGCAATGACTTATAATCCACCCGGAAATGATGTCCATGTCATGGCAGACACTCTTCATAAATTTTTCGAAGCAAGGTGGAAAGCTATTGAGAAGAAATTACCTGGAACTGAACCCCAACTATTGCCAGAAAAATCTGGCTCACGTGGTAATCTGGCAACAACTAAGGTAATCCCTCGAGCAAAAAAGAGAAAAATAGAGACAATTTGCCAGGAAATTGTGCCAGAACCTGTTAAGCGAGTAATGACAGATCAGGAGAAGCAAAATTTAGGCAGGGAACTGGAGTCGCTTTTGGGAGAAATGCCCATTAATATCATTGATTTCCTAAGGGAACATAGTTCCAATGGAAGAGAAACTGGAGAGGATGAAATTGAAATTGATATTGATGATCTCAGTGATGATACCTTGTTTAAATTGCGAAAGCTTCTAGATGACTATTTGGAAGAGAAACAAAAGAACCAACCAATAACAGAACCTTGTGAAATAGAGGTATACCACAGCCCTCATCATAAGTTAACAAAAGTATTGAATCTCTATGTTTCTTGCATTCAACAATTCATGACAAATTCTGTGTTATTCAATCTGTTGCAGCTGTTGAATGAATCAGGACTAAGCAATTCATCCTTGCAACAGGGGAAAGGTTATCTTCTAATTCGTTTGAAGTTTGAGTGCCTGAAGTTATAAAATATGACCTCTTTATGATTTTTTTTCCCCACGTTTCTTGCATTTAGGCAATGACCTGGCTGATGAGTATATTGATATTGGAGGAAATGAGCCTCCTGTCTCAAGCTATCCTCCTGTGGAGATTGAGAAGGATACAGGCATTAAAAGCAGTAAATGTGTCAGTCCAGGGTGCTCCAGTGGTAACTGCATTGTTGCTTGTTAAAATTTATTTCATATTCAATCTTTAATGTTCTCCTCTCACCTAAAGCATGTAGGGATGTAGATTTCAAAATTCTTTGTTATCAGTTAGAACTGGAATCAGACGAATTTGTATGAGTGCTTTTGAGTATATAAGCTGCCCAAATTGTATGACAAGCCAGTTTGATGTGCCAAGGGTTTCTGTCTATCACATGTTTAACTTTAGTGTTGCTTATTTAGCTATTCCAGTTGAACCTGTTGGTTAATTCACTTTATTCAATTATTTGATTGATTTCATATTATGGTAATATGTGCTGTTTTCTTGTGTCCTGAAACTTATCGAATCTTGCAGTCCTGTGAAATCCTTTAGCTATCTCCAACCACAAAAAATAATAAAAGTAATAAAAATAAAAAGAATGTTTTATTTGTCTATCATCATGATGTTAGCTATTGCTGATTTATTTGTCTATCATCATGATGTTAGCTATTGCTGAATTGACTTATTTATGGATTTCCACTGTATCTTTATTATGCTCTGCAGATTCAGACTCTAGCAGTTCTTCAGAAAGTGAAGCTGATGGCATTAAAGTTTCAAGTCCCATTAATGCATCAAAGGTGTATGCTCATTTGAATTAGGGGTTAATAATTAGTAATTTGAGTTATATATCTTACTTTAATTTTTCATTGACTACTATGCTTTACTGAACACTCATTTTTTTATTGTGGCAATTGATTGTTGACTACATTTCGTCTTGTATTTTATTTACTTGGTTTCCCTTCCAGGTGCCAGAAGTCTCCTTTCCCACAGCTCAATCAGATGAAAAAACTAGCGCTGGTGATCCTCTTGATGTGAATCGTGAGTATTCTGATATCAGTTTCCCTTTGCCTCAAGTTTTGAGAATCAAGTAATTTGACCTTATTGTCCTTTGCATGACAGTCATGAAAAATTAAATACGGGCTGGGATGGGTATTCTTGCCTTGTTTAGTCTCAACAATAATTTATAGTCGAAATAATTTATCTAAGTAGAAATAATTTATAGTTCAAGCTATATATGCTTTCTCCTTTGTTCGAGCATTTATATTGATTCATGGTTGTTTTCAGAATCTGTTAGTGGGTTGGATCAGCTTGAACATACTTCCCAGCAAAAACCAAGTTCCATTGAGTCAGATTGTTGTCAAGATGGTAAGTTGACAAAACTGAAACTTTCTGTTAATTTGGAGATGGATCTCATGGTTCATACTGGAAAATTTTAGGAGACACTGCTCAAAATGAAAGGCAGGTTTCTCCTGACAAGCTTTATCGGGCTGCTTTGTTGAAGAATCGATTTGCTGATACCATTTTAAAAGCTAGAGAAAAGACACTTTCGCAGGTTTGTTACGAATTTGGGTTGCTTGGTTTGTTTCCTAGTTATATACATCTATTTTTGAGCATTTTCAACTCTGTATGTGATCTGGTACAATTTGATCTGGCTGAGGCAGATTGACGAGAGGGATCCTGAAAAACTTCGTCGTGAGAGGGAGGAACTTGAAATGCAGAAACAGAAAGGTTCATGCCTTTACTATTGAACTTAGTGCATGTGTGAATTGTATATTTTAGTGCATCCTAATTGATGGTTTTGAATTTTTTCCCCCTATCCAGAGAAAGCACGGCTGCAAGCAGAAGCAGAAGCTGCTGAAGAGGCTAGACGGCAAGCTGAAGCAGAAGCTGCAGCTGAGGCTAGACGAAAGAGGGAGGTTGAGAGAGAAGCTGCACGGCAGGCATTGCTGAAGGTAAATGAGCATATTACATATGGATTTCTGCATATGTCTCCCACCTTATTCTGCTCTAGGTTTTATCAGAGCCATTTTGTGGCGTTTGTGCAGATGGAAAAGACTGTCGAAATCAATGAGAATTCTCGTTTCCTGAAAGACTTAGAAATGCTTAGGACTGCCCCTGCAGAGCATTTACCCAGCTCTGTTGATGAGACAAGCCCGGACCACTCACAGGATGGCCTGGGTAGTTTCAAGTTTGGAGAGAGTAACCCATTGGAACAACTTGGTTTATTCATGAAACAGGATGACGAGGAAGAAGATGCTGAACCACCAAGTGTTCCAAAATCTCTAAACGATGTGGAGGAAGGAGAGATTGATTAAGTGCCGATCGCTCATAAATGTATGCAGTGAACAAGGGAAGGAGCAACAATATAGTGCTTGTTGGAATACAAAAGCAAAACTAAAACGAAGGAGAGAATGAAAGACTGAAATATCTTGTTGGGCATTCTAGTTCGAAAGGGGCACAAGAATACTAGAGGGATTTGGTATTTAGCCAGGTTCCAAAAACAGACGGGAATTGCATTGGCTGACGTACATTGCAATGACGGAGAAGCGCACGATCCTATGGGAGATGAGCTTTTACAGTGACGTACTGCCGATTTTCGGTAATTCAGTCTTTCAGAAAAAGAAAAAAACAAAAAGAACAGGTTTGTTTCTGGCAGAAGCTGGTTCATTGAATGAATGTGCGAACGACTGACATTGCCGTTAAAAGGTTGCAGGCGCTATATATACCCCGTGTATGATTGTATGTTGATCTACAGTGGGAAAAGATTCCCGACCATTTCTTGAAGAGTATGAACGGCCCATTAATTAAAGATTCGAAAGATGCAATTCTGGAGTTGAGCTCATCTGAATAGAATGCGTATCACCCATGAACAATATCAATGTGAGATACTAATTGATTGATGGGCCAAAATGACTCGAATAATCGATTGACAGCAAAATGAAAGCCAGCCAACCACAATTGCGAGGCAATGTTAAGTGGTTTTGTTTCAAATGCACGAAAAGTGCCTTGTTTTGCAGTCATTTTTGTCGGCAGCATCTGATGCGAAGTCCCCCACAGCAGCGGAGCCTAGCAGGGCTTTGTACTGTGCTTGTATGTCAGTCACTCATGGAGTTTATCAACAAAACTAGATTTGGTTTAACAGGAAGAGCTCCTTGGAGCTCTCAACTCCTTCAGAAGCACGATTCTTGTCAGATTTGTTTGGCTTTTTTATTTTTCTCAACCTTCCCCTCCACTTTCACCTACTTCTTCACCAACTCGCCCTCTCTCCCTTCGTTTATAAACAACCTGTAACTCCTTCCCCTCCGCAGACAGATAGCGTGAAAATGGAAAACCTTTTCTTTATTTTCTTGTTAATGTTCTTCACCATCTACGTTGTCGCTTACTTTCTCGTCTTCCGTAGCTGGAGCCCCAAGATCCGACCGGAGGCCTCTAGTTGCTTAATCTCCTTCTTCCACGGCACTCCCGCTGTTGTTTTAGCCACTCACGCATTGCTCTCCAACCAAGCCTGTGGCTTCTCCTCTCCCAATACTCCAACTGAGAATATAGTCCTTGAATACAGTATTTCCTACTTCATAACCGATCTTCTTCATTACCTTGTCTTCTTTCCTCACGATGTTTTGTTCATCGGCCACCACTTGGCTACCCTCTTCGTATTTGTCACCTGCCGCTATTTGGTCTCTCATGGCGCGTTCGCCGTACTCTGGCTCTTGATCCTCGCGGAGGTGACCAGCGCTTGCCAGAACACGTGGACTCTGGCCAGTTCCAGGAGGTACGACGCGGAGTTCGCTGGTAAAGTTTATCATATATTGTCCCCGCCGTTTTACGCGTTTTACAGTGTCGTTAGAGGCATTTTGGGGCCATTGTTTGTGTACGAGATGTGTGTGTTTTATTTCAGTGGGGCTGCTGATCATGTAATTCCTAAATGGGTTTGGATTTCTTGGTTGGTAGTGGTGGCTACGGCTATTTCTGTTAGTATTTTGTGGATTTCCAATTTATGGGTTCAATTGTACAGAGAAAGGAGAGGTGGGTTGGATTACAAGGTCAGATAGATATACAGGGTTCGATGTATTTGTGTTTTCTTTTTCTTTCGAGTATAAATGAAAAACTAAACAAAAAAAAACAAGGGAAATCTATGAATATGGGTTTCAATGTTATATGGTGATACATGCTGTCAATTTTGTTGTATCTTTGCCTAATATTTTTGGTTTTTATTTGTTTAGAAGAAATTAAGTTGTGTTGTCATGCTGTTTTATGTGGTATAGTTGATTGTCGGCTAATTTTGAAGGCATGAATTCATGGATTGCTTTGATACTTAGAGAACTTCATTTTGTTTCTAAAATTAGGCTTTTGGTTGGGCAGTAGTTTTCCAAACCAGCTCTTGCCTTTGTAAGTTTAATGGGAGTAAGTCTGAAAGATTTAGATAAAGCATGACATGATTTTGAATTGAAATCTTGGTCCTTATCAGGAATATAACTTTGATGGTTTTATACATCAGTAGTATTTTTTTTCTGACAAAGGAATTTGTTCTTTACAAGCAATTACATGACGCATATCATTCTGAGATTTATTATGTTCTGTCTGTTCGTAGAGTTCAAAAATAGTATTGACTTGGTTGCTTGCTATCTGTACCCAGAAGGAACTAAAGGGACACTCATTTATATGACATGTTTGGCATTGACTTAACATTTAAGATAATACGTGAAGATGTTTGAAAGATACATACATACATATATATATATATATATATATAAAGAGGTGATTTGGATGAGTTGCATTTTTGAATTTTTAAATTTGAGAACGTAAGACTAGTGAAATCTTTTGATATGGGAAGGTTGATTCTTGATGATTTTAGAAGCCCCTGTTAAGAAGGACCATCTTGGTTACGTTAGAGGTTTATTTATGGTACCAACAGTTCAGTTTTCTCTGTAACTGCTTTGTTTGGGATTGGGAACGAAAGCACAGGCAACCTTGACCTGCAATATTTGTTATTCAGTTTCCTCTGCAACTGCTTTGTTGGGATTGGGAACGAAAGCACGGGCGACCTTGACCTGCAATATTTGTAATGGTAGCTAAAATGTACCTGTACAACGATGGGCCCTGCAATTTTTTCCCCACAGAAAGGAGGAGAACATACGCGCATATGCATATCCTCCTAATCTGGAATCCAGATATTTGTGGCTGAATGCCAGTAATAGCACTGGAAGAGGTGCAGATATGTGGCACAAACATTCAAATACAGCCATGCAGTGAACGCATATACAAGTAAGAAAATTGTAAAAGCCTTCAGAAGGTGGTCCTGCACTCAGCTTCCTGCTCTACAGACGACAATTGTAGAAGATAATTTGGGATCATTTTTAGCACGCAATCAAGGTTTTTTCATTGATATCATGTTTATTATCTTATTTCACAAAACAGTATACGCATAAGATTAAAGTATACAATGTGCATGCTAGAATCAAGGCAGGAGTTCACAGGAAATAACTCAAGTATTCCAGAGGGAGAGGATCACTTAAGAGTAGAACTGGTAGTCCTTGGCTTTTATGATGATATTCCTCAATACTCCAATAGGCGATAGAATCATTAACAGGAGGGCGAGTATAATGCAGATCTGAAATTAAAGAACACCTCAAACCAGATTAAAGCAGACGAAGATTTAGTGATTTTAATAAACCTAACATCTTGGGTTTGTAGACGGCAAGCCACATAATGCAAGGTAGCTGTAAAATGTATTAATAGGGGAAATAGCCATTGTTATGACTAGTTGAACCAATGCTTAGGCTGAACTTCATCAGGAAACCGCAGAGGGAAAGAGATTAGAACTTACCAAGTATGTGGTTGGAGCAAAAGCAAATCCTCCAAAGAATTCAAGAAGACCGCCGAAGAAGGGAAAGGTGATGGCGACAAACATTGTGAATGCTAAAAATCAAAGATACATTTTTAAAAAATAGAGAAATAAAAAATAATGATAATAAAAAAGGCATAGCCAATGAGTGAGATAATTAGCACTAGCAATGCAATTCAATTGTACATGCCAACATATAGATTGCGGATGATAGAACGAAGAGGCCTACTGGGCTTGAAATGCAATTTGTTACCAAAACAGTCTCCATCATGTCAAACACTGGCATTGAATACAGCTGTAGAAAGCCAGAAACAAAGCAAAAGCTCACTGAACAATCCACCATGGTCAACAATAGCAATCAGAGAATTAATACTAGAACAAACTTACCTGATAGCTGCCGATAACATGGACGACAACAAACATGTTAGCAGCAACAATAAGCCGTGTTGGTTTTTTAAAAGAAATGAGGATGTTGTCTTCAACATTATTGCCAAACACATAAAAGCCAATGAGTGCAACCGGGAAGTAGCAAAGTGCCACAACTGCATAGGCAATCACAACTCCTCTCCACATTGGTCCTTTTGATGGATTTCTCTGGTGTAGAAGGAATAGTTGCTTGAATCTCCAAGACTACATTGTGCCCAGCATACGCAAAGGCTACATCGCCCAAGGCAGTAAAGAAGTCGAATACTGTCCCTGATGTTGTTGTGGCTTTGTATCCGTATTCGACGTTTGGCTGCTTTCCCTTTTGAACAGAAGCTGACCATGCGATGGCAGAATAACTGTATGGAAACCAGACAGACTAGTTATAAAGCTGGGAAACATCATATTACACTGCAGGGAGTTGCACTGTTTAACAAGCCAAAATGACACGACATACCTTAGAGACATGACTGCTGCAGCCAATGAAACACCAGTGATCGAATTAAAGTTAGGTAGGTGAGCGAGAACGAAATGAACGGAGGCAAAGATCATGATGAAGCAGGTTGTTTTGATCCGTTTGCAGCCTTTGCAGACTAAATCATGGACTTTTTGCAGAGATTTTCCTTCAGTAACCATATAGACAATGTCCACACCAACTTCACAGATGAGTCGTTGAGGCACCACTATACGAAGACCAAGCTTTTCACCAAAAGCATACTGACCCAGTTCATGGTATCGATCAAATGGTCTTCCGGGAACTCTTTCATGCATCTCAACCATTTGCCAGTGTGTCTAAGGTGACAACCCATGATAAGATCAGAATCACTACATCCGGACGCCGGGAATTATATTTGCCAAAAAATCAACAGAAAGAGTATTACTTGTGTTTTTGGACCTTGCAGAATTATGATATGTCAGGAATTGTGTATAAATAAACAAGAAATTACGCTACAAACTGTATTGATGATGGATAATTTCTTGGGTTTGTAAAAGGATCATATTGATGAGCAAAGCTTTGTTTCTTTTGCATTGAACATACCATCCAAGGTATGCCATGGCGTAAGGAAGACTGAGGACACCAGCTCCAACCATGGTAGTAACATTGTGGAAAGCTGAGTACCACCATTTTGCGTTCCTCGAAGAAGTGATGGGAAGCCAATCATCAATCTCCTTCTGCTTCTTCAGTTGTGCATCTACCTGCAATTAATGATAATATGATACATTTCAGTCGATGATTTATAGCAACAAAATTGTTTCAACACCCCTATTTCCTTCACTCATTATCCCCCCACAAGCAAAATTGCTGTGGCCCGTTAATGTTAAAAACTAAAAGAAATGCACTTATCGTTCGTATATATTTATGCTAGATATCTACTCCAGTTATTTATTTGTTCGAACTCAGTATATGGTCTTCGCATTTTCTTAGGTGAATGCTTGATGTTTCGGCCAAAAGGGTTAGCAAGTATGTACTCGTGTGTCTGAGACTCACGTTGTGGGGGTCAGACTCTCTTTGATCATCAGTTTGAATTTGAGTTCCCATGATTCTGGATTCCGTAAATGTCTAGAGAGGCAATATGAAGGCTACAACAGAAGGAAAAGAAGAAAATATGCGCCGGCAATATAAGGTAGGAAACATCGACACTAAGACAAGGATTGTAATGAGTTCTCCGCTCTAATGCTCAGAGACAAAATCATATGCTTTATAAATTGAATATAATAACTCCTACTTGTAAGTTTTGTTTGTCAGCACTACACAGCAGGCTGAACAGATTATTTAATTTGTAGTTACCCCAAAAGGCCAAATGGCAGGCCGTGAGACACACAGAATTTAAATCCAGATATTGCAGTGATGGAATCCTTTGGAATAAGTGTGCAGGCCTTGAAGCAATCTCTGGGCGATTATCGTAATATTTCCTGATTGCCCATCTACGTTTTTGGTGATGAAACAACGGCTGGTAAGAAGTATTCTCATACAGGGAAGTTGTGATTATTAAATTGGTCAATCTTCATCTTTTACATTTCCTTTCGGCTTTGACAAATTATTGCTTTCTATATGGCTTGGCAGTATCCTTGCTTCCGCTAGGACAAGTGATAATTTTTTTTGTTTAACTAAAACTCTGCTGCATAAACAAGTTACAGCTTAGAATACCGAGTTTTTGTTCATGCACCATTCTGTTCTCCATTGATTTTTTCTTTCAATAGCTTCTCTGAACACAGTTCTTAATCTGTTAAGAGAATTAAGATGCAATAAGCATGAAGAAAAGACTGCTGTCCTGGAAGCCTTGGAGCTGCAGATTTTGAGGTACCAAGACTTTCCTCATTCTCTGAACAGTTGATCTTACATGTCATTTGCCAGGGAAGCAATTGTCCCGTTGATATCCGAGTAACATTTGCTTTCTCTTCTTCCAACTTTGATTACTTTACGTCGTGACAATTTCATTCAAATGTTTGTTTAATTTCAGGGAGAATACACAAGAGAACGATTAAGTAGAGCACACTTGGGAAAATGAAACAGCAAGCATTTAACTCTACCAGAGATAGGAATAACAGTAACTCGGAAGACTACGTCTAAGCCAATAAAAACTGAAGAATATACCCTTTAGTGTTCGCAAACACAACTTTTATTCTTTTTTTCCTTGTAAAATATATTTTTTTAAAAAAATATTAATAATTAAGGTCTCATGGATATTCTTTTCACCATGTGATGCAACAACTCCAACTTTCACAGGCAAGCAGCAAGCTGGTACTCCAGGGACAACTTGTTTGAGTCCCAATACCTACTAGAAGAAACCTGTATGAACATTAGTCTTGCCCACATCATCTTCATGTTTGTTGCTTTCTTCACTTTGATCAATTCATATTTCACAACCACCCACTTCCTCTGTTGTGGGATGATTATCTAAGAGTAGAACTCGTACTCCTTGGCTCTAATTATGATTTGTCTCAGTCCTCCAATGGGTGAAAAAATCATCAAACATACACCGGCTACAATGCAGATCTGAAACCAATGAAATCACATTAGATTGACTGTACTTATAATTGAAGCAACTGAAGAAATGCCGAGAGACCATGGACGATTAGCAAGTTAACGCACCCAGTTAGTCCACCAAGATAAACTGAACCTCCTTGGCTTGTAGATCGCTAGCCAGATGATGCAGGGCAGCTGAAAATTAATTATAACCAAAAGTAAGAGACCGAGAATTGGCTAATATCTTAAGCAATAGAGGCAGAATGTGGCTTACAAAATATGTTGTTGGGGCAAAAGCAAATCCTCCAAAAAATGAAACTAGACCTCCAAAAAAGGGGAAGGTAATGCCAAGGAACATTGTGATACCTGTGACGAAGAAATGATAAGTTAATTATGTTCATTACAGATTTCTAGGTGAACTATCAAAAACCTGCTTTGATGTAAACATGATAATGTAAAGGGGAGTTTACTTACCAACATATAAATTGCGCACCACAAAACGAAGAATTCTGGAGGGTTTGAAATTCAATTTCTTTACCAAGAAAGTTTCAAGCATGTCAAACACTGGTATTGCATATATCTGCATTAATGCAAGTGAAAAAAGCTGGTAAGTAACCTGCAATATTGATCAGTTTGTGACAGAACCTGAAAAAGAGAAAAGGAATCAGCAAATTTGATCCAAACCTGGTAGCTTCCTATAACATGAACAACCACAAATAAGTTAGCCATTGCAATAAGCCATTTCGGTTTTTCTAAGGAAATGAGGATGTTATCTTCAATAGCATTCCCAAACATCCAATATCCAATTAGTGCAACAGGGAAGTAGCACAATGCAACAACAATGTAAGCAACGACAACTCCTTTCCACATAGGACCCTTGGATGGCTTCTCAGGTGTAGATGGGATTGTTGCTTGGATCTCCAAGACAACATTGTGGCCGGCATAGGCAAAAGCCACTTCGCCCAAGGCACTAAAGAAGTTAAAAACTGTTCCGGCTGTTGACTTAGCTTTGTAGCCATATTGCACATCTGGCTGAACCCCCTTATGGACTGAAGCCGACCAAGCAATTGTAGAGTAACTGTATGACAACACAAAAATCAGAATCTCCGTTAGCAACTAATCTGTCTAAACTTTCTAACGTGCCAAACAAACGTTATTTTTTGTCATTTGTATTCTTTCTACCCTTGATTCTTGTGTGTGTTTTTAATTTGAGAAATGGCATGTAAGATTCACGGTGGAGTACCTCAAGGACATGACTGCAGCTGCCAATGAGACACCGGCAATGGAGTTGAAGTTGGGGAGATGGGAGAGAACAAAGTGAACAGAGGCAAAAATCATGATGAAGTAAGAGAGTTTTATGTCTTTGCATGGGCTATTGCACAAAGTTTGATAGACCTTCTGCAGTGATTGGCCTCCAGTAACCATGTAGACAATGCACACACTAACTTCAACAATAAGCTGTTGTGGTACCACAATATACAGACCAAGTTTTTCACCAAATGCATGCTGTCCCAGTTCATGATATCTGTCAAACCGTTTTCCCGGAACCATCTCATGCATTTCAACCATTTGCCACAGAGTGTACAGGGTGATGATCCAAGATAAGACCATTATAGCAACACCAGGACCCCTGAAATGAGAAAACCAAAAAGTTTAAATTACTCTTAAGGTCATTGCTAAATCTGTGAAATCAAATCAAGAACTGTGAGTTGGCTCATCTGAAAGTAGAACTTCAAGCAAGAAATCTTGTAGAAGTAAAGAGTTAAAAATACCATCCAAGCTCTGCCATAGCATAAGGGAGACCGAGGACACCAGCTCCAACCATAGCAGTGACATTGTGGAAAGCTGAGTACCACCATTTTGCATTCCTTGAAGAAGTAATAGGAAGCCATTCATCAATTGCTTTCTCCTTGGATGATCTTTCATTAGTCTGTAACTCATTGCAAAACATTTTTTATTAATTTGGTCTGTCTGGAATCTATGAAATTTTCAAGCCATAGAGAAAATCAGACAATCCAATAAAGTTGAGGTTGGTAATAACAACAGAACTTGTTTTTTTTTGTTTTATTGAAGCCTCTTTATCAGTTCAGATTAGTAAATCCACAACCTTTTTTATAAATTTCAGACAAGAAGGGAATCTGCGTACATGCATTCAGCCTATGCAGAGAAGACTACTCTAAATTATCTGCTACCCCAGAATCTGGTCTATTGAAAATTAAACAATCATATTTGACCCGAGTTCTGACATATCGTTCCTGACGAGGCACAAACCGGCTTATTAAAAATTTTAAAAACTATATATTTCACCCTAAGCAATTACTCTTCAGCTTATTACATGAAGATAAGACAAAATCAATACCATCGAACAGTGCTCCAGTCATGGTGGGTAACAAAATAGAGAAATTTCCAGACTGCCACGTGCAAGATTGTAAATATCCCATGTAAAAAAAAAGGTAATAAATTGTTACATCAGTATTAAATAAATTAAAGGAAACCAACTGATTGGTCCGAGGCTGAGAAAGTTATTCAAGATAAAGCTATTTTGGTCAACTTGATTAATGGCGTGTCTCTTTCCGGTTGCTGGAATGGGTTGGTGCCGTAAGCACAAGGTTAACGTTCCTTCGCAGAAAGGGATAGGAAAAGGTGTATACAACAGCCAACTACCCAGCTATACAACCTTGTGAAAAGACAAGAAAACAACAGAAGAAAATGGAAAACTGAGCATCAAGGACCAGAAACTACAGGACTTGGTTCATTCATACTTCCGGTGCAGATCATGTGAGGATTAATATTACTCTTGTGAAGAAGATAAACTCTACTTTAGGCTCTCAGCGTAAGATCGTGCATGATTTTGAAGGGCATCTTTCATTGTCATAATCCTATCGGAAACAAATCTAAATTTTCATTTCCTTGCTTCCATTGTTATGAGAACAGAAAAAGAATTCAATAAATGAATTCTGTGTTCATGAGCGGGTCATGAATGGAAGAAAGAAAAGAGATTAACCACAGCATATAATTAAAGGCATATTTACTCATAACCCAGTTCATGAAACATGAGAAAACATTAGAAAAGTTAAAAAAGGCAGAACTCCAAAAGGTTTGGAAAGTTGCATATAATACAAAGTGCAGAATCAAAAGAGATACTAACTCTGGCTTGGTTATAATTCTGATCAGTTGGCGCCTGAGTACCCATGATTTCTTTTGTAAATATTTACAGAGAGAGAGAGAGAGAAGAAGAAGAAGAAGAAGAAGAAACCAATGGATGATCGGTTGGCTTGAGACAGAAATTGTTGAATCGGGGGTCTGTATTTAAAGAGACACGGCAAAGCTGTGACGCTTTCTATTATTGACTTCGGAAACACAAATCACAAGCCATTGATATATCAACAGAAATATGGCAGTTCTAAGAGTGATGAGACTACCGTTTCCTCCGCCTGACGAATATTCCACGAAATCACTACTAATAAATAAACTCTCTCCCACCGTCACTCACCCACGTCTGCATTTTCTAATCTGAAAACGTTTTTGAAACTTTCAACAACGTTTCCAATGAACATTGCAACTAACATTAATTTGAGATTGCCAGTAGATTCCTGATGACAAATAGATTTCCTGTACAATGTTACCGTTTAATTAAAGCTCATTTTTGTACTTAATACTGCATTTAACATGTCAAGACTGTGGCCTACAGGGAGCGGTAAGTGTAAGGTGCTGGCGATGGCTGGTCAACTCAACCTCCATTGTTGAAATTATTACACAGGATAACATAAGATAGATAATACAATACGCCAAGTTTCCTAGTTTTTTTTTGGATAACACGAACTTATCACAGTAGTAATAAGATAAAATTATTTAATTATTAATAATAAATAAAAAAATAAAATAAAATTTTTAATTATATTAATGTAATTATCCCTGATTCTTGAGGATTCTCAGCCGTCCACTTAAAAATGATTAATTGGTTATGTCCGACGAGTGGTTGAAATTTTGAGGACATGGCACGTGCTGACCTAATTGTTACGCACGTCTGTCCAATTAGAATGCTGCGTGACCAACTTCAGGTTGTCTTGCTTCTTACATAACCCGATTAATTAATTGCTATGTGAGAAAACAATTAGGGAATTATCTTTAACGCTTTAATTATTTAATTAAATTAAAATAATTATGTTTATTAATTATTTCACCACCGAACATTTAAATTTAATCCCGGGGGCCGTCGACATAAGTTTCTAAGCGAATTCACACAACTGATTATATAAAGCGTGGAAAAATGCCGGATGTCGACGAATGGAGTACGAACCCTTTTTTCAAAAAGGGGGATGGTCGTTTATGAAAAAGCCGTGGTTCGTTAAAAGTGAAATTTGAAAACTATGCCACCGCCTTTTTATATTTTGAAAATATAGCCTCCAATTTTGATGAGAAGAGA
Source organism: Xylocarpus granatum (assembly GCA_019650275.1). Taxonomy (NCBI): domain Eukaryota; kingdom Viridiplantae; phylum Streptophyta; class Magnoliopsida; order Sapindales; family Meliaceae; genus Xylocarpus; species Xylocarpus granatum. Next base: position 478,521 of record BNST01000711.1, read on the forward strand.
AGAGAGAGGGGTTGACTTGTCTTCTCTCTTTCTTTCTTAGCACCCCACAGGGATCTCGTTACTTCCTTTTTCAATCCTAGGCGCCCCCACCCTAACATAATTAATTAATTAATTCAATCGTAGCGCAACGCAACGACGCCGTTCTACAAAGACAACTCTCTCTCTCTCAGTCTCAGTCAGTGTTTCGTGCACGTCTCGTAGTCATAAAATGCCACGTTACTTTCGTGGAAATTTTTGCACTAAAATACGCGACGACTGACTTTAGACTGTTACAAAGCCGCTTTCAGTCAACCCATGCCGCATACTAAATTACCAAGCGGCGATCCCATGAATCCTGCTGCTTTCTCTTGTTTTAAGATAACTAAGCGTCAAACACCTCATAGAAATTCTACCTGCTGATTTGGATTTCATTATACCTGATGATGTTAACAATGAATACTTCTCTCAGGATGGAAATCTGGGATGAGAGGAAGGGTGGGTGTTTGTTCTTCCAATACGGGCTTCATTCAACATTTGGTGTATATAAACTACTTGTATGCATTGTTCTTTTCTGCCATGTGAACTGTTGTTAAAAATTAATGATTAGTAGGCATGACATTGTCATGTGAACTGCTGCAAATTAGCAGGAATATCTGGTCACGGAGGTTTCGCAAGATGCTTACAAAAATCTCTGCAGTTGCATCTAGGAAATTGCATGTTTCGTTTTCCGACAAGAAAATGACGTTTCACTTCACACTTATAATACATGCATGTGATGGGGACAATATTGGCCGGGTTATGATGCATTCAGACCACCATGATGTTGTACACTTACTGTATACCAGTGGGCTTAAATATGATCCGCGCGACAGGCTGAGCTTCTATGAGAAGTGGGCAAAGCTCTTAGGATACCAGATGGACCAATTGGACTCCTCTAGTTGGATTGTCAGGGCATTGTTATAATCCAACCCAAACTGGGCGTTTTTGCACTCTCCGCGTCGTCATGTTCAGCTCCCTACGATTAACGGTTCCATTGATGTTGAACAATTCTTTTCTGTACAACGAGGCATCACACGGCTTTCTCTCCATGTATTTTAGGAGCAGGAAGAGTTATGCACAAAATGCTCTTGGGTGCTTTGAGCAATTCTTTAAGTAACATACAAACTCATTGTCTTTACATTTGGTTACTTGGATTTACTCTTAAGCTGAAGACTATTGAACCTTTGTTTGATCTACAAGTTGAGTAGACAATTCATCCCAGGAAATTATGCGCGCTTCATATCGAGAGATTACCAGACAAAACATAAAATGCCGAGCACTAAAAGCGTTACATTACATATCTAATTTGCTTCCAGAGCAACATCACAAAGTTATTTAAACAGACAGTGAACTAACAAGTACATAAAATTCGCATACTAAACATGCAACCTGCTATAGAACAACTAAGCCTCTTTTATGTTAGAAGTTGCCTCTCTTCCGTCTTTCACTCTGAGATTCTTCGCGAGGCTAAATTCTTCTGATGATCAAATCAATCAAGCCATTGAGATAATGGAAGGATTGACGTTCTGGTTTTGCCGCTGCCTGCTAACTGGGGTTTTCACTGACAGGCCTGATCCACCAAAACAGAAGTATTGGCTTTTCATCCTCTTAGAGCCTTGTTTCTCAATTATATTTGGCGTTTCATTGTCAAATAGTTGATTGGAGCAAGATGGTCCAGCAAGTTCGTTATCAACGAAAATGCCCTTTTGCTTATCAAGTGAATTAGGAGAAGCAATGGATGATTTTGAAAATGAACTTGACCGAGATCGACCTGGAACAGTTAACTGCGGCATGGCCTGCATAACACCATGCATTATCCCTGAAGCAAACCTTTTCTTGGCGGTTGGACTTGATTGGTTGCTCCTCACAGAAAGTGTACGTTTGTGGTTAGTAACTGATGAGGGCTTCGAAAATCTGTGTCTCAATGGGGTTGGGGGTTCATCTGAAGTGTTGCCTTTCTTATATGATTCCACTGAACCCTCATCTACTGATTTCTTGAATCTCTCAACTTTTTTCTCCTTCGATCTTGGCCAATGGAAGACACTTCTCAGACGTTGTGCTGCAATATTTATAGAACCTGCAGGTTTTTTATCAACTGATGAGCTTTGATTCTCATTGGTCGGATCAAATTGAGTCAGTTCTGTTGAAGATGAACTCATTCCTCCACTTCCTGGATCAGCATTTCCATCTGATGAAACATCAATGCCGGTATACAAGAATATTTCTGTGTCAGAGACTCTAAATGAAGTTCCAGGACTGCTTCCATTTCCTTGCATCTTTAGGTGGGAAGCAATGGCCCTTCTCGCAGAATAATCCTGACAACCAAATATTCCTCCTGCTGAAATCAAATGTCTAATTAATATATCGGAAGAGGCAGATTGTGGCCTTTGCTTGAGAAGATCAAGTGGAGTCATGCCATCATTATCACGGACATTAACATTGATTGATGGAGCAGACATCAACAGTTGAACTAGGTCTGAATGAACATTCCCTATGATGGCCATGTGAAGAGCTGTTCTTCCATCATTATTTTTGACATTGATGATTTCTTCCATGTTGAAAATTTGCCCACTGGAAAGCTGCTTCATAAGCTTAGCCTGTCGGTCTAATCTTCTAAAAGCAGCAGTCTGGAACCCAGAAACTGCCGAGTGGAGAAAAGTTTCTCCAGCACTGTTCTTTAAAGAGTTTATTGAAGGAGATGCAAGAATTAGAGCTTCAACCACCGCTGGTTGGCCCCTGTATGCTGCAGTATGCAATGCTGTGTTCCCTTGATGATCAGTGGAATTGATGATATCAAAGGATGCTATAAGATCTTTCACCACCTGCATCAATCAAAATAATGCTTGCAAGCATTAACTGGGAAGAATGCTTCATATATATTTATGCCCTTTTGCACAACAACATTAATTCAAGCATCTGATCTATAATTTCCAGATTGTAATTAGTATATAGATCCATTTCACAGGCAAGGAAAATAAACAGTTTCAAGCCACTCTTTTTTAGATCTAATTCCAGGGATCACAGAACATTTTCTATGACCCATCATGAAGCTGATGCCCTGTTACCAACCACATCGAATCAGACAAGTCTTTCTGTAAATAATGCATAGATGCATGCTGAAGTAGTTAATGTTACTGCTTAGAGAACACATAAATCATCTAAGTTGCATATGTACCCGATAGAGATGATCAAAATCAGATCCCATTCCCTTTTTGCGCAAGGTTTAGAATAATTGGGGAAGATAATATAATCATAATGTCATTCACTATGTTAACTCTGTAATAGAAATCTCAACAGGGAAATTTGTCTCTGTGCCAACCAAAAACTAAAAAGAGCACAACAGAAAACAGTGGCTAAAACTTCACACAAGCAAAAGTTAGAGCCTGACCTCAACCTGGCCTCTACCAGCCGCTGCATGCAAGATAGTTGAGCCCTGCTTATCTCTATAAGCCAATACATCGGTGCAATTCTCTAGAAGCTCCTTCAAGATCTTCAGATTTCCTCCTCTAGCAGCAGCGTGAACAGCTCTATTCATCATCTCCCACTTGTAAACAGAAGGAATTTCCCCAATGTGCTCCAACAACTCTCCACCTTTTGCTGTCAAAAACCTTGGTGATACTGCAAAATCATAGATAAGCCTGAAAACATCGCAGTTTTTACTCCTAGCTGCAGCATAAAATATATCAGTAACACCATATTCTCCTTCCCCAAAAACAAGAAGTGGGTTCCTTCGAAGAAGTTGTTGAACAAAACCCAAGTCTCCAGCCGAAGCAGCAGTGTACAAAAGCCATCCGCCATAGCCAGCTATAATGAGAGAATTCTTTCCACCCTTGGACTTACACTCATGAAATAGTTTCCGGGCAACCTTGGAACGACATTTGGCAACATCATCAAACTGTTCTTCATCATCCCAAACAGTCTCAAGGCGGCGAATTCGCCTGAGAGAAGTGAGCTTGATGAGATGATTGCTGTCAATGCGAAGAAGTTCCCTAACTAAATCATAGTGGCCATTAGCAGCTGCCCAATCAATCGGAGAAGCATACCACCATTGATCCCCAGTGCTCTCCCAGCGAAGGGGGAAATATGTAGGCGGCATTTTTTTTGGTATGAAAATAGGGACTAAACTGAATTAACCACAAAGATGTCTAGATGTCTGGGAAGCTAATCCAAGATAGAGACAATTTAGCACAACTCAACAGGACAATATTACAACTGCTTAGTTTTGGCTCTGTGTATTTGTAGCCTTTTGGGACAGATTCATGCAAGAGAAACAAGAAGAAAGACTACCAGACAATAATACAACTGTGAAGTAGAAACAAGATAACTACCCACTAAAATTTACCATTCCAGGAAACAGCTTAGTAGAGTAAAGCAAGAATCACTACTACCAAAATATAAAATCCACAATTTTTCTGAAAGAAATGCGAAAAAAGAAGCTATTGAACTCCAGGCATTAAAGCAGCTCTCTAGTTTTAGGCAACAACCGAATTTATCAGGCGGAAAATGATCAACTAACAAGACATGCAAGACCTAACAATGTTTTAAGAAGGAGAAGAAAATTGGGTAATGTGAAAAAATAGTTAAAGCCTGCACGAGCGGACAATTGAAGATATGTACTTCGTATTAATACAAGCAGTTGAACTGCCTGAAGCAAAACCCACTTAGACCTCTGACAAAGAAAATGAAGAATAGCAGAACAACATGTGACAACAAAGAACAATCTTCAGAGTAGATAAATAAAAAAACATCAACTAGATGATATTAGAAAACGAACAGCAATCATTACAGACACTAATGGAAACAAGAAAGAGAACATGCCCTTTAGGAAAGAGTTTTCAGTGGAAGAATATTGCTGCGAGGCCAACAACAAACTGTTTCAAGAACAAGACAGGAACACTGGTCTCACCATAATCTTTTCTTCTATTTTTTTTTCACGGTGGAGAGCAAATTAGAATAAAAAATATATAATAATAAGGTAAGATTCCTTTTAAACTTTGATAGTGGTGTCGGAATACAATGATGGTGACAGATGGGGTGGATAAAGAGAAAGAGATAGGCTTTTACAACTTTTTATTTGGTGTGATGATAGAGGTGGCAGGCTGAAACAGTGGATGGAAAATTTCACATTACCTGAAAATCCATTAAGTTATATATAATTAGCTGAATTGAACCTCATAATCCATATAATTATTATGGTAATTAGATAGTTAATCATTCATCTACCAATACACAAGCGGCACAAATGATAGTTAATTCTCTATGTTTGGTTCAGTCCAAGTGCTTTTATCAATATATTAGTGTGCATTTGCTTTCCAAGAGAGTGATAACACAGTTGAAACATTCTGAAATTTTATAAAAACGTCCCAAAATAAAGATTAGCATTGCATCAGAAGAAGGGTGTTACATGCTTGCAATATTATATCTATATATATATATATATATATATATCAAGTCTAATGCACGCCAAAATTGACCTTCTATTCATTTACTAAATTATTTTCCTTCCATGAATTCTGCTTCATAAAAAATTTGGTCCAGAAGTTGAAAATAAGAATGGTTAGTTGCTTGTGCAAATTATCTTCTAATGCAATAGAAGTTGGAGATTGAATTTGGCTTACATTAGGAGTTAATAAAAGAATTTAATCATTATATCATATTTAAAAATATAAATTTTTTAATAACCCCATACTATTTCATCTCAACAACCACAGAAATAAATGTTTTATTAGCTCATCCACCTACCAGTATCATGTTTAATGTATGAAGATGGTGGTGTTAAAGCCATCATTGTCCTTCGAGAAGATATGCAACAGAAACTTGAATTGTTTTTATGGAAACAAGGACAACTTCTTGGTGGTGTTAAACCATTGCCCATCTTCTTAAAATGATCTGATATCATATTGCTGGTGCATCATTTTAATTCGAGAGACTGAAGTTTGAAGGTTTCAACGATCTTCTAGTTAGATCTTGACGTGGAATATTAACAAGTTAAGCTTCTTTCTATTTGATTTGGTTTCTCTAAGTCGTGCTTGTAACAAAGTGTTTCACCCAAATGAACCAACGCCACATGTAGAGCTTGATGACTCCACTTCGCCCTAAAAAACTATTTGTTTTAAAGAGACGCTACTCCAATATTATATCCGAACCCTGTTTTAAAAGCTTACAATGTGAGGTTCAATATGAACCAAATGAAAAGCTTAATTAGGTTGGGGACATTGTTCGTCTATTAGGTTTGGAATAAACATGGAAGGATCGCCAATCAAGATTTGGTGAGCAGTTGTGTCTTGGCTCTTAAAGTGCATAGTTGGGGACATGGGTTTTGGATAGAAGTTGGAACATACAAGTCTAAAAGCAAAAGAGGGCCATGTGAGAAGCAGCTTTAACTTTTCGAGTGTGGGATGCAAAAGGCTGTATAAAAGGTTGGATGACCTGCTTTTTAACATTAATAATGCAAGTGATGTTCACTTCCCTCATATCATTTTCTTGCGTCCACTAGTCTCTTTCTTTGCATTAATGTAAGTTACCTTACCTTGCCTGCACATGGGCAGTCTCAATTTAACACTCCAGCCAGGCCAAATCCCATTTGCATTTAAACTTTTAGGGTTCGGACTACACTGTCATTTGATTCATGCTTGGCTGAAATTCACCTCTAAGCAATAAGTATATCAGGACCACTTAATGATAAGCATCAAAATATAATTGAGATCATGGTACCTATGCCAATAATCTATGCACATTCTTCTTCAGTTCAAGCCATAACAAAAGTTAAGCTTAATAGGAAGGTGTCATACCAAATCAGAGCCATAGACTTATTCATGACAATAGATGGGCCAGAGAAGTCAATGATACAAGGAGGAGAGGGAAAAGCATATCCTGAATCTCTTAGGAAAAAAGGAAAAACCCTGGTTGCCCCACTACTTTTATGCTGGGCAAGGCGGGCAAGAGGAGGTTGCCTCCACCTCAGATGTGTAATGGCCATGACAAAACTTTCTGACCCAACTGAATAATGCAATGAACCTGTAGATTGCATATTATGTTGAAGGTGTCTTCATACATTAGGTATCACTTTAATGAGAATATAAACTTAACAATATATGATTCTATACATTTGATATTTATCAATTCCCCGAAGTAAGGATAAGCATGTAGGGATAATGCAAAAATAAGATTTATTGGCAGGATAAATAAATCTGAAAAATGTATGCATGGTTTGAAGATTGGATTCAAATTCATGTCATGAAGCATGTTATGGTGATTATCTCCTATGTCCATGCAGCACCACTTTTGAGACACCCTATGATTCATAGAATAGTTTAGTCCAGCCTATTTCGGTGCCCTCTCCTTGTTACTGCAAACCAGTATTCCCTGCATAGCAATATCCTGACGGACATTGACAATAAGTCATTCTGATGGAGACAAATTATAAACTCAAGCTGACCAAGCCCCAAGTGCAGATAAAAATAGAAGTATCAACCTCAACACAATACATAAGATAAACATTCATTTGGAAGCCTCATAACTAGTGAAATAGGAAAACTAGTGTGGGATATCGTAGTAGGGTTTTGCAACAGGGCCAAGACAAATCAAATAACTTTCACCAATGAACATAGTAGACTATATTATTCTCAGCAGCAAACAAAGTTCCATGCAGAAGAAAAAGAGAAAAAGAAAACTAAAGAGATATTGATGAGCTACAGAGAAATGTTAATCATTATTGCTTTCCTTTAATTCCATATGATGATTCCATCCTATTCCAGTCAATCACTTTGGAAGAATCCCAGAAGAAAAGATGCATCCCTTGAACAAAAAAAGGATGCTTCTAACAGAAGTTTTCTTCTTCCTTTGTATCAGTTCTTGGCCTTAAGAGAGCTGTTTTCCTCAATCCTTGCTCAGTTGTCCAACTTGGCAAAGTGTTTCAGATCTTCATAAGGGAATATTTCAATGTTCTTCCTTCTTAATTCACTCAATGCAGGGCATTTGTCTAGCAGAGGCCACAGCCAGTCAGGGTACTCAGAATCTGACAAGACCATAGGATCTGCTCCATCTTTGAGAATATTGGCACCTACCACTGTTGTAGACTTGACTTCTTAGCTCAGTGTTGACGCTTTTGGAGCATCACTGGCTGCGCTTCCTTTACCACCTTCTTTTGCTTTACCAGTCCCAGCTGCAAATGTTTGTTGGCCCATCTTCCAAACTGTTTCCTTCATCGTAATAAAGGTTAACGATGATCTGATTTGATTCATTGCCATAACCTTTTCCCGCAAAATCAATGCTAATGATTAAACACAGGAATCAAGTATATGAGAAAACGTAGTCAAGAATACTTTGTGTTTCCATTATGCGTGACTTGACTGGTATGTGAATTGCCATCCTTTTTGCCAAGTATTATGATTGTGGTCTAAAAATCTTTATCCCCTTAAAATAAAACACCAGGGAAATGTAGCCCGAGCAACCAGCATGCCCAACAGGACACTTCAGATGTCACTTCAACATTTCCTTAGAAAGAATTCCTGAAAAGTACATGCATTAAAATCAGATGGGCAGTGCTCAATCATGAAATCTAAGCTCATGAACTGACAAATAATCACCAATCTCTCAACTATTTCCCATTGCAAAAGTTACTCCACCATAAGTATCAGAGGCTAGTTCCTTGCTACTCCATAATAACCACCAGTAGAGTCTATGTTTTATTAAGAATTGAACAAAAAGCAATGAATCCACAGCCTGGTTGTCAATTTCTAAGCTCATTGGTGATGTTATAGCTGACACTTGTCACCAGAGGTCATTCATAGTGCAAATAAAGCCAAAATTGAAAGAGTCGGTCATCACTAGCATCTCATTCCCAAGAGTAAGCCATATAATACCAACACTAAGTTTGTGAAGAATTGCATTCAAGTAAAACTTAAAAACAATCTATCCTGGGTTCATAATACCTCCAAACAACAAGTTATTTCCAACAGAAAGAAGAAAAAGGGGAAGAAGAGAGGTCCCCTCAAATATGCGAAGAAAAGTGCAAACAATAATCACCTATAGAAACTGCAAAGATTGGGTTCAAACACAGTCTTCACAAAGAGCTGGTAAGTGCTAATCCAACTTGCCCATGGTTGTGAGGTAACATTTTGAAAACTCCAAATGAAAGCTAAGGGAATACATAATGTAACTGTAGTACTTCTAGACCATAATCATCACGATGAGAAAAGGACTCAAAAACTAATAATGACATATAAGAGTTTCTACAATAAGTAGGCACCAATCTTCAAAGTTTAGTTAAAAACCTAGACAGCACAGTGACTTTCTTTACAGTTTAACATCCTTCCATCTCTTCAAGAATGTCAACAACTGTTACTTTCCAGAATAGATGACAAACTATGAGATATCAAAACTTAATGCCAATTTAATTGACAGCAAAAATTAAAAATCATCTCAAAATCATGAAGAAACCATCAATCACTCACATTTCTGTAAGGCTTACTCAAGAATCTGAAATCTGATGATCAGAAACAACCTATAAAAACAGTATCACTTTCCACCTTCCTTTCAACTTCTACAAATTCCTGATGTTTACAAAACATTTGAGCATTTAATCTTATAAGAAAGCACACATCAATTCAAGAACCCAAACGCCTCAACCATTTATCAACTTATGATATGATTTTAAAATCCCATAGTATTGCCTACCTTTAAAACTAGGACTACTTGGGCAAGGAATTGCAAGATATGTCTGAAATCCCCAGGACTAAATAGTTCAAGTAATGAAAGCAGAATGAAACAGATTCTTGCTTCCCAAAGAGAAGCTTAGAACAGAGTAACAGAACTTCAGAACATCCAAATTCATCATGCAGCATTGACATCACACAGGAAAACTTGCATGTAATTAAACATTGAACTCTAAAACTCTAAACATCTTGACCATAGCCATGTTGTATCTTTTCATCATCGTCGTCGTTGTCGTCGTCACACACACACACACACAAATCCTTCAATTGGTACACACAAGAAATAGGCCAATTCCTTAGCCTTTCGCTCAATTTCTTGGGGAGTCAAATTCTTGTCAGTACGATTCAAGGGAGTGACCCCCAAGCCTCTGATTTCTATATAAAGGACACGATGAGCAAAAATACCCTCTTTAACTTCTATTATGATGGACCAAATATCTTTCATAAAGAATCGTAGAAAGATGCAGCGATTTTTTGCACGAAATCCCCAACGAAAAACACACACTATTCCTTCTCCATAGAAATCTATCTATCTATAAAGAACCAAATGATTCCAAATTTACAAAAGAAAAAAAAATCATACTTCTAAATCAAGTATCCAAGAAACAGTGCACTATCATTTCAACAAAATGTTAGATCAAAACTCTTAGGCAGTGACATTTATAAGTCAGGACCTTTACTAAAATAGTCTCTGTGTTTGCAGCTCCATTTCGTACATTCACCTGTAAACCATGATCTATATAAAGATAACTAAGGTCCTAAAAAAAAATTCATCAGCCTTAATCCAAGATTGTTATTAAATACAATCACGCCATGATAATGCTAATGTAAAAATTGCATACAAGTACAAGCACAATCTCCCAATGACTTTTTAGCTAAAAATAATAAATGAGTGAACAGATTATTGTACTTTCTTGGAGAGAATAGAATAGAAAGATATGTATCCAAGAACCTCAGCCCTCAATCTAAAGTATATGCCTGAACGATGATGAATATGTCGAGGTACTGAAGAGAGATTTTGGATTCCAATCATACTCTTTCTCGGAAACCAAACAGACTGTTATCAACTAGAACGACCATAAAATAAATACCTTGGTAACGACGTTGCGAAGTCTCAAATCATGCAACTTGCGCCTGAAGATTTTGATTAGGGATTATGCAACAAAGCAAAGGAAACAGGCATGAAAACTCAGCCCTGTTAATAGTTTCAATTCTAGGCCAAACTTGTAGGGAAAAGTCCAACATACCCTTATACACGAAGAAGGGAAAAATTTATAATTCTAGTGTCGTCACACTTAAACCCTAATCTAAAACCCTCTTCGAGTCACAGAGACGCCGAATCTCTCTCTCAAAGTGTTCGCAGCATGGGCAGTAGTCAAGCAGCAGTTTCATTCTTAACCAACGTAGCTCGCACCGCTTTCGGCCTTGGCGCCGCTGCCACTGTGCTAAATGCGTCGCTCTACACCGTTGATGGCGGCGAACGAGCCGTGCTCTTTGACAGGTTCCGAGGTGTGATCGATGACACTATCGGTGAGGGGACCCACTTCCTGATTCCGTGGCTCCAGAAACCATTCATCTACGACATCCGCACAAAGCCCCACACCTTCTCTTCCGTCTCCGGGACCAAAGATCTCCAAATGGTCAACCTAACACTCCGTGTGCTTTCTCGCCCTGAGGTAACACACAAATCTCCAAACCCTGAAACCCATTTAAATTCATATTATCTGTTCCTTTTTTTTCTTTAGTTTTTGATCAATAATTATTTATCAGATAGTGTTAAATTCATTTAGTGTGGCAGAATCTGTAATTTTGTTTCCATAAAAGATTTAAACTTGATTTGTTGGAATGAAAATGATTGAGAAATGAGTGGAGAGAAATTAAAAAGGTGTCCGTCTCACGGGTAAGAAGGAAACGGTGGGAGTTGGTTTGTGGGGTGGGGGGGGCATATGAGAGATTTAAAAAATAAGGCCGGTAGGATGGAGACAAACATATTATAGTATTGTTACTACTGCACTGAAGAAAAGAAAATTGCATAATGGTTTCTTGTTGCTTATTTCTGCCTATCCTTTCTCTTCCTTGCCCTGACCAAACATTGTGTCATAATTACAATTCCTATTGTTATTTATCCGTTATAAAGTCATTGGTACTGTGTTAACAGGCCGACCAGTTATAATTGATTGAATCGATAGTTTGATTATCTGAAGTGTTCCTAAGAATAATTGTCATATATTTAAATTGTTTATTCTTAATGATTAAAATATTAAAACTCAGAGTCGATTTGGAGTTCTTTCAAGAGCTCATAATTGTTTTTATTTGGTTATTACTTGAGGGAATAAAGAATATAAAGAAGACATTTGTTTATTGGAAGTGAAATTTGGTTACATTTATCTAGTTTGAAGTGATAATTTAAATGATCAGACAGGTCTCTTTGTTCTCATGTTTTTGGTGAAATGAAGGCTCCATTTTATCATGGCATCTGCTTTCAATAAATGACGAGCTTGGTGAATGAAACTGTCATTCATTTGGATATAGTTTTTGTTCTTTTAGTGATATATTTCATGAAAATGATAAATTTAACAATGCTTTTTTGTGCAAATTTAATGAAAATCTACTTTATAATTGATTTGATTGTGTATCCATATTTATTTTGCTTGTACTCTGTTTTTATTAAATAATCCTTTAATTTTGTGAAAGGTATCAAGGCTGCCTTATATTTTCCAACACCTTGGACTTGAGTATGATGAGAAGGTACTACCATCAATTGGGAATGAGGTGTTGAAGGCTGTGGTGGCACAATTTAATGCTGACCAGCTTCTTACAGAACGTCCCCATGTGTCAGCACTAGTCCGGGAGTCACTGATCAGACGTGCAAGGGACTTCAACATTGTGCTGGATGATGTGGCCATTACTCATTTGTCATATGGAGCAGAGTTCTCTAGGGCAGTCGAGCAAAAACAGGTGGCACAGCAGGAGGCTGAGAGGTCAAAGTTTGTAGTGATGAAGGCTGATCAGGAAAGAAGGGCTGCAATTATTCGGGCTGAAGGTGAAAGTGAGGCTGCGCAGCTGATTTCTGATGCAACTTCAAAGGCAGGTATGGGATTGATTGAACTGAGAAGGATCGAAGCATCAAGGGAGGTTGCCGCTACACTCGCCAGGTCACCTAATGTTGCTTACCTGCCTGGTGGAAAGAACAACATGCTTTTGGCTCTGAATCCAGCCATGACTGGTGGCCGTTGAATGGTCTGGTAATTTGTGTTTTATTTGATAGTTTATATTTGGATAGTGAAATTGCATATGGATAAAACATTTTCCATCTGTCGGGTTAATTATTTGTATATATTTCAAAGTCAGTGTGATCAGGTCATAGAGAGCATATCAATGAAACTAGGGTGAGTTAGAACATGGCTTGATTGGAATAACTTTATTTGTATCAAAAACAGGCGTGAAGAAAGACTAACGTGTTTCCAACTGTAACTCTATCCATTTACGAAATAGATTTTGTTTGCAAAGAACACTTTTAATGACAAGGGTTTTCACCAGGTTTTCAGAAGAAAGATGAGAAAACAATTGACTTAATCTAAAAATCATCTAAGTGTTGGATGGAAGATACCCAAACTTTTTATTTTCTTCCAAAAATTGATCTATAACTAGATGGAGATTTTTTTGGTCTAACAATTTCATCCTGTTTATGAAAACTGGAACCTACAGGTTCATAAAGACGTTCAGTTGAATAGGTTCAAAAGGACCATGTCATTACTGATGGAAGTTTTACATCTGTCAGTAATCATATGTCAGTAGATAGCATGATATCAGTGATAGGAGTCTGTAAAAATCTCTAGAATATCTATACTAAGCCTTACAAAAATACCAGTGCTTGCAACAATCATTAATCGTAATACTTGACTGTGAGCATTGTTGAATATTTTGTTTAGGTATTATTGATAATTGTTTCTTTAGAATCTTCAATTTTACCTTGTGAAGACTGTAGATATGATTTCTTTTCAAATGGCAGTTTGCTAGATACCTGTTAAGGTCCCTGAACAAATGTTGAAATTTTGCTGTGAAGAGTTCAATTTTTAGGCCTGTAATAAATAATAGTTGCTGATTTTAATTTTCTATTTTGCTTTGCAGGGTCCTTTCACTTGGCCTAATGGCACAATTGTGTGAATTTGCTGAAGTTGTCGTTTCTAAAACTGGAAAGTTTTCCGTCACTGGACCTTTTTAATATCTTAACTGTCTTAAGAATTAGATATTTGACTTAAGAAAGTTCTCCACATTGATGTAAACATTAGTTTTTTGTCATAAATTCTTCTCTCTTCGGTTATTTAAGAGCTGCAAATATGAGAACAAACTTGCTGAAAGTGTTTTTCATGTTTCTCCTATCAGATGGGCCATTTTTGATGGTCACAGAAAGTAGGCAGCATATTGCTTATAATCTGCGTGTGTTTAATAAAATAGAAATGTGTGCAATGGGTTGCATAGTGCGCTTAATCTTGCGTGTTTCTAATTATGAATAGTCTCCACATTTCTAGAACCTGTGGTTACTTTGCACTTCTCTCAGCTTGAGCCCTCCATAGCTATGAATAAACACTGCATTTTTCCTGGTTATTGTTTTGTGATGAAAGTTCATTGTTCCGATGGGCAGACTTTGTCGAGGAATCATAAAAATTCTGCCATGTTATGTGATAGAATAAGAGCGACACTAAGAAATTAAAGATCATCTAAAGTTTAGCACGTTCGAGCTTTTAGAGCTTCAAGGATTCTGGCCGAAGCACGCCCCACTTTATTAATGCAATCAAGCCAAAGCATAAACTTCATAATCTGAATAGCAAAGATTTGACAACCCATTAAAACCATGAAATATTCCAGCATGTAGTAGAGGGGCAGAGAACTTGGGTTACGTGATAATACGTGTAAGAAAATAGACCAACTGCTGCAAAAATTATTACAATATGATGTTTTCTGCACTGCAAAAGTTATTCTCACAGCATCTCTCCCCAAGTCATATTAAACTGCATACTGTAAGGCAATGGAAAAGGCAATAGAGGTCCTGCATAATGCCTGATTAATCCCTACCCTTGAACCACTCATTTACATGAAGCCATGTGGCAGATCAAGTCGATCACTCGTGTGCTGTAACCCCATTCATTATCATACCAAGAGACGAGTTTCACAAAGTTGTCGCTCAATGCAATTCCAGCCTTAGCATCAAAAATGCTGGACCTGCAATGCAGTTGGTAGAAAGGGAATTTTCTGAGTAAATTAATTGAATTTGGATTATCCCATTAACAAGCATGAATTGAAAAAGTAGACTTGTCATCACAATACACACAAGCGCGGCGCGCGCACACACAAAAAGCTCATTATTAGCATAAAAATGTCCTCACCTGCTGTCACCCAGGAAGTCGGTTGACACAACATCCTCATCGGTGTAACCAAGGATTCCTTTCATCTCACCCTGCGATGCCTCCCTGTATGAAATTGAAAGGAAAACAAGTTAGTGATTATTATACATGAATGTCCAAAATTTTGTATATGTTGTAATGTTAATGTGATCTTTGTGACAACGTCAATCATTACTTGATAGCAGCTTTGATATCATCGTAAGTGGCCTTATTCTCAAGTCTCACAGTGAGGTCGACAACTGAGACATCAACAGTGGGAACACGGAAAGCCATTCCGGTCAATTTTCCATTCAACGATGGCAGAACTTTGCCAACAGCCTACACAATTGTAGATGAAATAATCACTATGACAATAAGCAATGTATTTGATTAGAAATGAATATCGTGTACGAAACACAAAACAGGTGGAAGATTCAAGTCTGCAAGTAATACCTTAGCAGCTCCTGTGCTGCTGGGAATGATATTGAAGGAAGCAGCTCTACCACCTCTCCAGTCCTTCATCGAAGGCCCGTCAACAGTCTTTTGAGTGGCTGGATAATAATGAAACACAAATGAAGCAACGACATATACCCTCCGCAACTGGAACAATAATATACAGTCGGACTCTCACCAGTAATGGAGTGAACCGTGGTCATAAGACCTTCAATAATACCAAATTTGCCATGGATAACCTGTTAACATATACTCAAGAAATATTGCATTTCCACTGTTTAATATTTCCTTCCTCAACTAAGAAACAAGACAATATTTTTGAACTGCGTGAAATAACTATAAAGAATTAACATACCTTAGCCAGTGGAGCAAGACAGTTGGTAGTGCAGCTAGCGTTCGAGACAATATCAAGTTCTGGCTTGTAATCCTTCTCATTGACACCCACAACAAACATGGGAGCATCCTTACTAGGGGCAGAAATGACAACCTTCTTGGCACCACCCTACCAAAATATCGGTAGCCAACTAAGATGGCAAGCTTAAAAATGAAATATGTATCAGCAGTAACAACATAAAACAAGTAGAATTTACTTATAGCATGTAGATGTTTGAGGGTGTACGAGAATTCAATTGCAGAAATGGTCTTTCCTTGAATCCAAAGGCAGAAAACGTTGAGCATGGATATGATAACAATGCCAAAAAACTTGCAAATATACATTTCCAATTGTGTGTGTATAACCGTAAGATAATTTATAGTTTAATTGAAACTTCATAGAACAAGAGAAGGGTTCTGGAAATTTAAAGAAAGAACATCACCAGAAGGCAAAGTATTCTACACCAGAACGATTGAGAAATATTCCATAGGCATCATCCTGAGCCAATTCTAATAAAATCATCTTTGCATAATAGTCAATATCACGACAGCTAGCAAAAAATAATAAACCTTCAAATGGGCAGCAGCTTTCTCCTTGTCAGTGAAAACTCCAGTAGACTCAACAACGTATTCGGCTCCAGCCTCAGCCCATGGGATCTCTTCAGGGTTCCTAATTATCATAAAAAAGATCAGAACAATTACTTTCCCAATCACGTATCTCCAGTTACTCTTTGATCAAACAGATAACACGTATGGAATCAGATAGCACCTGAAACCAAAAACTGAGACTGGCTTCTCTCCAAAAAGAAGGGTCTTTGAGTCCTTGACCTTGAGGTCATGGTGCTTCCATTGTCCATGAACACTGTCATACTTGAACATGTACGTCTGTCCGAAATACAAACATGCACCCAGAATCACAGTAAGTGAAAATTAAAGGCCCATGTAAACATCACTCCGCACAGCAAATAAAACATCTAATGCCCAACCAAATCCGACGAACTACATCATCAGAAACTAATTAAATCATATCAGAAAATTCTATAAGTCGTCAGATCACATTGTCTACATTGATGCATGTACGTGTGCATGCAACGTATACACGTGAAAGTTAAATATAAAGCTATTAAAAAAAGAAAGATACCATGTAGTCAGTTGTGATGAAAGGATCGTTAACAGCTACAAGCTCAACATCGTCTCTTTGCAAAGCAACTCTCGCCACCAAACGCCCGATTCTTCCGAATCCTTCATCACAAAAAGAACAAAAAAAATTAAAAACCCACAAACTCTTTCATGGAAGAAAACAAAAGCATATACCGTTGATTCCGATCTTGATCTTGGCCATTATCTCTGCAAATGAAGAAAAACGGTACCAACTTCCAACAAGTGCAAAACGACGTGATGGACACTGAAGAGAGTGAAATGGACTGGTTGTATAATAAAGAGAGTAGAGGGGTAAAATGGGAAGGTGAGGCGGATTTGTCGAGATTGAATGCGTAGGGACCAGCAACTCGCCGACGAAAACGGTGATATCTTCCGAGGAAAACAAAATACCTGTGCCTAAAAATGGCGCGGTCCTTGAAATGACCGTTGATTTCGTGAGAACAGCTTCGGTAGTTACATCGCGGGATCATCTTTGTGGCTTTACGAGATCAGCGGATAGGATTCCGAATAGGTCAAATGGGATCTTGGAAGAGAAAATGCAGATAACACTGAGGTGATGCTAGGGTTACTGAGTGTGAGGTGACTCGGGTTTTTGGACTTTGTAATTGGTTTAGAGGAATTCAGTGGGCCATACATGTGTAATCATCTATCAACGAATAGTAATAATAGCCATCCAAATCAGTTGCAAAATTTATCCGTAAACTTAAATGTTTCTAATTACAAGACAGAGAAGGGCTGCCCAGGCAATAGAGTTACAACGAAGTAGGAAAGCTTTTAAGCAAACAACGTAGTGACTCTGCCAGGAACAAAAGGTTTTCCAATAACTTATAAACAAACAAAATCTGATGCATCGAGATCAGGGGGAAGAAGCTGCTGATCAGAATAAATGCATCCTTATCAACTCATTCATTGCAGTTTCTCGATTCCACTTATTAGCCACCAGTAGTTTCTCAATCATACTCTTCAATGCGAGAGCGCTTACCCCACATTTCTGATCAGCAAAGCAAGATCTTCCTTCTTCAGCTGCCTTGCAGAGATGTGGATCCAATGGCACCTTTCCCAGGAATGGCACCTCCATCTCCTTGCACATTTTTTCTGCACCACCACCACTCGTCAAATACTTAGCTGATGGCAACCAAATCTAGCATTCCCGGTGCTTTTTCCCTCATACACTCCGTGACTTTCTGTGTAACATCTACCTGCTCAACAGTCCCAGTTCTCCGGATGAATCTAAAATCCGTTAATGGTTGACGCAAGCCGCTCATGTTTTCAACAGCCGCAAGAACCTGGACTCCAACTTTCCTGCAAAAGTTTACTTCTTTCCACAAATCAATCAGAGAAACTTGTTGTGGAGTAGTAACAATGATTGCACCATCTATTCCAGTAGCCTGGAGGAACTGGACAATAGAGATGTGTTCATCTGAGGTCCCTGGTGGTGCATCAACCACTAGAAAATCAATATCTCCCCAATAAACATCCTTTAAGAACTGCTTGATTAGGCCATTCTTCCGAGGACCCCTCCATATGACAGCTTCATCAGGGTTGGGGAGCATGAACCCAATGGACATGACCCCAAGGTTGGATTCAGCATAGACAGGAGACCACCCAAGGTTGCTTTGGTGAATATCTTGACCTTCTAGGCCAAGAATCTTTGGGATGCCAGGCCCGCGCAAATGTCAATGTTAAGGAGACCTACTTGGAAATCCAGAGCTCCTAGTGCAAATGAAAGCTGTGCAGAAAAGGTGCTTTTCCCAACTCCGCCCTTACCTGATAAAACCATCATCTTATGCTTAATTGTAGCCATTCCTTCTGCAATAGCAACCAAGTCTGCAGAACAAATTGATAAATTATGTTAGGAAATAAATGATTCTTAAGAAATAAAATGTTCAAGGCATAACAAGAATGACGATGGATTAATTATGTATGAAGTACAAATGATGAAATACCTCATCACATAATATTTATGGACATTTCTTCTTACAGCAACAATTTCTGTGTCTATTAATTGTGCAAGTACAGAAGAGATCCATGTCAATCAAACAGCTTAATCATGCGTCAAAGTTCAACAACAATTTTGCCTTCAGCTGTTGTTTCATAACAATTCAAAAGCACAAAAATAAAAATGACAGAAAAATAGCATCAGAAAAAGGGTTCCAGGAAATCTTCGTATGTCCAAACCAATAGTCTCCACATGATGCAAGCAAGCCCACAGGAAGAATTTATTACACGTTTCAAAGCCCAATCACTAGTTACTACACCATAGTCCCACAAAAAAAACCATGGGTGGAAAAATCATAAAATCTTCTAATGGCAGTACTTTGAGCACACAACCATTCAGATGAATGGTCAAACACTTGATTTTGAAGGAGGGGAGGGGGGATGTCATCGTACCAAATTTGGTTGGCAATTATACCATATCAAGTGGAGAAAAGGAAACAAAACCAAGTTTTAATAAATAAAAATAAGCCTTAGTTATTTTACAGTTTTGTCTGCCTATTTTAATTCCACAAAAATTACACTGTTCACATGTTTTTGTTTGCATGCCTTTCAATGTAATCATTATACTGGCATAGTCACTCCAAAATGACAACTTAAAGAAAGCTAAAAACGGAATAGAGCACTCACAAGTAACAGCACCTAATAAGGCAAGAAGTACAAGCCAGGGTCGGCGCCTTCCGGAT